>JAQFVV010012665.1:600000-1017158 GCA_028023455.1 Epiperipatus broadwayi | reverse complement strand
TATATATATAAATTATGGAAAAATTCAAAATCACTTATTAATTAATAAAATTAAAATCATTTCATGTATTACAATAGAGCTATAATGACATCTCACATAGTAGCTTATTTCATTTGATTAAAATAGAATACATACTGATAACTTAATTGCACATGTATGGTATTTTTCAATATACATATTTTAAACACAAACTCTTTTCTATGTTTATAGTATGCATACATAAATTAAGATCATAGACAAACAAAATTTAAACAATTATAATAATAAAGTTATTAATAATAAGTTGAGAGAGAACATTTACTTATATATTTACTATGTATGTGAATGTATTCAATCATTTGCATTCATTCAAAAAATAAAAATAGTAATAAACTTATTGCATTTTATCATTACTTTTTTAAATAAAGTAAATAGTGAAATATCAAAATTTTATTGCAAATAAATAGACTCTGGGCAATATTTTTTTCTTCAGTAACCTTGTTCCCTCATGGAAATAAAATATGAATCATTTTCAATGGGAAAAGGATCTCTAGTTGTTTTTATATTTAAATCAATTTTAAAATCTGTATAAAAATCATTATTTGTTGTTACCTATTTCATATTCTAATTTAAACTCTTCAAATTTTAAGAGTTGTCATACAATAGAAGATGAATTACAGCTGTTTTTGCCATTATTATTTAAAAACACTTTTAGAAAACATTTATTATGTGGAGTACTATATACTTCAAATTTTCAAAGGATACTAAAGTGCATACTAAGACATGTCTGCTTCTGATATAACCTAAAAAAATGTTTTTAGTAAATGTGATCACATATTGCATTCCAAAAAGGTAAAACATCTGCTATCTTATTGTAAAATTTATTACATTTATTAATTTTAATATTTTTCTTTGTATTTATTAATAGTGTTTTTTTATTTATTTACATTTTTGGATAGAATATTACTGAAGTATTCTATATTGATATAATATATATTGCACATTTCTTTCTAAATTTAATCAAGTTTTTTTTATCCTTGATGCTCTCCTCACAACACACCAGCAAATTTCCTTGTTTCATCCATCAACCTCACATGTGGTTTTCTATTAGGTCTTTTTATAATTCTTCATTTCAGTTTTCTAATTTTTAATAACACTTGTTAGTTCTTTCACTTATATATTTCATTTTTGAATCATTTATTATTACTCATAACATACATCTTTTCTATTTCATTGACTAAACTAAAGTTTCTAAATTTCTCTTCTGTTACATGTCTAAATCTTACATTCATGTACAAGATGGCTGATAAAACACATCTTTTAAAAATTTTCATTTTCAAACACATAAGCATTTTTTAAATATTAAGTTATCCCATTTAAGTTTAATTCCATGATTAATTTTATCCATTATGTTTCCATCTGTTAATCTCTATTAATAATCATACCATATTTATATACTAAATTTTATGAATGTAGTTAATATATAAAAGATACATAAAACATAATTACATAATATTAAACTTCACTCATTAGCAATTATAAATATGAATAAAAATTGAAATTTATAAATTCTTGCAATATATTTTATATTTTAAATATTTATTCAGATTTGGATTTTATGTAGTTTAATGAAGAACAGTTTTAAATTTTTAACTTAGAAAATATATGACTTGTATTATATAATAGTTTATGATTTTATTAATAATTCTTTATTAATGGTGCTTTTCATTATTTTTATAAATCATGATTCAATTTCTGTTTCAGTATTACTAATTATTAACATTATATATTTTTACTCTCTTTTTTGTTTTATTATTATTATTTTCTGAAATGTATTATTTATATTTTATTTCCAATGTTCCAATATAATTGTTTATATGTATCATCTTTAAGATGTTTCTCGTATAATGCACTGAATCCATAACATGTGCTCTATTTTGTTTCTTATCCCCATTGCATAGAACATATATTGCATATAGTAGTTAACATTCTTTTGATATATTTTTAATAGCTCTGGGTGATATATTGAAATAAATCTTTGTAATTATGTGCCAGTTTTTTGTCATATTATATTAAATGTTAATTTTTTTTCCCACAATAATTCAAACTTTATTTAAGCTTTCCAAATACATTCAATGATGAGTAATAACACACAGATTAGTATATATTACAATGTTTTGAGTGATAATATTCTTCTCTCTTTTTTAGTGTTTGTGGCCTGACCAATGACAGTACTAGCAAGGAATTCTTGCAAACCTGGGACTTTTAAATTAATGAATATTGCATTTAAGACAGTGTTCTAACCAATTCTGTTTTGATAGAATAGCCTTTTTTCAAAATTTAAGCTTTCTGATACAATATATAATAATATACAGTTATTTTTCAGCTACTATTAAAATGATAACATTTCATTTTATTGCTTATAAAAATATTTTATGAATTTAATTAAGGTATGTAAAATGTTTCAGTTCATGCTAATATATTTTATTACATATTACACACATCAAATTTAGGGAGTTATAATAAAATAAAAATAGTATATATGCTTTCAATAAGACAATAGAGCCAATTATTCAAGGCTTTAATAGTTTATAAATGTAGATAACAATCCATCCTTAAGCTATCAACAATCTCAATCTGTAGTTAAGGCAACTTTGACTACAGGTTGAGATTGTTGATAGCTTAAGGATTAATTGTTATCATATGTTTTTAATGTAGGCCAAAAAAATTTTATTAATACATATGGTTTTATACAGCTCTCCAAGATGAAAAAATATTTATTGTCATATAAAATTTATTAAATTTATGAATTTTAATGTTTTTTTTAATTATTTACATTTTTTTGGATTGCATGTAATTATAGTAATAATATTGAAACAGCATGTATTCCAACTTCAATATACAAAGATTTATGATAATAGATATATAAATTATATCAAATTCATATATATATATATATATATATATATATATATATATATATATCTTATAAATGAAAACAATGAGAAACTACTTAGAAGATGCCTTGATTTTTTTTATTAAATAACATTATAATTTTAGATACTTTTATTTTTTGAATGATATAAAATAAATTTTTGATTTTCTAATATCATTTATTTCATTTTTATAGTTAACAATACAATTTTAATTACAAAATTAGGAGTAACAAGAAGAGATCGGAAATGCAATATATGGGTAAGAGAACAAACAGGTATTACTGAGATCATTGAAATAATTAAAAGACTGAAAAGAAGTTGGATTGGACATATTTCTAGAAGAGATAATAATAGATGGATAGTTAAAATCTTAAACTGGATTTTAAGAGGTTATAAAATACTCAAAAAAAGACAACATGTGAGATGAATGATGAAATAAGAAAATGTGCAGGGGTGATATAAAGAAAAGAGGCTAGAGATTGGAGAAAATGTATTAAACTTGAAGAAACTTTCATCCTGCAGTGTATTAATAATAGTTGACAATGATAATGATGAATTGAAAGAATATATTCATTAATAAAGCAATACCCACAGTTTCTCTAACATTAGTAGAATAGGAAAAATATAATACAATATGTAGCTGTTCTACTCATATATTCCTAAAGTACCATTTCTAAATTAATGTATATGTTATCTGATAGCATATTTTAGCTATTCACCACAAAATTGTAAGGTATTAGCATGTTTGGATCAGGAATTCTGATGTAAAATGTCACAGAATGTTTCATATATTTGCTGCTCATTTTCAATGCTTTCCTGACAACACAAACTCTTGCAAGCCTCTTGAAAACATTTTTGTGTCTCATAATAGCTTAATTGCCACAGACTATTTGAAGAATTTTAAATGTTTCATTAGTAATTTTGCCCAAATTTTAAATAAAATTTAATGTTAAAGTGTTGTTTTATCATGGAATAATATATAAAACATGGTCACAAAAATATTGCATTTTGCTAAAACTGCTCATGTCATCACTATTTTATATCAGCTGAAGTGTCTAGAGCTCTCATCAATTGCATCACTAATGCCCTGAATGATGATTAATGTGCAAGTACATGAACATCAATAGATTACACACACACACACACACATATATATATATGGGTGTGTTTGTGTTCAAGTTTATCAGTGGTATAAGATAGAGTGGAGAGTCAAAGGTCAAGTGAAAGACTGTGCCCATTTACGCTATATATTACATATGTTGGTACAGGTATAATAAGCCTATGTCTCAGTTATTAATACATTTATATTGTCTATATCAAACTTATTGTGATTATAAGAACTTGAATTCAGATTTTCTTGCTTTCTACAACTATCCAATCCATCTTATACAACTGATGCACATGACCACATACATGTGTAAATGATAAATGATCTCTAATAGAAGTATTTAATGCTGAACCAGCACTCATAAGTTGGTCCAGATCACCATCTCCCATACATAAATAAAGTCAGTGCCTAGTTCAAATAAAGAAAATATGAATGCCTCCCTTTAAATTATCTATTTATGCAAAGCATATTTAAAATATAATTTCATGAGTTTTCTCTATTTAATAGGTTTATCTTTTTTTAAAAAAAATTTAAAAACCTATTAATAAATTATATGGTTGATATTTTTTATTTCCTTTATTTTCATATTTTTACATTTATGACAGCACCAAATCTTTATTCATTATTCTCACTTTCATTCCAATTCAAATATGCATTTATTTTCAGCTAAAGGATCTCTAATACTTGGGGGGGGGGGTATTAATCATTCCTCTCCTATCTTTTATATTATGCTAAATATCAAATATTTCAATATCATTTGTGATAGAAATTTTTATGTCTCATCTTGTTTTCACATAAACTATCAATTTCTAACAGTTTAGCCATTACTTTACCATCTTATAAAAACAATCCTCTATGATGTTATTTTTGTGGTGATAGATAGAGATTACAGTGTAGGGTATGGAATAATAAAAATAATAACTCAAATAAGTACACAGATATTATCATAGATACAGTGCAAAAAATAGTTCTGTATTTATCAGGCACCTAAAATTTATGTCATGGTTTTATTCTAGCTCTTATTGATTATAAGGGAATGAAACTGTCCATAGAAAAATAATATATAGCTGTTTGTTACCTGTATATTTAATGAATTCAAAGTGTGACAATACAGCTCACATATAATCTCCTTTCAACATATCCCTAAACACCTAAGATTTTATATAACAATTACTTTCCTGACTATCATCCTATATCTTCCACACTGAATAACTCTATTATCATTGTAAAAATATACAAGCTTTATTCTAAAATAATTTCCAAACAACATTACTAAAAACTACAAAGATCTAAATTCATTTTAAGATAGTTTTAAAGTTTTCAAGCACAAATGATCTTGATAAAACATACATTGATTTTATATATTTATTTACTTGTTGTTACATTATATAATTTAGAGATCAGTATTGCTGTATTTCTCTGTGTCTTAATAGATAACATTCATATAGATAAAACATTAATAACTCAACAAGGTTATAAAATATATGCATATTCAAGTATTTATGACAAACAAACATTTTTTAAATATCCTTAGATATTTAAAAACTTTCACTTGCATTCTTTTTTTAATATAAAATATATGATGATAATTATATCAAAAGTTCATTCAGCCATTCATTATGTAATTCAAGCAATATGATAATTATAAGATAAATTACTAATTTAAAAAAAATATATAACATTTTAAAAATTATCAAAAGAATGCAATGTAAATGATAAACAAAATTACTCTGATAAATTATGAAAATCACATAATGGTGATCTGCTTCATTGGCCTTACATACAAACAAATTATTGTTACTAATTACCTGTCAGAATATTAATTTCTAAAAACCCATTTCCCATTATTTAATATAATAATAAAAAACTAATTTATTTTAAGATTAAATTTATTAAAATACATTATAGTAACAGGTTAGTTTTTAATAAAACAATAATATTCAAATACTAATGTTAGACTAAAAAAACAATAGAGAAATTTTAAAGTACAAAAAGTTACTCTTCTTTTTGTAAGTTGAACACTTGTCAGAAAACTTCCCCTTGCCTAGTTATGGACAGAAAGTTCTGAACAAAATCATACTGCTCTGTCAGCACCATTTAATGAAATGTATAAATAACAAAATAAATTCTGATAAAATCTAAAAAAAATATTGAACATCCTGAAAAGATAAATGTATTCCAGTCTTCAATATATCCATTTATGTGAAAATATTTTTCACATACATTTTTTCTTAATTCCACCTGTTATATATACCCAGATATATTGTGATAAAAATAATATATGTAATATTTGTATTTTCATCAGTAAATAAAATGTTGTATAATATAAAATTATTTATTTAGTATATTTTTCAGCAGATACATATTTTATAACCTAAAGGTAAATAATTATTTCTTTAAAATATTCAAGACTTTTATCCTTAAAATGTATATATTTCCGGTAAAATGACAGTTGTATGAACCATGACATTCATTAGCTAAAATAATATCAATCTTTTAAACAGTTGTAATATAGCTCATTTATTCCAGATATAATCATTTCAAAGCATATTGTTTATTTATTGATTTTATCAATAATAAGTTTTTTTAAAAGTATAAAACATTCAACAGTCATTTTTTCAATTTTTCTTTCAATATATTTTTCAAATATAAAATCCATTTAGATTAGACTTTAAAGATAAATTAGAATGTAAAATGTGTTCTTAGCATTCATATAACAAACAGTTATTCAAAGCATGTCATAAAGAAACAAATTTTAAATCTAGTTTTGTAACTTAAATGCAGAGTATTAATTTTCTCTTCTTTTTTCAAACTTAATATTATGATAATGATTTTTTTTAATGTTCATTTCCTTCTTATTAATGTAGGCTTTCTCAACAAATTAGTCTCATTATAATAGAATAAAGTTATGAAAGTTAAGTATTCATTTATTATAAGCAAATTATTTATAAAAAATGCAAATTCCTTACAAAAAATCTTCTCCAGCCTTATTATAGAATATTATTTGGCTTTGGTGTACATTATCCTAATATTCAAATGACTATTACCATGTTCCATAAAAAAATATTGTAGTTTTAAATTAATTTTCAAGGAGATTTCTCTGATAGGGAAGTTTAGTATTTATTCAATCATTATTAAAATTGTTATAAAAATTATACTTTTTAAACACTTTTAAAAAAAATAATAATAATTAAAAAAATTACTACTGTCATAATAAAAAAAATAGTTATAAATTTCAAACTGAATTGTACTTTAATATTACTTCACTCTCTTCACTGTTTACTTCAGTGTCTAGACTGGATTAACCTCTGTTTTATACTGGCCTAATCTAGTGATTCCATTGGTTAATTCTGATTTTAAAAACCTACTAATTTACATAACTAAATCAATTTCATCTTTTGTAATTATGAGTCATTTTTTTACAAAAATATTACATCAAATTATTTATCAGTTATAAATAATAAACACTTTTATTTAAATTATTTATCTTTATTTAAACAATTTAAAGATTTTAATGACCCTAAAATATTGATTTCAAAATAAAATGTTACATTTAAACAAAATAATAATAATTTCTAATTATTACTTTTAAAATATTATTTTTAGACCTAATATTTGCAACAGTTTAAAATGTATCAAATTTTGTTAAGCAGCTAAAAATCAAAGTTTTCTTTACCTAACTCTTGAAAGCTCACACATTAACACAACCACCTTTAAGTTATGTGATACTTTCACAATATTTTAGACTAATATTAAATTAACTATCATTTAAATATTTTGAACAAAATAAATATTTTAAACATGTTATATAAAACATTTGCAGTTATAATTAAACTTATTATATCATTATAGTATCTTTTGAATATAATAAATAAAAATCAATATTATCTTTTAAACAATATATATTATTTTATTACTTAACTTATCCTAAAATGTCTTCAAACTATTTAATACATCTTTACTGGCTGCTATTTACTGAGTTTGAACTCCTATTACCTTTGCCATCATAATTACATATTAGAAAATGACTTAAATTTATTTTTTTAAAAAATAACTACATTTCAAACCATATCTAAATTATCTATACCAATTAGAAGATATATATATATATGTATGTACTTATTAACTACGCATAGAATCAAATTTAACAACTGTGTGCATTTCGCTTTTTACACTGTAAAATAAAGTAGATAAAATCTCTGCAATAGAAGATTAAATATTACTAAGATAAGGTTTACAATATATATATATATATATATATATATATTGTCCATTTAAACTATATATATATATATATATATATATATATATATATATCCTTTAGTTTGAATGGACTTATAGAAAAAGTAAACAATTATTATTTAAAACATTTTTAAATGAATAAAAATAAAAGTACTTTACATTTATTATAAACAATTTGCTAAGAGTGTACTTAAAAGTTTTCATTCTAAGTATAAAAATATTTTAATTGGAGATAATTTGAAATAAATGTGGGAAAATTATATTCTTCTTCCGGAAAAAATGAAGAAGTTCACAACCAAAAAAAATTTTAAAGAGTTATTATATCTTCATTCACTAAAATAAAAATTTTGCAAGAAGCAAGATTTTCAGATAAAAATAAAATACACAATTATTAAAGATAAAATTACTTATGTAGACTCATATTAATACATGTCACTTAATGCAAAATGTAAAATAATATAAAATAAGTTATATATTAAAAGTTAAGATTATTAACTATATGTTATTAGCATGAAACTCATTATTCTATGAATATTAATTTGTTTTAGAAATTCATGGCAAGTGATAAGTAAATCGAATCACAATTTAAAACATCCAACTAAAATAACTTTGTATTAAAATACTAAGTTTACTGAATTTAACATAAAATAATAATAATCATTAATCATTTTCAAATGGAATTTGTTAAGTTTCTTCTATATATAGATCATAAAAAATGTAAATATTTTGCACTGTAAATATTTTCTATAAAAGCAGGTCTATAGAGAGTAATCATTTTAATCTTTGTCACTGTCAAAATTGTAACTATAACCATGAATTGATTAGCTGAATTTGTCTTGAGATAAACTTATCATTCTCTCCAAGTATTTTTTTCTAGAAAATTTTAATACAATGTTAAAGCTGAATTAGTGTTCTTTTGTTTTAACTCTAGTCAAAGATTTGTTTTTTTTTTAAACATTGAAATGTGTAAAACTTATAAGATAATTTTTTATTCCTATATATTTGGATTCTATTTTAGCTTTAAATTTATATTTTCAATTTTGTAGTTCAGTGATTGGAAATTTAACAGAAATATGTTACTGAACTATTTTTGTGTTATTAGACTCTAGTAATTATATTATTCATGATTAAAAATTTATAATTACCACTTAAAAAACAATGCAACCTTGTATTTGTAAGCATGTATTTTTTCTATTATAAAATGTAAGTACAATATTGAGAAGTATATTTTTAATAAATAGACTAATCAAATATATTATTTTATTTCTTTGGTTAAGCATTTTAACTTTTCAGTAAAAAAAAACACTATATTGAATTTTAAAGAATTGATTTGAGACACAATTTTCGCAATAACTTCAATCAAAATATTATGTATTTCTAAAAAATAAAATACCAAGGAATGAAATAAGACTAAAAAATAATAATTACCATTTAAAAACTAAGAAAAAAGATTTCAATATGGCAATTAAGTTTGTAGAATAAATTTTATTAATATTTTTATTTTTATAAAATTTTACGTGTATATATAATACTCCTTATCTGAGATACTTCATTGCTTCAAACATTACATCAATGTGAGAGAATATTTCATTTTTACTTGTCCAGAAGTTAAAAAGTTTCAAAGCGTCTATAAGAAAAATGTTTCTCCGCTAATAAAAGATTAAAAATATATATTAATCAAACAATAATTATTGTAAATCAAATATTATGAAATTATCCTTAACAATTTATAGTAAATCAAAAAAAAAAATCAATCAGCATTGCATTGTTTAAAAATGATGGAGAGTGGC
The DNA here is from genome assembly GCA_028023455.1 of Epiperipatus broadwayi. NCBI lineage: Eukaryota > Metazoa > Onychophora > Udeonychophora > Euonychophora > Peripatidae > Epiperipatus > Epiperipatus broadwayi. The sequence continues at coordinate 1,007,103 of JAQFVV010012665.1, read as the reverse complement.
TCACCAATTGCTATTATTTACCATAATAAATATAATTAGAGGGGATTTCAACTCAGATTTTCAAGCTTCCTTCAACTATCCACTCCATTCTATATAACTGTTACACATGACCACATATATATAAAAAAATAAATTATTTTCAATATATGTATTTTGTACTGAACCAGCACTCATCAGTTGGTCCAGATCATCATCTCCCATACATATACATAATATGTGTTTAATTTATATTAAGATAGCAAATCTTCAAACTTTGATGGACAGGCTTTAATCTTTCCCATCCTCCAACTCTTCATTTATCCTTATTTTTGAAATTCTAATGATGGAGTATTCAAAGCCCTTGTTGGTGCCAATATTGTCATCATACGCATGTTGCAAGATTGGTTATACAACTTAATAGCAGATACCAAATGCAGATAATTCAGGTTTATGCCCCAACAAGTGCTCATAGTGATGAAGTAGTAGATATCTTTTATATAGATATACAAAAGGCTTTCAACCAGAGTAAACAACTTTTTAAAGTTGTTATGGGAGACTTTAATGCTAGAATTAGTAAACAAATAAAAGATGAAAGTCCTGTAGGTAATTTTGGTTATGATAATAGAAATGAGAGAGGACATAGACTTGTGGAGTTTGCTAAAAAAGAAAAACTTTATATTATGAATTCTTTTTTTGAGAAAAATGTTAAAAAAAAATGGAGACGGAAGCATCCCAATGAAGTTACAGCAGAATTGGATTATATTTTGACTAACAGAAAATACATATTTAAAGATTGTAATGTTCTTAATAAATTTAACACAGGAAGTGATCATCGATTAGTAAGATGTAAGATACATGTTAATGCAAAACTAGAGAGACAAAAATTATTAAGAAAAACAATTTTTACAGTTGATATTCCTAATCTTCAGAAACATTGTAATGAATTTAAATTAGAAGTTACAAATTGGTTTCAAGTATTAGTAGATTTTGAACATGATTCAGATTTGAATGAAATTAATATGAAAATAACTGATACACTTTTAAAAATGGCAACAAAGATAGCTGGTAGAAAAAAGCAGCAATTGACCAATAAAATTTCTACTGAGATTAGAGAATTTATGAAGAAAATAAGGAATATGAAGCTATACAAAAATGATGCATTAAAAAGGATTGAATATTTTGAATTTTGTAAAATGGTATGGAAAAGAGTTGAAAATGATATAAGAAAGTATAACTGTGAACTAGAAAGGACAGCTGTAAAAGAAAATAAAAGTCTCAAGAATGTAAAACAACATTTTGGTATTGGTAGGAAATTTATATCTGCAATAAGAAAAAAAGATGGAATTATTAGTAAAAAGAGAGATGACATTATGGAATTGGTAGAAGACTTTTATCAAGAATTATATAGTAATAAAGAACAAGTACCTCCTATTTGTATTACATCTTCTGAATTGCCCAGAATTTTAAATGAAGAAGTGAAACATGCAATTAAATGTATGAAGAAAGGAAAGGCTCCAGGTAATGATGGAATTATAATTGATATATTAAAAGAAGCAGGTAAAGAAATAGAATTTTTTTTAGCAAAGTTATATACCAAATGTTTAAATGATAAAAATGTATCAGATGATTGGAAGAATGCAATAATAATATTAATATTTTTAAAAGGTGATAAAGAAGATATTAGAAATTACAGATCTATCAGCCTTTTATCAGTTTTATACAAAATTTTTACCAAGATAATTACAACTCGTCTACAAAGAACATTGGATTTCCACCAACCAAGAGAACAAGCTGGATTTAAAAGTGGTTATTACAGTAGATAATATCCAGGTATTGAAAGAAGTTATAGAAAGGACAAATAAATATGAGTTACCATTATGTTTTGAATTTGTAGATTATGAAAAGGCATTTGATTCTATAAACATTTCTTTAGTGATTAAAGCATTGGATCATGAAGGCATAGATCCAGGATATTGTCATATTTTAAAGAATATTTATAAAAATGCAACAGCAACAATTAGATTACATAATGATACTGGTAAAGTCAACATTGAGAAAGGTGTAAGACAAGGTGACTCCATATCTCCAAAACTTTTTACAGTAGTGTTGCAAGAAATACTTTGTGGATTAAAAAATGAAACTAAAGAAGTGAAAATAAATGGAGATTATTTAAGTCATTTAGATTTTGCAGATGATATAGTTGTTTTTTGCAAATAATGCTTCAGAGCTGCAGGAAATATTGCACGAGTTATCAGATGAAAGTAGGAAAGTACTTTGGTCAGATTATTAATACAGATGGAAACATAATGGATGCAATTAATCATAGAATTAAACTTGGTTGGAGTGCTTTTGGTAGAAATAACTTGATACTAAAAAGAAATATGCCTATGGGTTTGAAAAGGAAGGTTTTTAACAAATGTGTTTTACCAGTTCTTACTTATGGATCTGAGACTTGGACACTTAATAGAAGAGCAATACAGAGACTCCAGACCACTCAAAGAATTATGGAGAGATGCATGTTGGGAGTAACAAGAAGAGATCAAAAACACAATGTATGGGTAAGAGAACAAACAGGTGTTACTGACCTCATTGAAAAAATTAAAAGATTGAAGTGGAGTTGGGCTGGACATATTGCTAGAAGATATGTAATAGATGGACAATTGAAATCTTAAACTGGATTTCAAAAGATTGTAAAAGACCCAGAAAGAGACCACGTGTGAGATTGATGGATGAAATAAGAAAGTGTGCACGGATGACGTGAAGAAGAGAAGCTAAAGATCAGAGAACTTGGAGAGACCTTCATCCTGCAGTGTATTGATAATGGTGGATGATGATGATATGTCCATTTAAATATACAGAAGAGAGATGGGAAAATTTCAGTCTGAATCTGTAATATTTGACTATAAATATAAAATTTGAAGATTTGCTAGCTTAATGTAAATTGAGCAACTATTATGTAAATGTGTGAGAGATGATGATCTGATCCAATTTATGAGAGCTGGTTCAGCACAAAATACATACACTGGAGATTATTTATCTTGTCATGTGTATTGATTACATAAGATAGCTGAAGAGAGCTTCAAAATCTCTGTTCATATGTCATCAAATTACATCTAAGGTTCACACTTGTAGTCATAAATATTATAAGTACAATAAAGTAAAAAGACATATAATTTGAAATTCCAAGTAATGAACATTACTAATAGATAAAACATGACAATCAAAATAACATTCTTTATATGACAAAAACAGTTTATAAATGTAGAATCTGCCAAAAAAAATTCTATTTAAGAGGGAGACAAGGATTTTTAGAAAAAAAAGGTATATACATATAATTCTTTTTATATACATAATTTCACATTTTTAATAAAATGTATTTCTATTTTTACTAAAATGTTTAAAAATTCTAAGGCACATATTTATAAAAAAAACATTGTGTTTATATTCTATCTCTTTCATGGTATAATTCTTGTAGATGAACATATCTGTTCATACCATCTAATATATATATATATATATATATATATTAGATGGTATATATATATATATATATATATATATATAAATGCAAAATATTAGATATATTATTTTATCCTATTGAATATTGTTATTAATAAAAGATAACAGATTATAGACATTCTGATTACCACTTGGCAAAAGTAAGAAGAAATCAAGCTGATATAGAATCCTAATTTAAATTGCACAGGTCTATAAAGGTTTTAATTTTATAGATGTGGTCAAAATCACTACTTTTGTTATTTAGCATTTCTCATTATAATCAAAATGCAGACATGTTAATATATTATTAAACCTTTTGTGAGTCATTATGTCTGCAAAATAAGACTGCCCTTAGACTTAGTCAGTCTCACAAATTTTCCTCAACCAACCTACATGGATCTTGCATAAAATTCCCAATACCATACCAAAATATGCAGATACTAATGATCTGATACATTTTTTTATTTTTTAATAGCATATTTATTAGTTTGACCAATAATTTTACCACACAATTTATCAAAAAATAAATAAGAAATATGTAAAATTGAATATTAATATGTAAATTTGGTCCTTCAAACCTGGACTCTTCATAAAACTGCCTACCTTCATCTGTTCTATTATGCTTTATGGCATATTAATAATTTGTTTGGATGAAGGGTATTGTCTACTGATAATTTCAGCAGATACACATTGGTTTTTCTTTCTACATTTTTGGCTGGTGAAGGAGCATCTTGTGAAGAAAAAATAGAATTAAGATATTCATTTGAATTACCGAATGACAAACTACCATTAGAATCTAAAAGCCTAGAAATTAGGAAATCTTTGATGTTTGAATCCATTTCTGATTACATTTCTTGATTCCTCCATATAATTTAATAAATTGTTTTTTTCTTTACCAATAAATCACATATTTATAATTATAATTTAATAAACTGCGGAGAAAAAAATTAAATGAAGTTATTAATAAAATAAATTTGTAAACAATCCAATTTTTGTTAGAGAAAACATGGTGTGTATCATTCAAAATAGGAAAAAAGCACGAGAATTATGGTACTGACAAATACATAGTCCAATTGGTTTTTCTGTAATTTTAAAATGAAGACAAAGAAATTATAATTTAAAAAAATGAGCAGCGTCTGTGTGATGAAATTACAACTAGTTAAATGTTTAAAAATTATATAATAAATGGGTATTTAATAAAAAGGTATGTTTTAAATATATATATTTATATTAAATCTTTCACTATCCAGGTAATAACCACCATTTTTTCAATTAATTAATAATATCCATTTTATTTTTTAGGATTTTGTTAAATTTTGAAAAAAATCTAAATTCATCGATTCATTAATTAACCAAACACTATAATTGCACATACAAAAGTTTATATTATATTTTTAATAAAAAGGGGTTAAATTTATAATGATGTTTTATAATTTTATTTCTTATCATTATCCATTACTAATATTTATTATAATATTTTTTATCAATATTATACTCACACTTTGGTATACCTTAGATTATATCAATATTTTTTCCAACAATTATACGTTTAATAAAATATTAGCAATAATCATTAATATATTTATCTGAAGTGATTGATGTCAAAGTTGTGAGTGCAGAAACATTGACACTTGTCCATCAAAATATTAAAAAAAAAACAAATTGTGCAAGTACATTATAGCAAATAAACAAGTTATTAAGATTGCTTTTGGTCATTAAATTGTCATACTAATATAAAGGCATATACACAATTAATATACATATAATGGTAAAATAATGTTCAATAATAATGTGAATCAAATGGTTGAGTTATAATACAATAAAAAATAATTATTTTAATATTGGTACAAGCTGTTAAACACTTAAATCATTTTTTATATTACTTATTGAAAAAAATGTTAAATATTTTTTAAAAAGTGACCTTAATTTAACCATATCACTTTTACAACTCGTTTATATGTTCAATCACTAGTTTTCAATCGTTTTTATTGGAGTAAAAAAAAAAATATAAACAAAATACTTGTGACAAGCAAGGGCATCAAAATCACTAATCTAATTTCTTCGCAAAAATATATTTTCATTTATAAAAAATACTAGATTTTTTTTCTTGTTGCCCGAGGAGTAAATTCTTTTATAGATTTGATCGCTTCACTTTGATAAATAAATAAGATAACTTTTTAGGGAAATATTGTTATAACTATTATTCAAAAGATTTGTTTAAAATTAAATTGAATATATTATAAATTTAATTGTAAACATGTTTTGTAACATTTCAGATAATGAATTGCAAGTATTAAATAATAGTTCTGTCTGAAAATACTATAAAATAACAGATTCGCAAAACATTTAGTATTTACAAACGTAGAGCTCTTAATCTTTTTCCCTTTTTTATATTTTTTTTTGTCTTTCAGTCTGCATTTTTCTTTCTTTTTTTATCTTACTTTACACTTTGATTTCTCTTTACATGATCCATCTCACTTTATTATTTTATTTTTCTTCTATATATTTATCTTTTCTTTCTTAATTCTTTGTTTTTTCACTTTCCCTCTACCTTTTCCTCTACTATTTATCAATTTCATATATATATATATGTATGTGTGTGTGCTTGCTAGAACTATTTTAATTGTAATATTAATTAAAGTTCATTAAACGTAAAATTATAGAATATATTTCTTCCTGAGAAATAAAATTTCTGAAAATAAGATATATATTTTTACAAACAATAAAAATAAATACTATTTATAAATTATATATATTCTTAAATGCTGCATTTTTCAACTTCTGCGCATGCACCAACTTATGAAAAGTTAAGAGCATAAACACCCTAAGAAAAAAAAAATGTTGGTAGAAAAAAGAAAAATGCTGATAGGAAGAAAAACCACAAGTACCCAAGAAGAAAAAACAAATGAGTTTTAAAAAAAATCTAATGAAATGCTAGATTATTATAAAAATAAGCCTAGTAAAATGATTAGTGACAAGATGGCCATCAATGAAGGTTTAGAATTACAAAAGACCAGATTTAAGCAAAATACTAACGTTAATAAATTAAGGAGCTAGAAAGCAAAAAAGAAATAAGCAGACAATTAGATAAATATGATCTCTGTAGAAACAGCAATCACAGTAAATAAAATTAACAAGCAAGCATTGTTTATGTATAATATTGTAAAAAAAAAAATGTTGATTGGAATATTTCCACTAGACACAAAAAAAGAAAAGCTGAAAATTATAAAAATACTAATGAACAAGAGAATTACCTTATTAATGAACAAAACAATGTGATTAAGCATGTAGAAAAAAAGCTAAAAGAGTATTACCCAATAAAGAACAAAATAAATTTGAACCAACTGAATTTGCTTCATTAACTGATCAAATAGAAGAAGTTCAATACACATGCAAGCCAACTCAAAATCATTTGAGAAAATGAACTCTTATTGGAAAAAGATATTCAATAAATGCATGACTACAAGTACATCAAACTTGAGTTTGATTGTACAAATAAAAAAAAATGGTGAACACATACTCGATAAATGAGATCTAAGTGAGTACTTAAATTTATTGATGGACTCGATAAAGCACACAGTCTTTTTTCCCACTAGGGGATTTGTCTCAATTAAATATAATAACAAAAAGCAAAGAGAATTAGCTGAAAAACTGATAAAAGAAGCCCAAGAATGGAAAATATATGTCTCAAAAGAGCCCAATCCCCTAATTTATGGTGGAATTTTGCATTCACCACCAAGAGAAATGACACCAGACATTGAATTTCAAATTCCCACCAACACATGAAAAATACTACAAAAACTAAAAAAAGGGATTCTAAAAGAGCAAATTCCTCATAGAATGTTTAAAGACCAAATGCCTATATCTATCATATTGAAGAGCAGCCCATAACTATGTTTTAAATGCAACAGAATGGGGCATATAGCAGCAGAATGTGAAGCTTGAAATTGTATAAAATTCAACAGAGACAAACATATATAAAACTCTAGGAATACAAAAACCTGAACAAACATAGTAGTGAATGAGGTAGAAGGAGAATGGAAAGGGAAAAGAGTATGAAGAATTGAATATTGATGATGAAGTTAAGAAATTCACAATTAAATTAAGAGCAACAACCACTTTTAACAAAAACCGAGAAGAAACTGAAAATAGCAACAAAATCAAAGAAACTGAAGTCACTAAATGTAACAAAAACAATGAAGCAAGTATGGATAAAGAAACTGACAAAATAAAAGAAAGCATATGTCCAATAAAGTTAAATATAAATAAATCTGAAAAGCATAAAGAACCAATAAACAAAATTAAAACAAAAATAAAAATAAATTCTGAAAGAATAATTGAAGAAATAATAGATAGACAACCCAAAAAAGTCTTAAGTGAAAATGAATATATGTCACAACATAATGACACTAAATATAAGGGGTTTAAATTGCCCAAATAAAGTAAATAAAATAACTTAAATAAAGAACCGAGAATATGATATAGCTATACTAAAAGACAAAAATAAATCTGAATATGTCTCAGTCAATAATAGATAAGCTGTCCCATCATAATATTCTAATACATAAACCAGTGCAAGGAGTAGTGGTGCTAGTTAACATAAATTCAGAAATAGAATCACTACAAATACTGTCATTACAAACAAATTTCATAGTAATCTCATATTCTTATCAAAGAACTATACATTACTTAATAGCAGTTTACCCAACATCAAAGGGTAAGGATATTAAGAAAGTCATAGAAGATGTACAAAACAGATCTAAACTGCATATACAATAGCTACCAAACCAATAGAAAAATAAAATGCAAAAACATATCATTATACCCCCTACAAGTCAAATATGAAAATGGTACATATACATTTTTCAATAGCAGATATACAATGTTAATTGATCTATTTTTTGTCTTGGGACACAAAGAAAATGAATCAGTAATTACAACATTCATGGTTGGTTTCTCTGATCACCTGAAAGTACAGCTGAAAATCAATGACTACAAAATAAATAGAAAACAATATATATTTTCAATAAACAAAATAATAAGAGATGATATAAAATTGGAAATTGATCAAATATCAAATATACTGGTGACCCTACACTACTATACATATGAGACCAAGTTACCACCATGCATTGCCTGGTATAAAATTAAAAAAATATATATACAAAGAATGCAAAAAAGCATCACCAAGAAATATAACTAATAATCAATTGAAAAACTGAGTAATAGAAATTCAAAACCTGCTCCAAGATGTTAAAAAACTAAAACCAAATCATTTAATTTTGGACTTACAAGAGGAGCATGATAAAATATATTGATTACTGAAACAAGAAACCCAAACAATAAAGTTCAGGAAATTAATCCCAAATCTCAGTAAAATCTCCAAGACAATAACAAATTATGCCAGAATAAATATACCATACACAAAAGAAATTAGTACAATGAAAACTGAAGAAGATAATTTAGTATCGAATATAATGGTAGGTGAGAAAATGCTAACAATGATAAAACTAAAATTTGGTGAAAGAAAATCCAGTATAAAAAAATATAAAGGCATAGCTTTAGGAGAACCCAAACAATATATAACAAAGCAAGAAATCCAGTCAGAGTTGGATAAACTAAAAATGTACATAACAATTGGAAATGGCAAAATACCAGCGACAATTTGCAAAATGTTAAGTTACACATTAATACATGTAATGTGGAAATATTTCAACCAAATGTGTAGTGAAAAAATAAACTGGCCATACATGAATAATAGAGTGGTGTTTAGCCTAAAAAAAAAAAACTGATACAGATACTTAAAATAGAAGAAATGAGGCATATATCAATAGAGGATATAGACTAAAATTCTGGCAAGAATACTACTAAAGAGATTTCACCAGTTGGTGAGTTCCAAAATCTCAACAGTCCACTATGAAATGAAAGGAAAAGAGCAGTTAATGTAGTTATTGGGATTCAAGAAGCAATACAATATGTGAAAGAACAAAAACTAACTCAATATTATGCCATGAAAATTGATTTTAAGTCAGCCTTTGATCTAATTAATTGGCCATACTTAATACACACAATAAATGAACTAGTACCTGAACAAAGATACATGATAAATGCAATTAAAAATTACTTAAGTAATGGCAGTATATCCATAGAAAATTATATGAGAAAATCTAACCCCTTTATTTCCAAAAAGGAAATCCCACAAGAATCACCATTAGTGGTTCTCTTGTTTGAAATCTATTTTGATTCAGTGATTAAAGAGATACAAAACAAAGTTTCAAGCATATATCTATGACACTTGACTGCAAAAATTCAAACAATTGCATTCGTTGATGACATGATAATTATATTCCAAGATATCTACAACATGCAAATAATTATAGACATACTCAAAAAATTTCAAAAAGAAACAAAATCAATAATACAACCATCCAAATCAGCTGAATGGCAATTAGCAACTGGAAAAAAATTCCCAGTGATTTCGAGGCAAATCCATCAATATTCCTAGGAATCTCTATATACCAATCTAAAACAAAAATGAACAGATATGTAAACAAGCTAATCTTTCACAAAATAGGTGAAAAAATAAATAACCTTTCACCCATAAAGTTATATGAATTGACTAGAGCTAAAATATTTAATGGAACAACTACAGAAAATATTAAATTACTATGGCCCTTAGATAAACCTATACAACAATACAGTAAATGAAATAAACAGAATAGCAAAAATGTTCACTTGGGAAAGGACAGTCAAAATAATATCAATAGCAACATTACAATTACCAATTAATAAAGGAGGACTCAATGTAATAGATCTAAAAAAATATGTGTCATTCATTAATGCAAAACTCTAATAAATGTAATAAAGAGTTATACTTTCAACTATCCAGAATGCAACACAAAATTGTGTAAAGAGATGGAAAAAGAAACAAGATCCTTTGTGGTCGATTTACTTACAGCATATAAAAACTTATAAGATGAGCTAAATATGTCTAATTTAGAAGGGCTAAAATACAGTGTCCTTAAAAAAAGTAACAATTATCAGGAAAAATCATGGCTAAACATATCCATAAGTAAAGTTCTAAGAAACTTTCAGTCAACCAATACACCCCAAAGATATATGAAAACCATCTATAAATTGATGAATGGGATACATACCATGACAACATTTTTAAATAAAAAACTACATATGAATCTAGAGCCAGTGTGTTCAACCTGCAAGGATAGTGAAGAGACAATCATATGCCTGGTCAAATAGTGGAGAGCATTTAAACAAATATGGATAAAAGTATTCAAAACTCCAATCATTAATCTAAAAGATATGATTAACAAACACATCAAAAGATTTGATCCACACAATGCTATGGTATTTATCTACACAATTAGAACAATATGGGAAATAAGATCTTCACTAATATTTGACAAAAATATAATTGAATAAAAAAACTTGATAAAGGATGGAATAAATACTTCGAACAGTGCTTAAAATACTTACCAAGAAAACAAATGATCAAAATCTGGTGAGGAGCAGCACCCATAGCATGTGCAATAGGGAAATAAATAATTTTATGAAAAGATATGCATTAAACAAAAACATAGTAGCAACCAAAATAAAATAAAATTAAGACGGACCAATAAGAAACAAAGTCGACACCTACTTACTAACACCCACTTATTAAAATAAATATAAAGACATAAATCATAAGAATTGGTAAAAACATTTATTACAAATCTTTCTTTTCAAACCTATAGATATAATTATTTTTATTAATAAGTTTTTCCCACCAAAAGCATCCCATTCAAGTTTATTTAATTCTATGATTAATTTCATTATGTTTTACCTGTATTAATAATCTGACTAAGTATTTCTGCTTTTTTAACTTAATATTATTCCTCTTTATTTTCATCTTTTGAAAAAAATCTATGAACATTACCTGTTTTAGCATTTAATTTCAATCCTACTTTCTTATTTTCATCTGATAACTTTTGCAACATTTCCTGGAACTCAAGTATTATTTTCAAAAACAATTTCATCATTGGCAAAATCTGGATAAATATCATAAATAATCTCCATTAACTTTTCCTCTCTTAGTATCTCCATGTAATCTAATCATTCTTTTGTATTTTGATAAATATTCTTTAGAATATGACAATATCAGGGTCTATATTTTGATGATCTAATGTTTTGATTACTGTTAAAATGCTTATAGAATAAAATGCATTTTCATCATCTGCAAATTAAAGATATAATGGAAACTCATATTTATTGGTTCTTTTTATAACTTTTTTCAATTTTGGATATGAACCATTGTATTAAAACCACATTTAAGGTAAAAAAAAATTGGTTCATTAAAATCCTATTTGCTATCTTAAATTTTGTTTATATAAAATTGATAAAAAAAAAAACTGTTGTGTGTAATTTCTAATATCTTCTTTATCACCTTTTTAAAATATTAATATTAGAATTGCATTCTTCTAATTTGCTGATACATCTTTATCATTTTGACATTTGATATATACCTTTGCCCACAATTTCTCAATTTATCTACTTTTTGTTATATCCAGAGGTAATTACCTTATTACCAGCTGAATATGCATCAGTATTAAAACTAAAAGGTACACTCAATATAGAAGGTAAACTTAACAAATCAGAGTTTATTAACTCTGTATAAACAAATAAGTATAAATATTTATCTATACAACTAACCTGCCTGAAAATTATTCTTCCATTAAACACTATTGTCAGTACAATTATACATCTTATCACTGTAGACATCTATGGTTTAATTCTATTACTATTCTCTCATTCTCTCTTTTCAACATTGTAGCATAGTCAAAGCTGGTGTTGATTCTCTTACTGTAATCATTTTCACTAGTTTTTTATTTACACTGGCATAATCTACACATATTTGCATAATAAGTAGATATTTGCATAATCAGCATACATTTGTTTGTATATTCTGCATATTTGCTATCATTAATTTTCTAGTGTGCAACAATTAGTGTTAATCAATATCTCATCTGACTATTTGTTACATACAGCCCTTAGATTTTATTTGACATCATATTATACATAAATATATACATATATTTATCAGACATTGCATTTTTCTAAGATATCAATAATAATTTCATTATTATCTGAATTTTTTCCTTTTTCACAGCTTTAATTGCATGTTTCACATCTTCATTTAACATCCTGACCACTGAAGATAATATAGTAATTGTAAGGGATACTTGTTCTTGTTTTATATTGCTTTACAATTCTTCATAAAAATCTTTGACATATTTTATTGTGTCATTTCTCTTTTTACTAAATATTTCTATTTTTTTTTTTTCAAGTTTCCTACCAATACCAAGATCTTGTTATATACTTTTGAGAATTTTGTTTTCTTCTTTTGCTTTTTTTTCTAATTCACAAACTATTTTTTATACCATTTTACAAAATTCTAGATATTCAATCTTTTTTAATGCATCATTTTCATATATTTTCATATTTATTCTTTTCTTCATAAATTGTCTTGTCTCTGTAGAAAGTTTTCTGCTTTTTGGAACCAATTATATTTGTTGCAGTTTTTAATAATGTGTCAGTTATCTATCTTGCTATTGATTTCATTCAAATCTGAATCATTTTCAAAATTTGTTAATATTTGAAAATGATTTGCAAAATCTAATTTAAATTCAATGGAATGTTTTTGAAAATTAGAAATATCAACTGTGGATACTATATTTTTTCTAATAATTTTTTGACTGTCTGGTTTTGCATTATTTGCTAATTGCTGATTATTTACTGTTTTGAATAATGAACATTATAATCTTGACATTTTTTCAAAGAAAATATTTATATTATTAGGTTTTCTTTATTTGCAAACTCCACAAGTTTATGTCCTCTTTTATTTCTATCACCATAACCAATTTGTCCACAGCACTTTCATCTTTTAATTGTTTGCCAACTGTAGCACTAAAGTCTCACATGGTAATTTCAAAATGTTGTTGGTTTGATTGAAAGTCCTTTTATATTTATATAAAAATCCTTTATTTTGTCATCACAATAAGAACTTGTTGGAGCATAATAATTATCTGCATTTGGTATTTTCCATTATGTTGATATCTAATCTTGTCCTTCTGTTTGATGCACCATCAATCTTTACAATATAGATCATTGACTTTTTATTGATAATTAATCATATTCCACTTGTGTTTTCAATATTTGTTTCTTTGTAGTATAGTCAATGTCCACTTTTTACATTAATTATGTCTTCATCTTTTTTCTATTTTCACAAAGTCCAATAATGTCCCATTTAATGATATACAGTTTTTTTTTACAATTACTATAATCTTCCTTCAGTTTAAAGTGATATGCAGTTGCAATTACCTAAATAAAAGGTCATGATTAAAGGAAGCCTGGTTCCACAATCATGGAATTCTTAGCACCCCTCATCTTGAACTGCCAATCACTCCATTCTCTGATAACTTTTCAGCCTCCTGGGAATAAGAATCATAATTTAGTTTTGTTTATTATGATTATTAATATCTTTTAAAAAAAAATCATTCATGCAAACATTAATTTTGTTTTTCATAAAACTCAACTCATACTGCAGTTAAGAGGTATCAGATAAGTAAAAAGAAAGATCATGGTGTTTCTTGTTCTTGAACTCAGAGATAAAAGCCTATTCTGGCAACTAGTAGGCCATCCATGAATAATTATATAATAACAAGAAGCTTTAATGAAAATAATTGGATATGAAGTGAGTGGAATAGACATAAGAATTAGTCCTACTCAGTTCCTTTAAGGCCTCAAAACGTTTTCAAAGAGTCTCCTTTTAGTTAACAGCAAATCTCCTTTTGGCAGCCAATAAATCATTATTCAATAGTTAATTTAAAAATATCCTACATATATTTAAAATATGATCATTTTTAAATAATACAGTATAATGCTCTAATTTGACAAGATTATAATAGATTATTTATTTAAGATTACAATCTGCAAAAGATTATATAGCTTTTAGTTTAAATAAATCCATCAATTATTTTTAAGTTTTTTTGACAACCTTTGAATTTCTATTTTTAAGCCACTATTTTTCTTATAAATGAACTCATTTATTTTAATATATGAGAATATATATATTTTCAATAAAGTCCCTGTATTAATAATTATTATTATCAGAGAATGAATTAGGTTTTTTTTCCTACGAATTGATTAACTCATAGCCAAAGCATATATTTTAAATAAACTCCGCGTCTGATTTGCTTAACAATTTTTAAAAAATATTACATTTATTGTTATCATAACTGTTGAAATTTAACAGCAGAAGCATTTGCTTCTAAAATTTAAATATTACCTCCTTCTATTGTAATTATTGTTTTATGTCTAAAGTATATTAATCAAAGATCTATAAAATGCTAATTGGTTACAGTTGTTTAAGCAATATTGACTTCTTATAAATACATTCGGACTCTTCATTTTTAAAATAATTTATTAAATACTATTGATTTGAGTGCGAATGCATTCGAATTTGTTTATAGATTTTTTCCTGCTAATTAAGTTAATAAATTTACTAATTACTACATATATGGTGAAAACAGATTTTTCAAGTTTTTATTTTTGAATAACTCTCGAGTTATAGTTTATTATTAATAACAGCACATGTATTTAAAGTTTATTGCAGTTTATGGATAATAAAAAAATAGCCAAAATAGTATTTAATTGGATTATGAGTAAAGGGCAGGTACTAGGATGTGTGAGAAAGGTAATGCGGTATGCAAAAGATTTGGATAAAGAATTTATATCGGTATATTTGTACAAAAAATAGGATGATTGTGTTAAGAGAATTGTTGAGTGTTATAGTAGTAAGGAATGAGATAAAAAAATAGATTTATTAATAAAGAATAGGGAGTTAGAGAGATGAAGAAATAGTATGGAGAGTAAAAAGAGTTTAAATATATATAGAAATAAACAGAATATTAGGTGCGAGTTAATATATGATAATAGTAAGGAAAGTAGTTTATTGTTTAAGGCTCCAACAGGATCTTTAGCTACAAGAGAATATACATGTAAATGGAAAAACATGGGTGATTTATTTTGTAAATTATGTAAGGAAGGAATATAAAATATTAGGCACTTATTAATTGAATGTAAATGCTTGAAAACAGAAAGGGTACCTATAATGAAGTTATGGAAGAATAAATATGAAAAAAGTGATTATACAGAAAGTGAATTATTAGTTTTTATACTGGGTTTGGGAAAAGATAAGGGGGAATTAGATATTAAGACAATAGAGTTGACAAAGATTATGTTGTGGAAATGGGATGGAACAGAATATAGGAAAACTTAGAGTGTGGAATGAAAAATTTAGTGGTTAACAGGTTTATCTGGGCATAATTGCTCAGATATTCTTGACTTTGTTTAAGGAGAAGCCACAGTACATCACATCACATCATTTAATTGTTTTGATGAAATAAATTTTTACAATGATTAATAAAAGCTTTTCTCTCTAAAATTTCCTAAATCTAATGCTGAAAAGCATTTTAATATCATTAGCTTTGATTTGATAGATGTAAGAATTAAAAAGTGGAAAATACATATGTCAGAGCTTACAGAAAATTCAGTAGAAATTCATCAATTTATTTTGGCATTCAGACTTTACAAAAAACATAACCATATATTTGTCAATTAAATCTCTTTCCTCTGAAACTCAATCCTAAATCTTGCAAATTTCTTGATTAGATGTTCTAGCATATATTTAGATACAGAAGAATTCAAATTTAGCAAAGTGTATACATTTTATATATCTGCATTTAGTTTTGTTTTTTTAAAAAATAGAAATACTTTTATCTTCTTCATCTACTGCTTTGCCATCATAATTACTTCTATTATTGATACTTCTTTTAATTTCCTAAAAATAATTTTTTTAGACATAATGAATTATCAAGATCACCATTTCTGGATGTTTTAATATTTTAGGAGAGATAGGAGAATACCTAAATTATCCTTTATGAATTATTCCCTAAGTGATATCTCTTTCCAAATTTATTTCTCAACATATCACAGATTATTTTCGATTGTGCAATTGTATTACTAAGAATTCAAGTCTATTCTTCTATTCTCATCACTATTCTTTCAATATAAAAGCTTTTTATAAATGTATTTGCATACAGAATACAAAGGATTGATTAAAGTCAGGATTTTTATGCTTACACATGAAATATAAAAATATTGTTATGAAAGCACACAATTTTATTTTTGTAGTAAATATACAAAGATTGTCATTAACAAAAGAAATTCATATTGAATGAAAAATAATAATAATAAAAATATTTGTTGTATCAAAACAAGTATCTTTCATAAATCACAAAGCACCTGGGTGACACAATTGGTCCAACATTGCTTATTATATAATTTCAAATAACCAAAGTCCATTCCTCTATTAGACAAATATAATATCTAACTGAATGCATTTATAATGTTGTACAATTTTTAAATTTCAACATTAACTTTTCTAGTTTACTAAAACAGTTTCTAATATATAAAAATGTAGTTACTATTTTGAAGTATTGGATTTCTGACCTATTTCAGTGTTTAATACATACGTTGTTTCTTTATAAATTAAGGCCTTCATGACTGCTTAAAATTATTTACATTTAAATAATGTGCAAAACTAATATTGAGACAATTTCTTTTATGTTTTATTGGCTTTATATATTTATTTTAAAAAAGTTATAAAATAATCAATCTTTATAACTTTTTTTTTCTTTCTAAAGTTAAATTTAGTAGATGATGATCAACATAGCATTCACAATACTGACTAATCATTTAACTAGTTAGTAAATACTTTTGAATTTGTCATCCCAAAGCTCTAGATCAAATTTGCCATCAATTTTAATAGGCTTCTTCATATGTCCATTTTTTTATTATTTAATAGAATGATTAAAAGTTGATTTGTTTTTTTAATGATTCCTTTCAAATATGAACTTATGAAAAATTTTCCTAATATTCTACTTCTTAAATTAATTGTTTAAACTGTGTTGGCGTTAAAGTTATGTTTTTTTTTATTCTATATCCATTTACTTTTCTAAATAAACCAATTAATAATCGCACTGATGATATTGAATTGATTTAAACAGTTTTAAAAACATCTACACATTTTATTTTTTGTCTACCAAAACACCTTTCCAGGTATTTTATTATTTGATGAAGTACTGAAAATTGATTGTAGACTTTAGATTAATGTAGTTAAATTTACTTTTTTTAAATTTTACCAAAAAAAAACTAATCATTACAATATTAAAATCTTATTTTAACCTTAATAATTATTTAAAAATAACAGGAACTGTATTATACATTATCATTTTTACTTATTTATTTTCATATATTTATATTTTTTTCTATTGGAAAGTTCTACTTTCCTATTTTCACAACTTAAAACCAAATTTAACTTTTATTGAACATTGATTTCATCTTTAAGTTGAGCATCTCACTCCATTATTAGTTATTCAAAATATGATCATTTTAATCAATTATTATTTTTTTACTTTTATTTAATTTTCCTATTACAACTATATTATAATTAGTCCTTATTGCTTCTATAAATGACTATTATTGTATTTTTAGATTGTTTATTTAATTGTATATCATTATAAAATAAATGATTTTACTTTACATTTTTGATCCTTTTATTATTTTAATCTTGACACATTTTTTTTTATTTCTATACTTATTCAACTTATTTTTTTTACCAATCTCTTTGTTGTTTTATTTAATATTCAATTTTTCAATATAATATTAGTAAATAATTGTTTTTCTTTAAGTGGATTGAATTTTATTTCTATTACTTTTTTTCTTTTGTATTTTTTTGTTTATATTCCTTAGTACTCAGCAATCTTTGGGCAATGTTTAATTGTATTGTGAATTGCTTTAATGAATCAGTATATACGTTTAAAAATATCTACAATATTTCCAATAAACAAACATATTTAATATTGTACGTAGTTTTGTTATAATATGAATAGATAAATTTCAAAACATTTTGCAATTTATACTCGATATTATCTTTGTACATTTGATATACTGTTATTTTTATGTATTAGCAATATATCGTGCATGCATATACATATATGTAAGAATGATGATAAATTTTAAAAATTAATTAATAATGAATTTATTTTGAAATATTTTATCTTTCGTAATTATAATTTTCTTATCTAAAATTGCACAGTTCAATAATTTATAAATTTAGTTCAATAAATAATGTCAAGAATATTATTTAAAACTTTAACACTCCATTTGTGCCTCAAGTATTGCCAATAGGTAAATAAAATAATATATATTTAAATATTTTTAAAATAATAATAATTTACTTGTAAAGCGAAAATATCATCAGCACTGTTGATTTTATTGATGTTATCTTTTTCCCTCTTTAATCATTATCATTTAATCAACATCCAGCGTGGCTTACGCACAGTTGATAGCATCCGAATTGGGATCGGGAGATCCTACTATCGATTATGGCTCTCGCAGATCGGTGCTTGAACTTCTTATGAACTTACAGCAATAAAACCATATGCCTTTTTCTTTTTTAATCAAACTTTCTTGATACAATGTTTTTTTTCACTTTGTTATTTAACATTAACTTGTAGGAAGAAAAACTTAATATTGGTGTCTATATTATGTCCCACCCATTAAATCAATAAAAAGATAAATTACTTTATAATAAAGAATTCATTTAACGTTTTTAAATTCTAAGACATTATTGTTGTTTTCTGGGAAGGGGGGGGGGCACAAGTATGATTTAAAAAATATATATGCATTGTTTTGTGTTGTTTTTGATTAAAACATATTCAATTTTGTTATTATTAATTGTTATCGTAGTACTAATAATAGTACATGCCATCAAATGGACTTTGATATCTTGCAATAATATAAATAACATTATGTTTATAAATTTTAAATTTACCTGTTATTTATAATTGTTTCTATTGTGCAGTTTAAAAGATATCAGAGGTTTCATTCTTCACTTTGATTCATTTTTAGAAAAATCACGAGATAATCTAATTAGTGAATAACAGGAGATAGATTCCCATAGAAATAATGTTAATAATTAATCGGCAGAGTAACACACTATCATTGCGGTGTTTACTTTTATAAAAAATATAGAAAATATACTTACTCAATATATAAATATTAGTCTTGTTATATAAATTCATTTATATATTTAAAAAATGGTACTGGTGGAATTACTGTCCTGCCACTGCTAGAGACGTCATTTCTGCAAAAAATTTCTGCAAAAAATTGCAGAAATATTCAGAGTAGGGCGCCAGAAGCAGACGACACAAGTTCCAGCCACTAGATGGCGCTGTTCACCATGCTTATGCACAGGAACAGTATGCAGTATGCAGAAATGACGTCTCTAGCAGTGGCAGGACAGTAATTCCACCAGTACCCTTTTTAAGTTAATGAATATGTTGAGGGATAAGTGTTTTTATTTTCATTATAGGGATATTTTTCAATACATCTATCCCCTGATTAGCATTTGTTCTTTATGAGAGAATTCACAAAAACAGTCACTATCAATTTGTACCTACTATTTTAATTTGCCATCGATTATTCACTATAATGATGGTAAAAATAAAAATTAAAAAAAATTTGGTGACTTTTTTGTATGACTGCTCATGTCATGAGATAATTATAAATGCTATGCCATTCAAAAACAAAATTATGACTTTCATACTGAAACAGTATAGTACAGAATTTATTCACAATACACAATGCAGTAAACAATATTAGTTCTGTATACAATATTTTGATTATAAACTTAAAAATACGATAAATAATGAATGTACAGTGAATATTTTATTTAATTTTTAACTAGGGTCTTTGCAAGACATTCAGTTATTCATTAATGATATATCAAAAATTAAGATTTTTATCGTTTATAATTACAAAGCTCCCCCCCTCCAAAAAACTGTTTTATTCAGTATAATAAATAATTAAAATCATATTTTAATGAGATACAACAAACAAATACATTAATAACATATTAAATTTTCAAATGTGTATATTAGTTTAAAAACTATATATTGTATTTATGCACTTTTATGGATTAAATTTTTTATTAACAATACTTTGCTTGTAGTAAAAATAATGATTATCATATTATAATTTAGATTATTTTTGAAAAAAAAAAAGGTTTCATAATAATGAACTTTATATGATCAAAAATTACGAAATCTAAATTAAAAATAACATAATGTATTGATTTTACAACAACTTGTAGTATTGCACATGCATAAAATGTAAAACTGAAAAAAAAATGAAAATTTATTCAGCACAAAACTGTTAACTTAAATGTATTTTTTGATTTTAAAAAACATATGCAAAATTGTATGCAAATTAACTGAAAAAAAAATCACACTTTTGGTATTTATTTAGTTTGGCTGCACTAATCAAAAAATTTGTAAGTCATTTCAAAAAATATGTTTACCACATTTATAAAATATGCCATCTTGTGGCAAAAAAATTGCTACATTTGGTATACATATTTGTACATAAAGTGATCTTTATTTAGGTCTGCATAATATATATTATAAAAAAATAGCCTTAAATATTGATTACAATATGCAAAAACAATGCATTAGATACATTTTTTTAAATACATCAGAATATTTTGTAAATAATTTTGACAATGTACAATATGCTAAATTTGCTATTTTTATATTAATAATAAATAACAAGTCTTTACAGTCAATTAAATAAGTTGTTATTAAACATTTTTAAACTTCTAAATAAATTCACGTAAGTAATATAATATAGCAATACAAATTTGAAAAACATATAACTGGATTGTTTTTTTTTTAGGCAATGAGAAAAAGTTGTATTGAAGGAAAAAAATTAACTGTTAATATACTTTCACTTTATTATCCATTTTGCTGTACATTGGACAATTAAAAGACACTTTTTTTCTTAGCAACTCTATTTAAAGGTCATAGCTATTTATATTTTTAATTAAAATCATGGCTGCAACTAATATGACTATCAAAAGTCAAGAAAATCTCTGAGCTTGGAAACAGAAATGAATATTTTCAGTTGACAAAAGAGGATAAGGAAATCATAATATCTGATCTTCTATCAATATATTCATGTTTATCATCACCATTATTTTTAAAAATAAAGATAAAATAGAAAAATATGCTCAAATCATCATAGATATATACAAACTTTCCAAAATCATGAAATCACAGCATCCCATATAAAATAAAAATTCAACAAGCATGTCAACCACCCATTCTAATCTTTTTTCTATATCCTCAATCATCATCAAGTGCACTCCTCCAAAAAACAAGATCATCAAAGGATTTAAAATGTAACAATGAATCTTAGAATAAGCAATTCATGATTCAGAATATTACATAATTACGATTGATGAATAAATCACCCGTAAAAACAACTTCAAGATAAATGGTTTTTTACATATTTTTAAGTTGCATTATCATGCATACATACATATTTTAATTGCATACTTGCATAATGCTCATACCACAATTTAACCAAGCATATAGAGTACAATAAGGGAGTTTTTAAATTCATATTGTTAGTTTGCAACTTATAATGTAAGTTTTAACTGGAGTAACCAGCCAAATTTTTCCTCATGGGAAACCATTATAATTACTTGTTGTTTATGTGATATTCTTGTTTAACAATGAGTTTTGGAGAACCAATTGTCCTTCCTAAGTGGTGTAAAGGTGTACTTTAAAACTGATTAAGAAGTTTTCCTCAATATTCAATATTTAAAATTTGTTTTCAGCTATTAACTTTAAAAGGAAATTAAACATTCTTTAAGAAGTAAAAAAAAAGGTAAATGAAGAATACCTTTTATATAATTTAAACTACAATTAATTTTTTATTAACAAAGGTTTTAAAATTTGTAATATAATACTTTGTTTTTAGATGATTATGTATGTACTACTTTATAAGATAAATTCTATTGCTGATCTCCCATATCATAATGTAGTATGCTCAGTGTTTCTAAATCAAGCCCACATTTATTTTAGAGTGAGCATGTTATTTTTTTAAGCTTAAGCAACATGAAATGATTTATTTTGTGAACTTTCTATGAAGCAAAAATAGATTTTATTATTGTTCTACAACTAATTAATCTTGAACTCACAAAAACGTTCAACATGAAAAATGACAACTTATTATGCTGAGTTTCTTGTATAAAAATAATCACCTAAAACTAATAACAATGTTTTAAAGAAATCAAAACAATAGAAAAAACAACTATAAAAGATTATTACAATGAGGAATAAGAAACTATGTTTAGTTTTTAAACAAAAGTTACAATTAATTGACAAAAAGCATTGTATTTAACTGTAACATCTCAGGTTTTCCAAATCTATGCTTACTAATTGTAAGACTATGTAGAACATTTTTATGCACTATCTTTTATCAATATCTTATTATTGTGGTTAATTAACATTTTAAATTATCTATTAATTAGTATTTGTTAATGGAGAATTTATTCAATATTACGAGATGTAAAAAAAAAAAAAAATTCTAGGATTAATATAGTAATAGTTAGAAGATTATGTTATCATCACAAAAGTAATAATTTCTTGAAGAAAAGTCTAAGAAATTACAGCAGAATATTAGTTACCTTATATAAATTAATACAATGTAAGTCTTTCATATTATGTATCAATTTTAATTATTCCTAGAAACATGTTGATCATATAAAATTTTATTCATAAAACTAATGATTACGTACTTATTAACTAATTAAAAAAAATAAGTTTAAAAATATGTTTGAATCCAAGCTAAGTTCAAACTGCAGTCTTGCTTTGAGCAACAGGATAAAATCTTAATATAGTTTTAATAATCATACTACCATGAATTTAAACTTAGTTTTAAAATGTTTATATGCTTAGTAATTTTTGCTAATTTAAATCTGGATATATATATAAAATACATATTTTGCGGGTTCATCCGTGTTAAAAACTTTTAATACCAATACACTGACGTTTCGACTTGGTCACACAAGCCATCCACAGAGTTATAAAAAGGTAGAAAGACGGTTGTAGAGGCGCTACAATCACTGGTTTGAATAAAACATTAAAAATCCCACCAATAGCAAAAATGTTAAATTTAAGAATGTTTTTAAAGAAATCTTTCCAAATAGGAGGAAGTTTGCACGTATCATCTCGCTTATTGATACAATCTGGCCTTTTAAGTATCTCAATGGCTTCTCTGATTTTGCATTGGTAGAGATTATCACATCTGGATATGATCCTGGTACTAGAAAAATCTATTTTATGACCTGAATCTATAGTATGGAGTGAGAGTGCTGATGATGATGAGTGTTGTTTAACTGCATTAGCATGCTCATCTCTCCTAACACTGATGCGACGATTACTCATACCTATGTAAGAAGCTTTACAATTTTTACATGAGATTTGATAGACACCATGAGATTCAAGAGGGATTGAATCCTTAGGCTTGGTTATTATATTGCTGATCTTTTGATGAGCAGAAAATGCTGTATCTATATTATAGCGTTTTAATATACGTCCGATACTGTCTGTAGTTCCTTTTACATATGGAACACAAATCCTAATAGCTGACTTATCATCTTTTTGTTTCCTATTTTGTCTATTTTGGGCTTGAAATAAGGCTTTTTTTATAAATTTGTAATTATAACTATTTGCTAATAAAACACTATTAATATGATTTATTTCTTCTTTCAGATGTGTGTCATCTGAAAGGTTAATTGCTCTATTTAAAAGAGTTTTGGCTACAGAAACTATCTGAGTTGGGTGATGATGAGAATGGAAATGTAAATATCTGTCTGTGTGTGTATCCTTTCTGTAAATAGAAAAAGATAAACTATTTGGTGTTCTGGTGACTAGAACATCAAGAAAAGGGAGTTTTCCAGCAGACTCTGTCTCCTTGATGTTCTAGTCACCAGAACACCAAATAGTTTATCTTTTTCTATTTACAGAAAGGATACACACACAGACAGATATTTACATTTCCATTCTCATCATCACCCAACTCAGATAGTTTCTGTAGCCAAAACTCTTTTAAATAGAGCAATTAACCTTTCAGATGACACACATCTGAAAGAAGAAATAAATCATATTAATAGTGTTTTATTAGCAAATAGTTATAATTACAAATTTATAAAAAAAAGCCTTATTTCAAGCCCAAAATAGACAAAATAGGAAACAAAAAGATGATAAATCAGCTATTAGGATTTGTGTTCCATATGTAAAAGGAACTACAGACAGTATCGGACGTATATTAAAACGCTATAATATAGATACAGCATTTTCTGCTCATCAAAAGATCAGCAATATAATAACCAAGCCTAAGGATTCAATCCCTCTTGAATCTCATGGTGTCTATCAAATCTCATGTAAAAATTGTAAAGCTTCTTACATAGGTATGAGTAATCGTCGCATCAGTGTTAGGAGAGATGAGCATGCTAATGCAGTTAAACAACACTCATCATCATCAGCACTCTCACTCCATACTATAGATTCAGGTCATAAAATAGATTTTTCTAGTACCAGGATCATATCCAGATGTGATAATCTCTACCAATGCAAAATCAGAGAAGCCATTGAGATACTTAAAAGGCCAGATTGTATCAATAAGCGAGATGATACGTGCAAACTTCCTCCTATTTGGAAAGATTTCTTTAAAAAACATTCTTAAATTTAACATTTTTGCTATTGGTGGGATTTTTAATGTTTTATTCAAACCAGTGATTGTAGCGCCTCTACAACCGTCTTTCTACCTTTTTATAACTCTGTGGATGGCTTGTGTGACCAAGTCGAAACGTCAGTGTATTGGTATTAAAAGTTTTTAACACGGATGAACCCGCAAAATATGTATTTTATATATTTAACCCGTGCAAATCTTCGTTTTAACATATATATATATATTTAAGAGTCCTATCAAAGCTTATTGCCATATATTAAATGTTAAGAAACCCATAAAGTTCAATAATATCTTTTTTGTTGCTTAACTTTTATAACAAATAAAAACCAGCATTTATTTTGTTTAAAATCTACTGGAAAACAATATCCTATTATCCCTATAATGATTATTTACTGTTTGATTGAAGGATTTTTTTTGTAATGACATTTTAGTTATCTTTTGACTTGCACACGTAAACATGCATATACACAAACCAGATATATATTTTAATGATTCGTGATTCAGTGATATAGAGCTAGGGAGGTTAGTTATATGAATTTTTCTGTAACCAAAAGGAATATCCAGAAAATTAAAATATTATAGCATCTCCATAATGAGTCATCCTGATAATAATGAGATGATAATGACTTGTATTTAAGTTTGATGATACTAGATTGATAGCACCAATAACTGAAATTATACAGCCAAGGACATCATGTGAACAAGTTATCATTTGAGTTGCTATTATCCATAATAATAGCTTTCTATAGGCTGGTGATTTAATGCCATATGTCATTTAAATCTTAATCCATTAATCACCACACAGCATAATATAACTGAACTGTGTATAGAAATAAAAATGAAATACAAAATGTTTAATATTAACAAAACACATAATTTAATAAAAATAAAGTTTATGCATGATACAAAAGGTGTATTTACATTTCCTAAATAAAATAAAAAACCCTTGTTATTCATATTAAATTTAAAATAATAATTTAAATTCAGCATATGGGTATTAAATTTCCTACTAAACTTATGGTAAACATCAGCCTAAAATCTATGCAAAACATTTAAAATTCTATAGAAGGGAAAGTAAATATTGGCAATGAATAAGCTACCTCAAATTTCTCCTCTAGTATAAATTTTCTAATTACAAATACATATAACATAGAGATGAAAAACAAAATATTGCATTTCAAACATTAATAAATATCAAATATTAAAATATACAATGGCATAAATAATGATAACAATAAATTTGAAGTATAAGTAAAATTAATAATGAAAAAATATATAAACTTATTCACATGAGTAAGTATAAACTTCTCAGTAGGGAGATTTTGGAATTTTAATTTTAATAGAATTTTATAGATTTCAATACGAATTTGAATCTTGTGAACTAGTTCAAACTTCTGAAGTGCAGTCTAACTTTTCAAAATATATTTTAATGATGAGTTGTCTTGATGCTATTTTGTACTTATTATTTGAGGTTTATTCTTTAGGCAACAGTTTAGTCATGTCATAAGTAAGACAATCAAGTTCAAAAACTAGAGACAATATTTTAGAAAATCAAGCAGGTTACATCATGATAGGATGGTTGCAATTGATATATGAATTAGCTGCTCATTTTATAAGCTTTAGCAGCATATTGAGCTTTTCCATGCTGCAATAATTCAATATAACTTTGTTTTTATACATTACCAAAATAGTATCTTTCAAATTGCCAGATATTTGTTTTTCTGACTACTATATCTATTATTTGTTTAAATAGTCTGTGCAAATTTGACATGCAGCTGCTAAATATGCAATACTAAATGCCTTTCAGAGTTTTATACGTGGTTTAAACCGATTCTCATATTAAAGCTGTTATTATATCATTAAGTGCATATGTACTAATCCAATAATTGCAAATGCACAAATTAATTTAATGAGTAAAATTTATAAACGCTTTATCTCCCCGAATGTAATATATATATGCAAAAACTGTATTAAGAGCACAGCTTTATTAACAATAAAAATACTGTAGTGTTTAGCATGCCTTCAACAGAAAATGTTCAAAGACATAGCAATAAATCTATAACAAGTATATGTCAAAAGCATCTTTAAGCACTACAGTATTTTTATTGTTAATATAGCTTTACTCTTAATACAGTTTTTGTATTTGTATATACAATACAAATTAATTTAGTACACTTTTTTTTATTTATCTAAAGACAAGTTTTTTTTTCCCCATATGTCATAGCATCGTCCGGGAGGCGAACCCGCAACAACATTTTTTGGATAAATTCTTTACTGCATAAAATATTTTAATTCTTTTTTTTTCATATGTCAAATACGTTGACCGGGAAGAGAACTCGGGCCAGCTGCTTGGAAGGCAGCTATGCTAACTATTAGGTCATGAACGCTTTTTTCATCAGTTTTAAAATAACAATGTAAGTTTTAAATCAAAATATTTTTTTTCTCAAAATATTATAAATTTATCAGTTTTATAGATATATTATAAACTTTGAATGACGGTAATTATGCCGGAGCAGTGGAATCTATCCTCTCATATTAATATTGATTTTATAATTAATGCTTATTATTATAATTTAGAATTTGAATTCTGACATCTTAAAACCCATAAACATTTTTTAACTAATAATAGCAATATATGTTGGAAGTGTAAGAGTAAAGTTAATTATAACATTTATATCTATAATTACGTCATTTGAGAAGAAAAAATAAATCATGCATCTATATTTGTAGCTTAATAGTAAATAATAAAAATCCTTTAAATAACCATTGAAAGGCAAAGATTTCTTAACAGTTCTTCATAGAAAAATAACGAACAATCTTTTTAATTATTTATGTCTTTATTGAAAAATAAGTATTATAATTAAATGTTTGGTTAAAAAAAAATAGTTGCAAAGTAAATTTGTGTATTGCTACAATTACGATAGCATGTAACAAATTATATAATTTAATACTTATTTAATAAGACTAGTATACTCTCAATAAATTAACATCCTACTTATTCTTATCAAAATTGTAACAATTCAGTATTGTTTATCGATTTACATGCTATTGCTTCTGATTCATGATGTGTTCATTAAGCTTCTTTGATTTTTCATTTTCTAGCACTTACTAATACTATTATTAAATGATATAATTTTAATCATAATGTCAGTTTTTAATTTGTTGTTTGCCTGCTTACATTATAGCTGAAATCTATCTAAAAATGCATAAAAAATATATTAAAAATTTCTGATAAACTTTCAATATTTGCATCATAAAATATATAAAAATCGAACCCTATAACGAAATGAAATAGTCTCATGGCTCGCAATGGTAGTGTGTATGTATGCATGCAGTACTTAAAGCTTAAAAAGATAAGTAGAAATTAATACAGACAAAATTTTCATATAACTACTTAAAATAAAATCTGCAATGGTTTTAATATTGATTAAGTAATGATATTTAATATTTTTAAAGAACTGTATATTACTTAAAATGAAATATAAAAATGTATATTTTAATCAAGTCAAGTCTATTTCTGATTTAACCAACCATAATTTTATAACACAATTTTATGTGTTTTGGCCAAATCGCCCCTGTCGAATTTTTCTGCAAGTATTATATGTTAAATTGATATTTTTCTGCAGATTTTATTATATAAAAATTTTGTTCAAAAATTATGATAGATGGCAGAAAAATAAAAAAACACCCTTACAATAGACATAAGTCCCCACCCCAGACATATTCAGCCATTGTTCCATGGTCAGGGAGTGAAATGTTTGGCATATTACTACATTGTTTTAAAGAAAATAGTCCCAATGACCAAACCCATGTTTATTTGAATTTAATATAGTGTTAGATTTTTTTTTTACAATAATTTGCACTATATTGATTAGATATTGAGAAATATAAATTATTAATAATTTATTTTGACTGGAAATACTTTTTTTTTCAAAAATATAATGTTATATTAGCATTTAACATGAATATGGCCTTAAGCTATTTACAAGTTTAGCTTCCATGTAAGCAATCTACTTTTATACTTATGAGTATGAAAATATCATAATTTTGCAATAAATATTCAAAAATTTTAAACTTTTAAAGCATAATTTGTTAGATATAAGACAAATAAATAAATATTCATTTAAATTTTTAAAAATAATCAGAAATAAGAAAGATTTTGTTGATTTTGAAAAAATAAAAATAATATTTTTGAAATGATGATGTGTAATCTATTGTTTTGATTACAATCCCATTTTTTAAATATTTATAAAAGCAAAATGTGAACATTTAAATTTTATTTTAGTAGTAACCAAACATTTCTTTCAAATGAAGTCAAATTTATTATTTTCTGATAAGTAATAATTATTTAATCATATATTTTATGTCGATATGTGAGAGAAAGAAAAATGTCAGAAAATGCTGAAATGATGCAGCACTAAGAAAGGGTTAACAAATAAAATCTAAATTTCTAATGTAACAAAGAAAAAAATTATATAGTGTACATTAATTATAGTTAATCCTACAAATTGGTTTTTACTTAAAGGATTAATATATTTTTATCAAAAAAAATGAAATAATTGTAAACAATTTATTATCTTGCTTTTATTAATCAAAATGAAAATAATTTACTATAATCCCCTTGTTTTTAATATTCCATTACATATTATAAATAGTGAATTCAGATTAACTAAATTGGATTAGAGAGAAATCAGAGTGTGTATAAAATTAACTTGCTGCTTGTCTTCGGTTTGGTTTGAAATTCCATAAAAGTAGGTCATGATGTATCTATATATGTTGCCAGTAAACTGCTTATCTAGCTACAATTCATAAAATTATAGAATCCAAAAGATGTTGAGAACTGCCAACATTTGTATTATATATGCACTATTGCTTGACAATAAAAAACCAGCCTAGATGTCCTGAAATTCCTGCATTGGGCTTTATTCACATGCTATGACACAAGAGATCTTCTGTCACTCATATATATAAAAGACATATTTTGTGAATTCATCCACATCTTTCTACCTTTTATCACCCAGTAGATGATTTGTGTGATCAAGTCAAAACATCGGTATATTAGTATTTAAATTTTTTAACATGGATGGTCCCACAAAATCTGACTTTTATGTATGCAACCCATGAAAATCTTCACATCAACATATATATATACTGTCGATGTATGATAATATTTTTTAAATATATGAAGCACTGGTGAAAAAAATTAGCCAGTAAATAAAAAATCTCAACCACTAGCCCTGCTATTAGTAAAAATTCTATTTCACCCAGATTTTTTCATTTAAATTCATTTTTATTTTTAAAAAAAATGAAAGTTTTTAAAATTTCTGAGATAAAAAACTATTGAATAAATTAGATAATGAAACAAAATTATACAACAAAATGGGAAAATAAATAACCAGAGGTAAATTGGACCAGTTTAATATCTCCATATGATATATCTATAATTTTTTAGAATTTTATGTCATTCATAAAAGCTTCTTTTAGATTTACAAAAACTATGATATAATGTCCAAATGTATGTGAGTGTTTTTAAACAGATGTAATCTCACATTTTAAGTACATAAGATATTGTTTATAAATGAGTGAAATATTATTTTTATATTATAATACATACGCATCTGTGTTATTATTATATACACATTTAACATTGAATTGTTTATGTATTATTATAATAGAATAATGTTCAACTGTATATAATAATTTAAAGAATACTAATGATTGAGTTTTTTATTTTACATTATTAAATGCATGGAAATGTGTAGCTACATCTGAATTCGTTTGCAATTTATGTATTATTAGTATAGAATAATCTTTATTAGTCAATTAATAATTGGAATATTTTATATTATTAGACCTGCATGTGTGGGAATACAATTTGTATATCTGCAGACTGTGAGTTCGATATTATTATTTGGTCAGGTGGGTCAGCAATATGAGATGGCATGGAGAGCTGAGGGTCATGTGAAATTCTGAGTTTGAATCCTTTATATATTACATTATATATGTGCAGATATGTGTAAGCCTGTACAGTGTATTAATTTGGATATTATTCTTTGTAAATTTTAATTCGTCAGACTATAGAAATATTTTCTATGTTTGTAAATGATCAGAATTGGAATGATTTATTCATATTATAAAGTAATTATTTTAATCAAGTTATTTAATGCTAGACTAGATTAATTATTGTATGGTGTTTTTCCTTGGTCTTAGTAAGGATTGTTTATGTGACCCCAAAATTAGTTCGGATATAATGGTATGTGTGCATATATATTTTCATGAACATATATGGTTGTCTATATAATTGTTTAGATAGTGATAAGATAATAAAAGTAGCAATTAAATTAAATTCACTTTAAATTTATAGATTTCATGATAATAACTAGTTATCGTTGGCCAACAAAGTATATCAGGGGCTTAGAACATTTTTGATAATCAGCATTGGTAAACTCTCAGTTTTTTTTAATATGGTTATTTATCTAACTGTTTTTAGCTATTATGAGTGTGCATGCAAAATGAAATATTGATGTTTTTATATGTCCTAAGTTTGGTATTACCTGAATGATAATTAACCTAAAATTTTATATTATGTCTCTTTTAAATTCTTTCATAAGGGGGGGGGGGATTAATGACTAGCGACTCTATGTTTATAACTTAGATAATACTTATATTTTAAAAAAAAGCAAATTTATCATTTACCTTATTAATTGCATTGTTATGTACTTTGGCTCTTAACTCTGTTTTCTTATATAATTATAATAAAACATATAGCAATAGTCACAATTAATTTTATATAATATTCATTTTTTTGTCTTTTATGTCTCTTAATTTATAATTATCTGTTAATTTATCCAGATTTTTACTATTCATCCATCCAATATTTATATGGTTATCAATATAATTTTTAATTTGTATTATTGTATTATAAACTTTGAGATAATATAAAAGTTTGATCCATTTCTTATTTGAACTATTGTTACTATCATTATTATAATCATTTTGCATAGAAATCTTTTTACCTAAATAGAGATTTTTTAGAATTAAAAAGTTATATTTTGAATAGTTTCAAGGTTATACTGATAATTTTATGTAATTTAATAAATTGATTCTTTTGTAAATCAGTTATATTTGCATCTGTATTATATTTATTATTTCTAATTTAAAATTTTTAATGACTGCCATCTTTTGTATTCATGATTGTTGTCAATCTATAGAAATATTTTTTCTTAATTTGTCTCAAGTCTGTTTATGCAAATATAAGCAGCATATCAGAAATAAAAAACAACATTCTATTGTAACAGACATCAATTCTCAAATGATTATTATATACAAAACTGCCTTTTGAGATTGTGACAAGGCAATAAAGAATATAAATGAAATAAAAATTATATGCAATAAAAAACAAAAATTAACAATTTTTTGTCATATATTGTAATAATTTAATACTCTTCACCTAATTATTAGAATAAACTCAATAAGTTTTGCCCTGAAACAAAATATTCATGAATGCTTTACTAACATTTTCTATTTAACCTGTTTATCTGAAAACTCATCCTATTTTGAATGGAACATAATAAGTCTAGCATTAAATATTTCTCCACATTTGAACATTTTATATTTACAATTAAATATTTCTTCTATATAATATATTGAAAATATTAATTTTATTTATTACAAATGTAAGTTTTTAAGTGATATACATTTTAAAAGTTAATATTTGTTGTTTTAAAAATATGAAAATAATTTTTTAAACAAAGTTCTTATCTACAATAGTGGAGCCTGGTGTCATTGGATAAATTTATCTATTCAAAAAGTTACTAGGACAAAATATTAGATAGACATTGAACAAATTTTCCTATGCAAAATGTTTGTAGAACAAAATATAAAATATTTTAATTTTATGTTATTAAAACTAAAATAAATTTAGGGTTAGTTATCATAAAAAAAATGTAAAAAATATTAATATTAAAAATATTTATTTTTATTAAAATTTTTAAAAATAATTAGTTTACAATTTGACAAAAGCTATTCTAGTTTGGCAAATAGAAAACTGGTTTGTTTGTGCCATAAACTTTTTAAAAGTTGTCTTTAAAAATAAATGTTTTGAAAGACAATCTTCTATTAGTGACATAGTTTATGTTTTAAAAACAAATATTTTACAAAAATATTGCATCATAACATTTAATTTATAATCAAATTATTAACCCATGAGAGAGTGCAAGTCTCTCAGCGCTTGTGATTATTAATAGCCAATCAGATCGTAAATACTGGGACAACGATTTAACAAGAAAAGAGTGGCAACCACTCTTAACTTTACTTGTCTGTCTATATATCCAAGCCAGTCCAAAGTACTTATATCTGAAAGTGTGAATATTAAATACCCTCACACACTACTCACTGACTTCAAATTACAAACATACAGCATGAAATCTTTAGATTCACCATGCAGCAGATTATCGATGTTACAAATTGCAGAAATATATGTAAATAATATTTATTTTCAAAGCGCAGATGATTTGAAATTAACCCACGAGAGAGTGCAAGTCTCTCAGCGCTTGTGATTATTAATAGCCAATCAGATCGTAAATACTGGGACAACGATTTAACAAGAAAAGAGTGGCAACCACTCTTAACTTTACTTGTCTGTCTATATATCCAAGCCAGTCCAAAGTACTTATATCTGAAAGTGTGAATATTAAATACCCTCACACACTACTCACTGACTTCAAATTACAAACATACAGCATGAAATCTTTAGATTCACCATGCAGCAGATTATCGATGTTACAAATTGCAGAAATATATGTAAATAATATTTATTTTCAAAGCGCAGATGATTTGAAATTAACCCACGAGAGAGTGCAAGTCTCTCAGCGCTTGTGATTATTAATAGCCAATCAGATCGTAAATACTGGGACAACGATTTAACAAGAAAAGAGTGGCAACCACTCTTAACTTTACTTGTCTGTCTATATATCCAAGCCAGTCCAAAGTACTTATATCTGAAAGTGTGAATATTAAATACCCTCACACACTACTCACTGACTTCAAATTACAAACATACAGCATGAAATCTTTAGATTCACCATGCAGCAGATTATCGATGTTACAAATTGCAGAAATATATGTAAATAATATTTATTTTCAAAGCGCAGATGATTTGAAATTAACCCACGAGAGAGTGTAAGTCTCTCAGCGCTTGTGATTATTAATAGCCAATCAGATCGTAAATACTGGGACAACGATTTAACAAGAAAAAAGTGGCAACCTCTCTTAACTTTACTTGTCTGTCTATATATCCAAGCCAGTCCAAAGTACTTATATCTGAAAGTGTGAATATGTTAAATCGTTGTCCCAGTATTTACGATCTGATTGGCTATTAATAATCACAAGCGCTGAGAGACTTGCACTCTCTCGTGGGTTAATTTCAAATCATCTGCGCTTTGAAAATAAATATTATTTACATATATTTCTGCAATTTGTAACATCGATAATCTGCTGCATGGTGAATCTAAAGATTTCATGCTGTATGTTTGTAATTTTAAGTCAGTGAGTAGTGTGTGAGGGTATTTAATATTCACACTTTCAGATATAAGTACTTTGGACTGGCTTGGATATATAGACAGACAAGTAAAGTTAAGAGTGGTTGCACTCTTTTCTTGTTAAATCGTTGTCCCAGTATTTACGATCTGATTGGCTATTAATAATCACAAGCTGAGAGACTTGACTCTCTGTGGGTTAATTTCAAATCATCTGGCTGAAAATAAATATTATTTACATATATTTCTGCAATTTGTAACATCGATAATCTGCTGCATGGTGAATCTAAAGATTTCATGTGTATGTTTGTAATTTGAAGTCAGTGAGTAGTGTGTGAGGGTATTTAATATTCACACTTTCAGATATAAGTATTTGGATGGCTTGGATATATAGACAGACAAAAAGTTAGAGTGGTTCACTCTTTTTTGTATGTTGTCCCAGTATTTCGATCTGATTGTATTAATAATAAATGAGTTTGGGTAATTAAATATGGCTGAAATAAAATTATTTAATCAAATTATTGCAAATTGTATTTTTTCTTTAGGATTCAGATACTTTTGTTGAGACTAAAATACTTGACCAAACATAAATTTTCATTTCTATAAACTTTAATTTTATTTCCTTCATATTTACTGTCAATCATGTAAAAGAGCCATATAATGCTGCCAACTTCAGATTATTTTCAACTAATACAATAAAATTGCCACTGCAAGAAAAAGGAAATTGACAAACCACCAGAAATCTTACTATGAAGTTACAGATAGGCTTACATAGAAGATAGAAATCACAGCATCATCATAATGCCTAAAACATCAAAATCTATGTGGCAATGCCACTGTGCTTATTCAAACCAAATTTTCAAAAAACATATAGAAGTCATCATTAAATCACATGTAAAAAAATTTCCTTTTTGGTTAGGCTTTATATTTTAAATAAGGAAAGCTACTATATGTGCTTATGTATAGTATTTATTATAAGAAAATTATAAAAAGTATGAAAATATTTAAAGCAGAAGTATTACATTTATTTTTGTCATAAGAAAAAAACACAAACATTTGTGAGCATATTTTAGGCAGAAAATATTTTCATAAAAACTATACATTTTTTTTTTATTTTAAATTTTAATTAATTGTTCATACTTGAATGTAATGAATATTAATATTATAAAATTAAACATATTTGGGTTTTTGAATAATGAATAATAATTTATAAATGTTAAAATTTAAATGTAAAATATTTGAAAAATAATACTTTAATTCATTATTAAATAATTATAAAGAATTGATAGATAGTAAAGTAGTCAAAATATAATTTAAAAAATTACATGCGATTGTGTTAAGATAAATGTAGATGAAAATATATTAAGACTTTGTGAAATAATTAACATTTATAAAACATAAGATTAAAAATAAACACCTTTGCCCACCCTTACATGTTCATGAATATGAATCGTAAAATATTGTTTGTTATCTTTTTATTAATGTAAAGAAATCAAAAGAAGACTTAAAGTGACTCTTTTGTTTAATCACTTTCGAGTTGAGACCATCAATCTTGTAAGATTTTATTTTCATTTTAGGAATGATTGACTTATATGTCTTGTTTCAGCAGTTTTTAAATGTGAAGATCTATTTGTTTAATAAGGAAAATCAATAAAGAAATTCATTGCTGCGATGAAGAAAATTTTATAAATTTTAATTATTTTTTTTTTAATTTTTAATTTTGCTAGTATCTGTAGAAGCGAAATGGAAGTAACTATCTCCCGCTAAATTATGTGCCTCTTTTTAAAACTCTACATGCTTAATTTTTGATATAGTTTTGAAATTACAGGATGAATTTTGTCTATTGTTTTAATTTGTGTACAGTCTAATTAATCTGAAAACACCATTAATAATATATGCAAAGAATGAATAACGGGTCTTTCTTTTAACAATCTTTGAAAATTAGATGAAATATTAGTTTTAATAAATGTAATAATAAATAATCACAATTTTTTTAAATATATATAAGATTCATTCTTCATCCTCTGTATATATGAATAATAATTTCAGATTATTTAGTCTATTCATAAATTAAAACAATAGACAGAATTCTTTCTATAATTTCAAAACTATGTCAAAAACTACGATTATGGAAAAACAGAGCTTAAGGAGACAGTGATAACATTCTTCCATTGTTTTTGATATCACTTAACTCAGCGGGAGGTAGTTACTTCTGTTTCAATTACAGATATTTTAAAAAGTTATGATTTTTATTATATATACATATGTATGTACAGATGTGCATATATTTTTATATCTAAGTAAATATTGTTAAGTCCATTTTTAAATATAATTTCTAAAAATAAAATAAAACTTTGACTTTATGCAGATAGAATATTTTTTGATCATTTGAAATTGTTAATAAGCTTTTCATAAAAATATTGAGAGTATTTTAATTTACCAAAGAATTTCATTTAATTTTAAGACTTAAAAATAGTGATTAGCATAATAAAATAGTAAATTAAAATGTGTATTTATTCAATTTGTTAGTGAATCATTGCAAATATGATATTATATAATTTGAAAATAGTTTTAACATATGAAGGTAAATGTGACAATAAGTTAAATGCTCATAGAACCAATTCTGCATCATAGTAAGTCATTTTAGTGCCAACTCAGATATATTTATCTAATTATCCAAACTGAACTTTGTCTTTACTCTCTAATTAAAAAAATGCATACCAATTTCTCTTGGATTATTGGATATTAGCTGATAGTTATTAACTTAATGATGTTGTTAAATGAATAGAAAATATCTTTGTCAACAATTGCATGTTATCTGCTGTACATATTAAGGAAAGTTTTGGGAAATGTAATATTGAACATTTATGAATAAAAACTCAATTCTCTTATTTAAGATTTTATTAAGTCCAAAATACATTTGTTTTACAAAATAAATGTATGTTTACAAAATTTTACTTTTGTAATTATTTACTTTGTATTTTATATAACATTATTTCTGTCTTTATACTCATCTGAAATAATGTAAAAAATATGTATAACTAGAAGGAGTTTATTCTCCTCTTATATTATTTCATACATATCTGCATAAATCTTGATGAAATAAAATATAATTATTTAATTTCAGGTATAATTCTAGACTAATACATTTTCAAATCAGTACACCATATTCATAAATTTTAATTAATATAAATTGATCAAACTGCTTTATATTTCAATCAGATCTGTCTTATTAGAACTTTTATTTATATATTTCAACAGATGTTGTATTAATAATATTATCATTCTATTAGCTATATTCTATGATTTCTTCCATTTTATTTTTTAATCATACTACTAATAGTGATAATAATATTTATTTTATATAAAGCACAGATAGTTAGTTGAAATTAAATTGAAAAGCTGCAAACCTCTCACACTTATTATAATACTTATCTGACAGCCCATCAGATGTTATGATGTTTGTCTGAATAATGATCTAAATCGTAAATACAAGTCAGAGAATTTTACAAGAGAAGGGTGGTCCCACCCTCTTCTTTACTTCTCTTTTTATATATCTAAGACAGTCTGAAGTATTTAGGTTTGAAAGCGTGAGGTGTTAAATATCTTCACATTTAACTCACTGCGTCTAAATTACAAACATACAGTGCAAAATCCTACAATTTACTATACAACCACCTTAACATCTGATTGGCTGTCAGA
This sequence comes from Epiperipatus broadwayi, assembly GCA_028023455.1. Lineage (NCBI taxonomy): Eukaryota > Metazoa > Onychophora > Udeonychophora > Euonychophora > Peripatidae > Epiperipatus > Epiperipatus broadwayi. The sequence continues at coordinate 968,671 of JAQFVV010012665.1, read as the reverse complement.
TAAGTATTATAATAAGTGCAAGAGGTTTGCAACCTTTCAATTTAATTTCAACTAACTATCTGTGCATTATATAAAATAAATATTATTTACATATGTTACTGCAATTTATAACATCTAAAAACTATTGTGTAGTAAATTGTAGGATTTTGTGTTGTATGTTTGTAATTTAGACACAGTGAATTAAATATGAAGATATTTAAAGCTTCATGCTTTCAAACCTAAATACTTCAGACTGGCTTAGATATATAGAAAGACAATTAAAGAAGGGAGTGGATTGCCCTTTTCTTGTAAAATTCTCGGTCTTGTCTTTATGGTTTGATCATTATTCAGACAGCTATCATAACATCTGATTGATTGTCAGATAAGTATTATAATAAGCATGAGAGGTTTTCAGCCTTTCAATTTAATACTGATAATGTTATAATAAAAGTTTGAATTAATTATATCCAATTAAATATTTATTGGAATATATATAATGATAATTTTAATGAAACAGCTCTTATTAATATTTATATTAATTAAACCCAGAAATATGTGTATTGCATTTAAAATGCATTAGGTTAAAATTATATCTGGAATTAAATAATTATATTTTATTTCAGGTAAAGCATATATATATTACCAAAATTTTATGATATTTTATTATCAGAGATTACCTTACATATATGTATATTGTGATGCACACATATTGCCATCTATAGTCTCTTTGCAGTGTGGACATAATTACATAAAGAAAACAATTAAAGGTCATATATTTCATTAAAAAAAGATTTATTGTTTTGAATGAATCTTAAATAAGTGAATCATTTATTTATTAAATTTTAAAAATGAAATATTTTGTTAAATTTATTGTGGAATGATAACAATGCCTTATTAGAATTAGAAAAAAGAGAATCATATGATCACAAACCAGCATTTTTTTGTGTTGCCATAGCTAGAGAAACAATTTCTATAAGAACAGACTTTCTTTTTCTTAAAAATTTGCATTTATTTTATTTTACTTTTATAAATATATTCAGTATATATAGAAAAAAATATGCACTATGAGTAAGACAACTTAGAGAGAGGGGGCTTGAGATTTCCCTTCATTTGGTATCTTTATGATTAAAATGAAATGGATATGACAAATACTATGCTGACCATCGTAGAACTAAGATCATTGAATTTACCATGGATTGTAATATCAACAGGAATAATAATTGAAAATTATCTTAATAATTCAAATTGCTTATAAATCCCTATGTTTGTGTTTTTGCTAGCAAAAAAAAAAATACCAAAGGAAACATTACTGAATAATGGAATATCAGTTGAAGTTATTTATATGCAAAACTGTGGTAACAGACAATAATAAAATAATCTTTTAAATTAATGCTGTCAGATAAGTATCACTTTTTAAAAAAAATAGTAAAAAAAACCATAATGATAACTTTAATGATAAAACATTTATTAAAATTTATTATTAATAATATACATTAATCTACTCTTATTTATTATTTGATAGTTTTTTAATTATTAAATGATATGAGAAGTACAATTTTTTAAAAAGAAAAATAACAAGATTTAAAACTTTTACTACTTTTTTTCCTCATATTATAAATAAGAATTTATCTTTAACTTTTTTATTGTTGTACGCTTTAACCTTTTCTCCATACTCTCTGACAATACTCATTGACAGCTTTAATTAATTCTCAAACCACTAATTTTTACATTATTTTGCTGATTTTACAGTTATTTTATCAAGAAATATGTATCATATGATGCTGCCCCCTTTATAATTATTTTACAACTAAAAAATCAATAATATTTAAATTGAAAGTTATAACAATGAGATAAGGCCTGCCTTCTGATTGGTTGTTTCTCATTCTCTACACAAAGGGGTCCTTGTCAACAATTTTGACAGTCTAAGTTCTTTGTTTTGATTTTTAAAATGAAAATGTATGTTTTAGAGTATTATTTTACATATTTATTATTATTTTCATAAAATATGTATGTAAATATAATTATTTTAGAAGAATAGTTAAGATTTTAATAAAAATTATTTACTTTTACACAAAGTAAATTGAGAAAGAAATCAATGACATAGACTGCATTTTGTAATATGTTTTAAAAAAGTACATTTTATGCTATCCACTATAGATTATTTTTATGTTATAAATAGAAATTTAGTTTTAAAAAAACTTTGTTTTGCCTTAATAATATGACAAATTATTAATTTGCTTTTTAGAAACTAAATTAAAACAAGTATAATTTTAAAAGACAATTAAATATATATATTACTGCTGATTCCGTAATTGACCAATTAAAAGCTTAGAACTTTAATTCACTTTGCTATTAGGGATTTTAAACTATGAAAAGGTTAATAATTTGAAATGTATATCACATCTATTAATTGCAATCTTAAAAAGAAATTAGGGATAAATTATAAAATATATGATAGGATATTAGATTGCAGTTGGTAAATTGGAATTATAATCTTTATTTTATCCATATCAATGAGTCATTGCTTATTTAAATAAATTATCATCATAATCATCATCATCATATTATTATTATTATTATTATTATTATTATTATTATTATTATTATTATTATTATTATTATTATTATTATTATTATTATTATTATTATTATTATTATTATTATTATTATTATTATTATTATTATTATTATTATTATTATTATTATTATTATTATTATTATTATTATTATTATTATTATTATTATTATTATTATTATTATTATTATTATTATTATTATTATTATTATTATTATTATTATTATTATTATTATTATTATTATTATTATTGGCCTAAGTATTTTGATTTGCCTATTGTATCAATCATTATAAATTTATTTTATAACTCAATTTATTTTACACTTTAGATAATTCATTGTACATTTTATATTATAATTTATTATCAAATAAGTCATCATTTATTGAATTATATCTACTTTGCCAAGCAAGCGATTCATTCTCTGGCCCATTGGTGCTTTACAAATTGACGAGCCCATTGTAAATATAAATCTAAACCACCATAGAGCCTTTTGCAGATCAGCATATCATTTATGTAATATATTTTAGAATGTTCAAATGTTAAGTGAATCAGTGGAGAAACCATTTGCTTCACAATTTTATTTATTATATGTGATTGCCCAAATCTGTGAGGCACTTAAAGACCAGATAACCCTGCTCAGTTATAATATTTTTGTTATATACATGATTACCCAAACTTGCATCTTTAGATTTTGTCAGTCTTTATTAGTTTTCCTTTACATTTTGGCTTATTCAACAAGGAAATATTACTATTTATAAGAGAACACCCTGTTTGCAGGTCCAACCCGCGGGTGTTGTTCTTTTTCTTTGCCTCCCCGTCGGTCGGGTGCCGGGGGGGGCCCCGTTCGTGTGCCCCGGGGGCCCCGTCTATCAGTCTCTGTTCTTGAAATAGTTTTGAAATTTTCCGTCCTTTCTTGTTTTTGTCAAGTGTCCAACGTTTTGTCCTTTCTTTGCTCCTCCCGTCGTGTTTCGCGTGCGTCTAACCGCATCGCGTCCACGTTTAAGAACCTTGTTGCAAAGTTCATGTTAAGATCTTTTTTTCCTTTGCGTTGTTCAGGGGAGAAGGAGAAACAATGTTAATTTTATAAATTTTATGTTTATTTTGGAAAATTTAATAAGTATATTTATTGGTCTGTTTTAATTATATAAATTGATATTATTTAAGAAATAAAGTATTTATAAAAAAATATTATGTATTGTTATTTATGTAAAATGTATAAAGAAATTAAGATTTGTTTATAAAAAAAGATAAATAATCTTTTTTGTTGATCTGTTTTGTGTTTGGGGTAGAGTAAAAAGTAAATTGTTGAAATTTATAGTTAGTGAATTTTATTAATATTTTTTTGATTAATTCTGTATTTTAATAATTTATGAAAAATATAAGATTTTTTTATGTAGTGGTTTTTTAAATTTTTTGTTGTGTTTTTGTGTTTGTAATTTTTATTTTATTTTATTTTTTTTTAATTTTGGGTGAAATAAATATTATTTTTTTTAAAAATTTTTTTTTTATTTTTAATAATTTTTGTTATTGTTTTTTTTTTAATTTAGAGTTTTTTTTTTTTGTTTTTTTTATAATAATTTTTTTTTTAAAATTTAATGATATTTTGTAAATTTTTTTTTTTTTAAATAAATAATTAAAAAAAATAAATTTTTTTTTTTATTAAAAATTATTTTTTTTTTATAAGACAATATATAGTGTATGCATGTCCCAGAATTATATACACCAGAATTGTAATACAAAATCAAAGTGGTTCTCAATTACTCTCAGCAGAACAAAAGGTTTTTAATTTTTAAAACATTTTTAATTTGAAAATGTTTGAATTATATTACTTAATAATTTGCCTACACTTTTGTTGTTCTACATTATATTTATGATATTTTAATACATATTTTTGTTGCATAAACAAAATTTATCCATTATTAGAATTTATACTTCATCTTTTTACTATTTGCAATATAATTAAAGCCATAATAAGCTATTTGAATGTTCAATAAAGTCCCCCCCCCCTCCCATCTCATTTTTTATGTTTTTTTTTAATGTTTCTTCATTTGCATATTATTTTAACTATTTTTGATATATTACTTATAGATAAAAAGTCGAATAGTTTTTAAAAACACATTTTAAAACAAAATATTTTATAATAGACCCTGTAGAATTATAGTGAAAAAGAGAGCATTAACCAATTGTTTACTTAATAGATAACATTTAATGAATTTTTATTTGTTTTACTTTTTAATTATGTATATCTACATAACTATTTATTTACCAATATCAATTGAATGATTATCTGGATTAATTATAGATTGTCTACCTGAAAAAAATTCATTAATTTTTTAACTTTAGTTTCCTCCATTTTTAAAATAACTGAGTAATTTTTGATTATATTTTTTTAAAAATAAAAATCAAACTTAGCTTATTTTCAATAGCATTGGTATTTTAAAAATAAATTATCTTAATAGTTTAATATTTTTATGATTTAAAATTAAACTAATGTGATTTAAGTTTATGCTAAATTTTAAAATATTTTATTTGTAATAAATTAATTTCAATCAACATTAATTAAATTGACTTGGTGTCTGCAACTATAAAAATTATAATATAATTAATTATGCCATTTAACCCAGTTATTTAAATGCCTGGTTATAATTGACCCTAAAACGTTAAAACAAAAGTGTTCATGGTCACATTAAAAAAACAAATTCTGTATATCGAAGTTCCTTATAATTAATAATTCATTGATAATTTAGAGATTATATATGTATATCTCTAATTAAAGTCATTAAACTGATACATTGATCTAATAATTAATAAAAGGAGATGGTTTTGATAATTGGAAGAGATTCTAAATCTTATTCATTATAATTTAGTAATAACTAAATTTATATATATATATTGTGACACGACAACTTTCTTCCCCTACTAACTGAATTTTAGTTATTAGAATCGTCGTCGAGGGCGCCACCAAGGATTTCTCTCTTGGAACCTGGTCACGTAACTTTACATAAACCTGGTCTTTATTTATTTTCGAACGACGATTCACTGATTATAAACTTTGATTATAATCTCACAGGGGTTTTCCTTTAAGAACACTAACTAATTATTATAAATAATTCAAGAATTCAAGAATACGTTGGACAAAAACTTTTAATTTCTTTTACTACTATTTATTATTAATAACCTTATAATTCTATCCGATCCAGAAAGAACTGACTTACAATTTCTGATTTTCCCTCTGTTTACTTTCTAATTATGCTTCCCAAATATTTACCATAGATTTTCTCACGCCTACACTAATACTGCGGATTCTAGCAGACATGTATATAAGACGACTTATAGTATTTTTAATCTTTCCTGAAGTTTATTTTTAAACTCCACTTTCTTTGGTAAATAAATAAATTGCAAAAATCTTACAATGAACGTATAAGTGTCTTCCGTTTTCTTATACTTTCAATTCTTTCCTTATTTTCTACTAACAAACGAGTAACGCCCCAAGGTTCTCTGTTACTTGGTGACACACTTTTATACCCCCACCCTGTTGTTACTCTCTAGATCGAATAGATATTAATTAATTTAAAATACAGTTATTCCAATATTTCATAAAAAATATTGAACGAAAATTAACATTAACAGATTACAATATTAAACAAATTTATTTCCCCCCTCTATTGTTGAAACATTCGTAATAAACATAATAAATGAAAATTAAATTAAAGATAAAGTTCTATTATGCTTTACTTAGAGTTCTCATTAATTAAAAGTTTATAATTACCCTGATCGATCAGAGCGGAGTGGCCTGATTTTCATAGGTTTTACATTCCATTGGTCGTGCCTTTGTCCTTGTATATGTGAATTCCATGAGTGTTCCTTTGGTTGTCCGGCTAGCAATATCCATTTCTTCCATTCCATAACTCTCTTGATAGCTTCATTCAGATGGAGTGGCGGTCAATTCCCCAAAGGGGAAGGTTGTGATAACTTTAGCCGCTATACATTTGACAAGAGTCCACAAAATTAACTTTCAATAATAATAATTTTTATTGTTCAAAACACAGCTGCTTTCTTTATTGTCCTTGCTGGTCTCTAAAGTCAAGTCAACTGATCTAACTCTAAAAGCCATCTTATCTCCACTCTTTCTTATCTTTTTTTTTAATTAGCGTAATACCAATTACTAACCAAATATTTTTACTTTGTGAAAGTTTCAACAATAGCGTATAATTACTACCAAGAATCTAATTTTGTTTTCTTTTCCCCACCCTTTTATCTCTTGAATTTTTCTCCCTTTTAATTAAACACTTTTAACATTTTTTTTTTTTTTTAATAAATTATATTCAATTTATTTGTTTATTTTAAAATAAAAGTTCAAAATTTTTACCCTTTCCATTAAATCAAAACCATTTGTTAATTAATTTTTTTTTTCATTTTACAAACTACTTAACTTCAAAAATATTTATGACAAATTATAAATATGTGAGCTTATATATATATGAGCTGACTTAAAATATCAGCTCATTGCCCCATTTGTCATAAAAAAAACCATAAAAAAAAACTTTAATTGCCCCGCAGTGACTTGTCCCCTTCCCCCTTACAAGGTTTTAAAGATCTTGCATTATACGCTCCCTTCTTACCTTTCTTTCCTAGAATCATGAATGCATTGGGACCGCATTTTTGAATGATTTTGTACGGACCTTCAAATAAAGGGAAAATTTTCTTATATGGCTTCTCGCTCATTTTACTCACAGGCTGGGTTTTGACATAAACCCAATCTCCTATCTTAAAATGTACTGGACTATTATTCCCTCTTTTCTTTCACTGTTCAGCTTTTTTTTTAATCTCTCTCTGGTGCAACTTCGATCCTTCACTATGTCTACTGTTTCTTTCTCGGGGGTCAAACGATACTTGAGAAGAGAAGGTTCCAGATGGCCGTAATGTAATCATTCAGGGGCAAACCCCGTAGACTCGTGGTATGTGCAATTAATAATTTTCACTATTTGAGGAAGTACTTTCACCCAATGTTTATGATTTTCCTTCAAATGTGCCCGAAATAAGTTTCCCAATTCATTCATAACCCTTTCACACGGGTTAGATTGGGGATTTCTTATAGAGGTTAAGATATGGTGTATGTTTTCCTGTTTTATCCAACTTTTCCTTTCCCTGGATATAAATGGTATCCCATGGTCACTCAAAATTGCACGTGGTCTTCCCACCTGAATGAATTGTTTCTTCTTTAACACAGCAATAGAATTTTTTGTATCGGCTTTGTGCAATGGATAAGCCCGTACCAGCTTCGAAAACACATCGAACGTCACCAAGATATATTTATATCGATGAAACGAAGGTAATGGGCCATAAAAATCGATGGCCAACAATTCATTTGGGTTTTGGGCTATAATAGGAGTCAATATTCCCGCATAATTTTTATTCGCTGGTTTATTTTGTCTGCATCCATGGCACATCTGAAGTGTATTAATAATCGACCTATACATATTTGGCCAATAATACCACCTCTGTAAAATTTTATTCACTTTAAGTGTGCCATAGTGTCCATATGTCCTATGTACATAATTTATTAAGCGCATTCTTAAGCTTTTGGGTATGACTATTCTCCAGTAATCGGTTCCTTCTTTGACCTGAAACATCAACATTCCGTTTATCATTTTATACCGATTTATTTTATTATTATTTTTTTTGCGTCGGTTTGCTTGCGTAGGTCGGTATCATTGTAACGTTGTATTATCTTTTTGCATGTGGGATCGGATGACTGAAAATTTTTTATCCTCTTCATGTCCCTTTCCATCGACATATCCGCATCTATTATAAGTGGAGTTAACCGTGCTCCCTCTAATGTTAAATTTTGGCCTGTATCCGGTACCGGATTTCAGCTCAATATGTCCGGCATAATATTTTCCTTTCCTGAGCAATGAACCACTCGGTAGTTAAATCTTTGTAAATATAATGCCCACCTTATAAGCCTATCGTTTGTTAAGTAGCATTTATTTATAAACTCTAGACTCTTGTGATCCGTAATAATAATAATCTTGGATCCTAATAGTAAATGTTTAAGTTTATTTAACGCCCATATGATGGCAAGTGCTTCTCTTTCTGTAGTCGTATAATTTCTTTCTGCAGAGTTTAAATTTCTATTTAAAAAATACAAGACTTGCGGTTTTTTTTCTTTATTCTCTTGAAATAATACAGCCCCCAACCCCACTTTACTGCTGTCGGTCTGTAGCATAAAAGGTTTATTAAAATCTGGGTATGCGAGTATGACGTTTTTTTCAAAATTTTCTTTAATTTTGCTGAATGCCTCGCTTTGTTTTTTAGTCCACTCCCAACTGCTTTCTTTTCTAAGCAATTGTAAAAGTGCCTCCGTGTCTACAGAAAATTTCTCGTAAAACCTCTGATAAAAACCACATAGGCCTAAGAATGACCTAATTTGTTTTTTATTCTTAGATTGAGGAAAACGACTTATAGCGTCAATCTTATCAGGATGAGGTCTCACTCCTTGAGCACAAATGAGATGCCCTAAAAACAAAATTTCTTTTTGCAATATATTACTTTTTTTTAGATTTATCGTCATATTTTTCTGCTGGCATTCTTGAAAAAATATATTTAAACTTTCCAAATGTTCTTGAGGTGACCGTGATGCTATAACAATGTCATCCATATAATATACAATAAGTTGTTTTACCCTATCGGATAACACCTGGTCCAAACATCGAAGCAAACCCGACCCACTGTTAACTAACCCAAATGGCACTCGCTGAAACACATATGTATATCCCTCATATCTAAATGCGGTGTATTTTTGGTCTTCTATATGTAATGGCATCTGCCAATAACTCGATGTTAGATCGAAAGACGAAAAATATTTCTTCTCTCGGAATTCCAATAGTAAGTCTGTGATACGCGGCGGCACATCTCTATCAGAAATCGTAATGGCGTTTAACTGACGTGCGTCTAAACACACTCTCATTGAACCGTCTTTTTTTTTTACTATAACCAGAGGATTTATATATGGGGATTGCTGTTTTTTTATGATACCCCATTTTTCCATCTGTTGTATTTGTTTGTCTACTTCACTTTTATATTTAACTGGAATGGAGTATGACCTGCCCTGGAAGTGAGTCTCTGTTTTTACTTTGATACGATGCGTATAGCCCTTTATAATCCCAGGATTCATAGCAAACACTTGTTTGTGCCACTGCAATATCTCTCTAAGTTGGTCTTTCCCTTCACTATTATCCTTTTCTAACTTGCTTACTTTATCGTCTATCTCCATATCAATATCATCTACTCTCACACATGCTATCCTATTGCTTAGTTTATTACGATCACTAAAGGGTACTTTTTCATTTTTTATTATTACTATCTTTTCATTAAAATTGATTTTTGTCCCTGTTTGATACATAAAGTCAGACCCCAGTATCATATCTTCTATTAAACTTGGCATAGATAATAGCGTATGTTGTATTATATTTTTTTTTCCCACTTGTATTTCTCCATATACTTGCATGGGGTTGAGTTTGACTTTTTTCCCATTTGCCATAGTTATTTCCGATTTCTTTAATGGTAATGTATGCAGTGATCCCTTCTGACTTCTGATTTGATTGAGCATTTTGTTCGAGATTATGGAGACCTGACTTCCCGAGTCCAACAGAGCTTGTACTTCAATCCCCTGTAATTTTACTGCAATTACAGGGCATGTTTGCTCTGCCATTGTCTGAATTTTTTCTTCTTCTTCTATAATAACGTTTAATAATTTGAGATGCGTTTCTTCTCCCTCTTCTTGTTGCTGCATGTTTTCCTCATCCGTTAGTGCTTCCAAGACTTCTTCTAACCCTTCGTGTATGCACATCTTTAACCTATTCTGTATATTTCTTGACATATTTCTGCTTATTATATTCATAATCTGGCATTCTGGAATCAGATATTCAATTACTCTTTTTAACTTCGTCATTTGTCTCAAGAAAAATTGTCTATACCCCATCCCCTTTTCTTTTGAATATTTTTCCGTTTCTACGTCCCTTTGTAATCTTTCTTGCCTTTCTATGTTCCAAAATCTTCGTATCAGAGCTTTAGTGTACTGTTTAAAACTATTGGGCTTCTCATATATAGTTCTCCACCATTCTCTTGCTGTGCCTTCCAGATAGCTACTTGCTATGATTATTTTTACCTTCTCTCCTACTTTGTATATATCAAAACACTCTTCTAAACTTTCTATGTGTTCGAATAATGTTTCCTCATTTTTCCCTTCAAAAATTATTATCTCCATTCCGTCTTGCATTTTTACTTGAGTTATATTTTCAATTATTTCCTATAGTACTAACTCCCCCCGATGGAGTCCTGACCCCGTAATCCCATCTGAAATCCACCCCCTTTTACTAAAAAATTTATTCTCTCTTTTAACTCTAATCTCTGGGCATTTCTCTTGTTAACGAGCCCGACATGTTGGAAGCGCCATTTTCTAACTTTCCTCCCCTCACTCCTCTGTGACATGACAACTTTCTTTCTTCCCCTACTAACTGAATTTTAGTTATTAGAATCGTCGTCGAGGGTGCCACCAAGGATTTCTCTCTTGGAACCTGGTCACGTAACTTTACATAAACCTGGTCTTTATTTATTTTCGAACGACGATTCACTGATTATAAACTTTGATTATAATCTCACAGGAGTTTTCCTTTAAGAACACTAACTAATTATTATAAATAATTCAAGAATTCAAGAATACGTTGGACAAAAACTTTTAATTTCTTTTACTACTATTTATTATTAATAACCTTATAATTCTATCTGATCCAGAAAGAACTGACTTACAATTTCTGATTTTCCCTCTGTTTACTTTCTAATTATGCTTCCCAAATATTTACCATAGATTTACTCGCGCCTACACTAATACTGCGAATTCTAGCAGACGTGTATATAAGACGACTTATAGTATTTTTAATCTTTCCTGAAGTTTATTTTTAAACTCCACTTTCTTTGGTAAATAAATAAATTGCAAAAATCTTACAATGAACGTATAAGTGTCTTCCGTTTTCTTATACTTTCAATTCTTTCCTTATTTTCTACTAACAAACGAGTAACGCCCCAAGGTTCTCTGTTACTTGGCGATGCACTTTTATACCCCCACCCTGTTGTTACTCTCTAGATCGAATAGATATTAATTAACTTAAAATACAGTTATTCCAATATTTCATAAAAAATATTGAACGAAAATTAACATTAACAGATTACAATATTAAACAAATTTATTTCCCCCCTCTATTGTTGAAACATTCGTAATAAACATAATAAATGAAAATTAAATTAAAGATAAAGTTCTATTATGCTTTACTTAGAGTTCTCATTAATTAAAAGTTTATAATTACCCTGATCGATCAGAGCGGAGTGGCCTGATTTTCATAGGCTTTACATTCCATTGGTCGTGCCTTTGTCCTTGTATATGCGAATTCCATGAGTGTTCCTTTGGTTGTCCGGCTAGCAATATCCGTTTCTTCCATTCCATAACTCTCTCGATAGCTTCATTCAGATGGAGTGGCAGTCAATTCCCCAAAGGGGAAGGTTATGATAACTTTAGCCGCTATACATTTGACAAGAGTCCGCAAAATTAACTTTCAATAATAATAATTTTTATTGTTTGAAACACAGCTGCTTTCTTTATTGTCCTTGCTGGTCTCTAAAGTCAAGTAAACTGATCTAACTCTAAAAGCCATCTTATCTCCACTCTTTCTTATCTTTTTTTTTTTAATTAGCATAATAGCAATTACTAACCAAATATTTTTACTTTGTGAAAGTTTCAACAATAGAGTATAATTACTACCAAGAATCTAATATTGTTTTCTTTTCCCCACCCTTTTATCTCTCGAATTTTTCTCCCTTTTAATTAAACACTTTTAACATTTTTTTTTTTTTAATAAATTATATTCAATTTTATTTGTTTATTTCAAAATAAAAGTTCAAAATTTTTACCCTTTCCATTAAATCAAAACCATTTGTTAATTAATTTTTTTTTTCATTTTACAAACTATTTAACTTCAAAAATATTTATGACAAATTATAAATATGTGAGCTTATATATATATGAGCTGACTTAAAATATCAGCTCAATATATATATATATATATATATATATATAAACACTACAAGCATAAAGCTAAACTAGTCAATATAAAATCAAAACTACCCCAAATCTAAAATTAAACCAGACTAGCATAAAAATAATATTAAAACACAACCTAAAGTTTCACTGCTACAAGCAGACTTCTCAAGTGTAAAGAACTACAAAAAAACTACACAATATACATACTATTAAAAACTACCCACAAATCCATTCACTTCCCATCCACCCTTAATATTAAAAGAACTCTTAAATAAGTTAATTGCTTCAGAATAATAAATTTTCAATAATAAAGACTCTTTAATTCTTCTTTTGATTTCATTTCTCTCAAAGAAGACAACCTTAGCTTCATCAAAATCAATAGTGTGGTCTGTATCTATTTCATGGACATACAAAGCAGAACTATATGTCCATGAAAAAGATACAGGCCACACTATTGATTTTGATTAAGCTAAGTTTGTCTTCTTTGAGAGAAATGAAATCAAAAGAAGAATTAAAGAGTCTTTATTATTGAAAATTTATTATTCTGAAGCAATTAACTTATTTAAGAGTTCTTTTAATATTAAGGGTGGATGGGAAGTGAATGGATTTGTGGGTAGTTTTTAATAGTATGTATATTGTGTAGTTTTTTTGTAGTTCTTTACACTTGAGAAGTCTCCTTGTAGCAGTGAAACCTTAGGTTGTGTTTTAATATTATTTTTATGCTGGTCTGGTTTAATTTTAGATTTGGGGTAGTTTTGATTATATATATATATATATATATAATAGAAAAGTTACCCTGTAATAATATAGAAAAAAATTTATCCACTATGAAATTAGAGAACAAACAATTAAAATTAACAACGTAAACTGGAATTATGTGAACTAGAAATAGATTGAGATGATTCTAATCAAACTTAGACATTTTACATAAAAACACAACCTAAGTAATCATTTTAATATTGATCAATACAAAGATATCTAATCAGTCTTGTAGAAGACGAAATAATGATAGAAAACCTCTCAAACTCTAAACACATAACTATTAGAAATTTGCATGAATAATGATTTCATATTTATTGATTTTATGTGCATTCAACATCTATCTTATAGTGACTTATTTCAAAGTTGTTTTACTTTACTCTTCACACACACACACTCACAAAGAGATATATCGATTTATAACTGTCAAATTTTAATAACTCACAACTTTGACACAAATACTTTAGATAAATATTAATTTATTATTAATAATTATTTTTTAAACTATGGATTATCTGTAATCTAAGATTTAAACTTTAAATCTTAGTTAAAATTTATTCGTTTTTAGTTAGACATAAACACCTGAAATATCTCAACTTTATCTTTTTCCAGGTGAATCTTTTTAAATAAACTTTAAATTCCATTCTATCACATATTCTAGAAACTTATAATCCAAAATGCGTATCATAATAATATAGCACTCTTCAATTGAACCAAACGACAATCTCTTACACATCTTGATCATTTGTTCAGTATTTATCAATATCAAATAATTACATTTCTATTTGTCAAACTTTAATATAATTTTTTATCTGAGGTTTAAACATTTTATCTAAGCTAATGATAATTTCTAGTTTAATAAATGATTAGTAATCATTAATGTATTATCTGAACTGGCTGGAATCAAAATGTATGTGCAGAAAACTTAACACTTGTAAATAAAAGTGAAATAATTTAGTATTGATAAGTATTGAGCAAATAATGAAGTCATATGTAACTGAATGTAATATGGACTAACTGAAAAATGCTGATTTATCATATAATTTTATTTGTCTATTTTATATATCTTTATTCATATGTTTCAAGACTTTACAGAGAAGTAGTAATAGAACAAGTTAAAACTTTTCCTTACTTTCCCATAAAATTAAAATAAAAATAAACAAAGAATTAATATTAAACTTGGGATAGTAATGACTAATAGTTTGGATGTAAATTTAGCTTAACATTTTTTATTAATCTGTATAAGATAAACCCTTTTATATGCAGTATATAGATGACTGTTTGGCTATTTCATTACATTCATAAATACAATTTGGTTCTTTAAAATCTTATTTTAAATATATATCATTCATTCTTTGTTAGATTAAAAACTGTTAGATTTTATTTAACCAAACATAAAATTTTTCATTTGATAAAATTCAAATACATCTATTATACATTTTACACAAGTGTGTGATAATCTTAATCTTTTTTCTTCTACTTGTTATAATCTTATTAATGTTTACTAATTTATTTTACCATTTCAAACATCAGTCAAGAATAATCATTGAAAAAAAGATATTGCTAATATTTTCTAAATTAATTTCTTTTACTATATCTTTTCAGTTATACCAAGCATTTATTTACAAATACATATATTAAAAGACACTATAACAATAGCTTCACACTCCCAAATCAAGATGCTTCTGATTGGCCTATATAAGTGGAAAGTTCGATTAAAGATAAGATGTAACTCTTATATTTATAAAAGTTGATTGCTTGGCTATTATAAATTTCAAGGTGCATTGATACAGGTTAAAGCCTGTCTTAAAAGTATTTATATAGCAATATATATAATAAATTATTTATTCAAGTAAACCTAGTATAATTTCTATAATGTTTGCACTCTGTTCATGACTATCAAATATATAATATTTCTATATGAAATAACATTTTGAAAGTTCATTGGTTATTTATACCCTGATTCATTACATTCTTTTTATGCAATAAATCATAATTCTTTCAAATTTTTCTCTATTATTTTCTTTTTTTGCAAATCACTTCAAAAATAGCTGGAACAAGTTATATTTATGTTCTGTTTTATAATTATAAAATATTAATGAATCTGCAAATTATTTTTTGCTTTTCTACATATAGTTAAATACTGTGTTATTCTCCTTTTTAATTTTCCCTATGTTTACCTTTACCATAAATATTAACAGTCTGAGTTATTACACATCATGATACATAATGATATTAAATCAGTCTATCTTATTTACTTTTTTTGTAATATTAATGAATCTGCTCAAAGTCCTTATGGTCCTAACGCTATCATTAAATTTCTCGGGACATGTTATTTCAATTTTTCAATACTCTGCACATATGATAACATTTCCAGTATAATTTTCATGTACCTATTATTTTATTTAAAATGATATATATATAATACACTAGAATAACACTATGAAATTAAAATGCACTATATAATTTTATTCTACCTATTATTTTATTTAAAATGATATATATATAATACACTAGAATAACACTATGAAATTAAAAATGCCTATATAAAATTTAAAAATTAAAAAAAAATGATCTGCTAATTATTTTTTTAATTTTATATAGGCATTTTTAATTTTGTAGAGTTATTCTAGTGTATTTTGTTTATTACATTTATATCACTTGATATTATATATATATCAGTTTTTTTTAATCAGTTTTTATTATATTGAAAGGTACAAATTTTCAAATTTCCTTTTTTTTATTAGACACAAATAATTCACATTACCCACAAGAGTTCTCATTAATCTTACCTCTAAAGCTAAATAGTTTGATTGTCATTTTATAATGAAATATCATTGTCATTTACTTTGATTTTAAAATTAAATAACAAATTTTATCATTGCCATCTCTATTCCAATTTAATGACGATATATTTAGTTCTTCAAACATATTACCAAAAATATATTTATAATGTTCTGCAGTGCACACTAAAAGATGTGATCTACATACCATATATACATATGATTTTTTTCATGATTTAATTATACTTTTATTTTTGTTTATCAATATTAAACTACAAACCACTATATTTACATCCCATTGGGCTAAGATTTTGTCATTTTATATATATATATATATATATAATGACAAAATATGTATATATTCATGTTTATATATATATATAAACATGAATTATACATCATTATTGATCCATGTCAATATATAATAAAATAAATGTCTATATAAATGTATATAATATCATTTTAGCTGTAGGCTGTATGATTCAAATAAGTTGAACATTATATATCATTCCTTATTGAAAATATTTATATATAAAAGTTTTAGTCTTCTATATTTCAGTGCTTACTTAAATGCACAGTGTTTGCATTCTTACTTAAGATATGATCTACTTTGGTGCTAAATCAGGCTTTTTAATATTCCTCTTTTTATTACCACACTTCAGAAAACAATCTTAATTTTTTGAGCATCAAAATAAGGCTTACTTTTTTTTTTATGTTCCAAAAGTGTAATGTTTGGAGTGGTTATTTCTTAGATCTATTCTATAAATATGTAGGTAATAATTTTTATTGATATATTTACATGCAATTCCTTGTAGTAGGAAAAATTATTTCAGAATAAATTGCAGTACATATTTGTTATTTACATTAAATGAAATAGTTGATTTTTCAACAGTCTGAAAGAAAAAAAATCAAATATTGTTAATGCATCCTGTGAGCTCTCAAACTTAAAATGATCTGATGATGAAAATGAAGACAATTCCAGAAGCAAAAATTTTTTAGTAGAAAAAGTAATAATTTGAACTATTGCTTGATGTTAAATTTATTTCGATTAGAAAAATATTTTTTCCAATGTCTATTCAGAGCATCTTTCTCTCAAGAACATTATCTAAGCAAGTATGAAGCCTAAAAAGAGAAGACAAATTATAGAAAACTCTATGGAGATATAACAAAATATAAATATAATCTCTACGTATTATAAAAGCAATAAAAACATTTAATTACAATTTAACATAGAAAGTTAATGAAAAAGAGAACAATAACAATGGGTAGCTATAAAATATTGAGAATAAGATTTTAGTGAGATCAAATATAAAACTATTTTTTCAAAATATTTTAAATTAATAAATCAAAAAGAGAAAACATACATATTTTAATAATAGTATGTGAAAAATCTCACACATAGTTTTAAAACAGGCAAAACTCATTATATATATTCACACACAGCAAGCTAGAGTAATCAGTGGATGCCAGAAGGCTTGTGCATAAAATCCCCATCTAGTGCCTACTCATCCAATATCCCTAGACTATTTTCTGGCTTATGGTCTTCATCAGTGAGGAGCCTTGGATATGAGAGCACTGCATCTAGATCTTAGGATCTCAGATCCAAGGTTTCTCACTGACAAAGGCCATAATCCAGAAACTAGCCTGGGGATATTGGATGAGTAGGCACTAGATGGGGATTTTATGCACAAGCCTTCTGGCATCCATTGATTACTCTATCTTGTTGTGTGTGGCAATATATATATATATATATATATAGGCAAAACTCACTATATATATATATATATATATATATATATATATAGTGAGTTTTGCCTGTTTTAACAACAGTTATACACAAGCATAAGAGGAGGTAGTCATATGATGTTTATTGGCTTAAAACATAATTTTACTGAAATAGTAAAAGGAAAATGGATAATGTTTTGACTCTCAAAAGATTATGTTGGTTTGTATTGAGTACAATGAAAAAAAGATGACAATCAAGCAGACATAATTCATTATTAACTCAAATAGCACTTTGAACAAATGAATGAATACTAATAATTAAGTATCCATGAAACATAAGATATATATATATATATATATATATATATCTATATGTTTCATATATATATATCTACTATTTATTACCAAGTTAAGTTATATATATATATATATATATATATATATATATATAACTTAACTTGGTAATAAATAGTAGATTAGCTTTACCCTAAATATGGTGCTTCAGTACAAAAAATGCATTTGGCTTCTTATAAAAAAAATGAAAACCTATATATTTTGCATTAAAAGCATAAACACTATTTTTACAATTCATACTATATGTGTATCTATATGCTAACATATGACAAAAACAAACGTAAAAGATAATGATAAAATAAAGACTATTGAAACAATGTGACACCGAAAATTTTAATAGATATTGATAAAAAGGTTGTAAAAAAATATAAGTTTAAAGAATGAATTCATATCCCAAATAAAATGTTTCGATTTAGAGTACAATCTATATATTTTTTTAAAATGTTAGGATTGTTTCATAAGAGAGTGGCAAATTTGTACGATATTACACATACTTTTTATTTTAAAAAGTAGTTTAAAGTTTTAAAAATGCAGAGAGATATTACAAAACAATTGCTGATTTAGTTGTTTATAAAATATTAAAAACAAGTAAATAAGTGTTTAATAATAGGGTATTATTTGCCTGAATTAAATTATTTTATTGAAAATTTTGAACAAAGAAATATAGATAGAAAGTTAAAAGTTTCATTATTTGTTCTCACATATAGGAATGCAACATATACTCCATTTGTCATGTATATTGATATAGACAAAGCATTGCTAATTATCTAAGTATCCTAGATTATTAACTTTATCTTCCAGCTAATAAAAGCTTCATAGACATTTCCTAATTAATACTGAATGGATAGTTGTATTTAGTAAGGACTGGCTACTTTAAAAAAAAAAAAAAATCTAAATCTAGTCTTATTTGAAAAAAAAAAATCAAGTTTTATTCAACTTAGATTTAAACCTAACCAATGCGCATGATCACAGATTCACTAATTCTTATATAATAGGGCTTTTCAATGTATATATATATATATAGAAAAGATGGAAAGTAAATCTTAAATTAAGTTTAACTATCAAGTCACATTTTTATCAATAATTCATTGAGTTTTTGCACAGATTTATAGAGCATTACATAAACATAATGACTTGTTACTAAAGTAATATATGTGTATATATTTAAAATAATAGCCTCAAAACAGTATTCTGATCTAATAACCTAGAATATTTTAATTTTATATCTTAATATATTAACCACTATTTGTTTGCACATCTTGAATTTATAAAACTTGTTTTGGAATTTTTCTAAGTGAAAGAAAGTACAAAAAAAAAATAACTTTTTAACTTTATAAAAAATTTGAAACAAAGATATTAAATTCTATATTTTGTTTTATGTTATCAGAACTTTAATTTCCCATTATCATAATTAAAAATGGTCATCAATGTAATTTTACCATCGGCAAGGTTAATGACATTTTAAAAATTTACACTTGAAATACTTCAATCATTTCCCCCTTCTTTGATAACTTACAGTTATTTTACACGCAAATTAAATAATCATATTAGGTCATATGTAGTTTAATACTCTATTTTCTTATGAGTATGTTATATATTTAAGATATTTGATACAAGGAAAAATTGTAGTTTGTTAAATTAAACTTTCTAAACTATAAACTTTCATGATTTAATACAGTATAATTTTACTTAGGTATCTGTGACCTATTATAAAAATATATATATATATATGATCTCCTTTTTTTAAAGTATGACTATTTTTTTTTATTTCGAATAAAATTTGTTTTAATATCATATTTGAAATAGGAAATTATCCTAAAAGGGGAAAAATTAACATTAAATAGTAATTTAAACTATGCTACAATGAGACTTAAATTAAAATCTTTTTTTTTTAAAAAAAAAAACGTAGTTTCTATCAGAATTAATAGAATCATTTTATGTCAATATGTATTACAAATACAAAGGGCAGGATTATACTCATCTTTTATATTCAAAATATAATCATTTTCTTTTCTTGAGCCTATTGTAATATTTATGTGACTGTTTCAAATATTTATTTAGAAAAGGTATTATAGTTTAAAATTATTTATTATTTGCTAAGCATGCTTTCGACAATTGTTGGTATATGTGGGTACAAAAAGACAAAAGAAAACATTGTAGTTCCTATTATATTTTTCTACCATTAAATATAAATTGATTTTCTTTATAAAATATACATATTACACAACCGATTTGATTTAGTTTCAATTAAATAGGAGAGAACTGATTGTGTTTGTCTAATGACTCATGGAATCATGTGACATTTAGGCACACTAGCTATAGCTTCATCACAGCAGTTGGTTGGTTTTTGAAATGTGCATTTTTTCTCAAGCTAACCCATTAATTAATGAATTTACAACTTCATCTCTGCATTTACTTGCAAAGACAAAAATACAAGAAGATGTTTCATGTGGGTCAAAAAAAATTGTAATCATGTTTTGGTAGAGAAGCCAGTGTTAAATAAGTCATTAGTGAAGATATGAAAATAAGCTAATAACGCATCTTATGTTACTTATATGTTTATCAGCCTTTAAATTCTTATTCATTAGCCTAATTAAATTTAGCTTAAGGTATTTGACAGCTAAAAATTCCTAGATCAAAGCTCAATCGGTCACTCGTGGGTTTTAAAGATTACATGATTCCTCCAGTAGTAAATCATTTTATTATTATTACTGCTACCTAACTGTAATGTGTGCATCTTAAACTAAAATGTCTTTTTTTTAAATCATAAATAAATGTTTTTCTATTTATATAAAAATCCAGCAATATAATTAAATAGGAATTTCATATTGATATTATTATATTAAAAATGCTCTTTACTTGGTTGATTTATTTGTACTTCAGTAGACTGTAACTTGAAAAGCCTGGATGTTGTTTTAAGCTATAAAATGTAATACATTTTTTGTTTATTATTAGAAACAAATATAATTCTTGTTTATAACTAGATTAACAATAAATTTTTGATTTAGTTATTGATCTTATTTCTAAAAAGTGTGTTGGCAATCAATATTTTATTATAAATAAAGATATCAGACTTCTCTAAATCATGAAGTAAAAAAACAGCTCGTTTATTTTTTATTGGATATAGATTTCAAATTTATAAAATTTGGAGCATATTAATTACAATGCATTGTTATTTTCTTTTACTAATATAGTAATGGGTTATTTCATTTAATATAATATCTTGAGACCTTTGTTTTGCATTTGAATTTTGAATTTAAATTTTTTCTCCAATACGCAGGAGAGATAAAACATTTGAAATATCAGAGATTGTTACTTTTAACAATTTTTTCTTTAAAAAACATTTCATCAAATGAAGAAGTGTCTATTATTTTTTGAAAAATTATATTTTATGTAACAGTTCATCTGTTATGTTGAATTGGGGGAGGGAGGTATTCCATGAAAAAGAACTGCCCAATGAGTGAAAAAAAAAGTGAACTATGAAAAAAGTTTCAGATACTTAAATTATATTTTGTTAAAAAAAAATTGAACATTTAGTTGTTAGGCATTTCAAATGATGTTTAAGCATCCAAGTGGTAGATTATCAGGCCAAAGTATTTTTTTAATTGAGAACTAATACAGGAACATTTATTTCACTTATTTGACATTCTAACACTACAATAAATTACAAACTGTTTAAGTTTTGATAAAATTTTCTAACCATTTTTTGCTTATTATTATATATTGATATATGTAGGAATTTATAAGCATTAAACATTTATTTAAAAATTATTTAATTTGATAAATGCATTTGACAACAAGAAAAAACCCATTGTTTCACAAATGGATATGTCATTTAAACATTAAGTGTATAAGTGTACTGCATATATTATATTGTGTGATTAATATAAAAGAACAGCATAATAGATTAAATTTCCATGTTTGATAATTTATAAACATGTATGATATATGAAACTTGAACTCCAATAGCTAATTAGTAAACTTTTTTTTATTAATAAGTCCAATGTATTATAATCTTAGATTACTTCGCAAATAGGTATCTAGCCATTAGTATCTAAAAAATAAAAAAAGAATTTTTTAAAAAAGCTCTTAAGTTCTCCATACACACACACCTCAACAATTATCAAGCTTAGTACTTTTTCCTCACATATGAATCACTGTTAAAAAGATCTGTCCTCTATAGTGAGCTATTTAAAATATATTTAACTTTGCATTTATCCATATACATTTAAATAAAACAACCTTTAAAAGCCCACTACATGTTAGAAATTATTCTAAGAGTTTTCTCCAAAAATAATGAAGAAGACATTATTCATCATGTATACCAACTGCCAAGTCATAGCATTTTTTTATATTTGATTAACATTCTACTTAAAACTAGATCAAGATCTAATAGCTAATTAGATTGAATATGGTGACTATCTAAAAAAAAATCAGGTTCTCTTTGCAACCTAAAAATAAATAAGATTCACCTGATTTAGACTAGAACCTCAGGTTATGAACATAATATGTGAATGTGTATATAAATATACTTAAAACCTCCATTCAGCCACACATTTTTAAAACATATGGATAATGTCATCTGAAAAAGTTAAATGACTTCCAAAAAATTAGAATTCATCAATTAAAGTAGATCATCTTTTAATATAAATATGTTTACAATTTGTCCAGTATTTTTAATATCCAATTATTATACTTTGATTTACAAGTGACAAACTTTCTATGCCACTACACTGACACTATTTTAGGTAAATATATTTACAATTATTAATAATAATTTATTGAAATAGTTATTTGTAATGCAGGTATATCCTTTAAATTTCATTTAAATATTAACATATATATTTTTAATTATACATAATCACATGGAATAATTTAATGTTATCTTTCTTTGCCCAAATTACATATTTTTAATATATTCTTAAAATTTACACTCCACCACACTTTCTTGAAACAAATGAATGAAGACACATGAAAAGTCAATAACCATTAAAATGCTTTCTTTATACTGAGAAAGTATATATCTGTTGGCCCAGATTACACACTCTTATATATGATTTTATCATTTGTTCAGTAATAATAAATATTTAATTATTACATTTTGATCTAACTTTTTTAACCCACAAAATATGTGTACACATCAAAGATAATATGTGTATTGAACAAATCTGGAGAATACTCTTATAAAATTTACTTTCCCAAGCTTATAGCTGTTTAATACATTGCATGTGCTACTAATATTTATTTATAAAATTAAGTCATTTATGATATTTTATTTCTATAAAATTACATCTTCTCTTCCCTCTAAAATTTTATGAATTTAAAAAAAATATGCCCACAAGCACATCAGAGAGAACCATTTGCAAATGAATATGACTTTTCTAATTTCAAAGAAAAGAAAATGATAAAGCAAAAATAATAATCTCACATTCATATGATTAATCATATGAAAATAACAGTTCTGTATACAAATAATTTAGTTCTAGAAATTATATTATTGAGATAAGTCATCCTGCCTTTTAATTTAATTAAAACAATTTCTTAAAATCAGTACTATACTTTAACATTTAAGTCCATCATTTGACTTTTTAAAAAAATCTAGATATTGAAAATGGTTTGCATTGTCAAATTGACAACCTGCCATGCTAAAACGTGGCTGATAATTTGTCTTTACCACTGACTGCTAAAGAACGTTTTACTTTTTTTAAACATTAATTATTCAAAAAATTTATTTACATTATATTTAAAATAATTAAATTAGCTAACCTATATAAATCAATAGTAATAGATATGAAACAATTCATTCAGTGTACAACCTTCTTAAACACTTTATCAATACTATTTATTTATATCAAAACTAACAGTTTCCACTGTCCTGCAGTCATAAAGAGCTCTGATGATGACTTCAGGACAGACGACACTGTTAGTTTTGATATAAATAAATCGTATTGATAAAATATTTAAGAATGTTGTAAATGGTATGATATGTTAAAGTAGAAATTAATACATAGAAAAAGAAGAAAATTGTTTTAGACAATTGTTTTATATTTATTTAATTATTGTTGCTGATGAGAGAATAACAGATATATAATGATGCTTTGTTGGATTTTATTAATAGTGATGATAATACTCAACCACAATACAAATATCAAAAATAGAAATAACATTATTAAATATAATAAACAAAAATTACTTATATAAACAGATTATAACAAATGATTGGCAAATATTTACACATATATATCCTATGTGCTTGATTTGCAAATAAAAACTTGATATTCTTAGTAAGATAATACTTTAAAGCAGAGTATCAGATATTTATTTAGATTTTTAAAAATGGCACTGCACCTATATTATCTTAGGTATTATTTCTTTTCTTATATATGTGATTAGGATATATCAAACAAAATATGACTCTTCAATTGTATATGTTATATAGTTAATAAATTAACTATCAATAACAATTGACAATTGCAAAGTAATAAAATTATTACTAATTATTCAAAAAAATTCCACCTATTTACTTCTGAAAAAAATTTTAAAAAATCAATTTAGTAAGGGTTTAATATATTTTTTTCCTTTTTTTTAAATCATAACTCTTTTTTTATTATTTAAAAATTGAAAGCGAAATTTTTTAAAAATTTTTTTTTTTTTATTTGAGATATTCACACGCAATTCTTTCATTTGCAAATATATATATATATTGGAATAGATATTTCCTATTTTCTTTAGTTCATGCAGTCTTATGCATGAAAGGGTTGGTTACAAATATATGAAATAGATATTTTATATCTATTTCATGATCAGTCATGTAGTCTCATGGATGGAAGAGTTGATTTAAAATAGTATATGAAGCTTATCTATTTCATGATCAGTCATAGAGTCTCATGCACGGAAGAGTTGATTTAAAATAGTATTAATAGTAAGTAAAATAAGGGAGAAAAAATATTTTATGGGAAAAAAGGCAATAAATTGAATTTTGTTATCTGTAACTGAAATATTTAAAATTACAGAAGAAAAAAAGAATGAATAAAACATAGCATTATTTAGAAAAAAAATGATAAAGCAGATTAATGCAGGAAGAAAATAAGATAAAAGAGCTTATTAAATTGCAATAAGGATCCAAGAACGGAGCAAAGCATTTTGATGGGCAATATAATAAAATAATAGTGACTAAAATCCATTGACTTTATTTTTTCAAACTGTTTTGTTATCAAATTTTTAATTAATTCTTAAAATAATTTTCATCCTCATCTACTAATGAATGATGTTTACACATTCTTTAATCTTAATTAAAATAATACAGGTTTATTAAAAAATTTATTTAAAAAAATGTTTTGAAGTTAAAACTATTTTTATTCAATATTATAACTAATACAATCTTATAACATAGTCACCTATAATTATATTTATTTTTCTTACTAAAACATTAATTAGCAATTCTTTTTTCTTTACTTTCTTTTTAAAAAAATGTTAATACTTGCAGTAGTGACTGAAAGATCATAATGCATTGGATTCAAAACATTAAATATTCCATAGATTGCCCTTTTAATTGGCAAGGATGGCAAAATCATCAGCATATTGTACATTTATATGCTAAGACAACGTTTTTATTTTTGCTGTTAATTGATTTAAATTAAAACTCTACTATAAGATAGTTTTGCATTTTGATCTGTAATTCATGAGGCTGTTTATTGTTTTTAAAATCATCAAACTGAAAATAGCAAAATTGAGTCAATAATCATTGTCTTCATTTAAATCTACTTTTATTTTAAATGCCTCAAATTTTTTACCAGTAATATTAATAATTTTTTATTTGATTTGATTATATAAAAGCTGTATAATATAAATAACCTTTGATAAGCAATCATCTAACTTCAAACAATATCAAAAAATTGAAAATCATGACCAAATGAATAACATCATAGTATAATTCAGTCATCTTACCTGACATTTTTTTGTATTATTCTAGCAACAAAAATCTGTCTATAGTTTTCCTAGATTTTATAAAACCATATTAAGTTTTATATAAACATTTATCTATGATTGATAGCAATCTGTTGAATGAAATTTTAAAAAGAATCCTTTATATATTTAATAATAATGATATTCCATGATAATGACAGCATTTTTGTCTATTATTTGCCCGAACATTTGTGATGATGGTATATTAGATATGATAATATGTTGGACAATTTCCATTATCTATCAATAAATGTTGAATGTATAGAAAATTTTAAACTTTATTTAAAGTTTTCAACTAAAAACAATATGTTAGTAATAACACACATTACTAATCTGTGTTGTCTATTTGTGCATTATTACTAACAATTTATTCGTATTTGAAAAGTCTAAATAAAATTTTAAATGTTCTATACATTCAACATATACTGATACATAATGGAAATACTCCAACATATTATCACATTTTTGTCTATGCCTTTTATTTTTAATAATTTAAATAATATAAGCATTTTAAGTACAGATACCACAATTTTAAGAATCGATATATTTCTAAAAATTCCATAATAATTTAAAACTTCACCTGATATTTAGCAGCAGCTGCAACCTTTATAATGTTAAATTTTTCTTTATTAATATCTGAGATAGTCATCACTGGATTAGTAAGTTATTTAAAGTTAAATATTTCATTATTTTCATGTGGACATTGAATTAATAGTTTATATGAGTGTATATGACTTCTGGTAAATGTTTTATGCCCATTGCTAGTTCATTTAAATAATCTAGGACAATAATTTATTTATTTATTGTGATGATAATGATTTTCATTATCATATTAGTGTAATGGTTCAAAACCATACTTATTGTAGTTTGGATAAAAAAATATTTTAAATCTGTGATACTTAATATAGTAGTTAAGATATTTTATGGAGTTGCCTGAATAGGAAATATTTTGTAAAAATATTGATTAACTTATCATTAAAGCTATTACATTAATTATTATTGTTTCTTTCATTAAACGTTTGTTTAATGCAATATTTTTCAATTACGATAGAGTAGAAAGAAATCAGTTAAATATTATGGCTATTCCATTTAACTTTTTTTAGGAACAAATTATTAGAATGTATAATAAAAAGAAGAATTATAATTAGGATAATTTGTCATTGACACAATCTTAGATTTGTAATGGCATCCATTAAACAGAAGCAGTGCATGTGCTGGCATGCAGCTTTTAAACTATATTGTAAATAGTTTGTGTGTTATATTTATTGTTAATAAATGTATTTGTTAATTATTTATTTAACTCTAGATTTTGTGTGTTTTTTTAATATGTAAAATTTTCTTTGGTCCTGAATTTTTTAATAACAGAAATATTGGTAAATCAGATAAACAATCTTTATGCAGATCCCAAAGTTTCAATGTTTTATAAAAATAAAAAAAAACATTCCATAATAGTTTCAATCTTAAAGCTGGAACTAAAATTTAAAGAAGAAATATTTATTTAATCTTGCAATGGATTATTTAATACATTCTTAAGACTGCACATTACTTATGTATTTGATTAATAAAAGTATAAGAATTAAATATAATTCTTCTTTATTGTGTTGTTAAATATAGTAGAAGGATATAAAAGATACCTATTCTTTCTATTATCTCAAGTGATATCCTGGGTAAAAGGCTATAATTATTCAAAATTTTATATAATTATTTTATGATCATATTATTCAGATTAAACACTTCTTATGTAATTGTCATTTTTGTTATACTATAATAGGAAACATTAGTTTATAAGAGAAGTGTATGTCTCCTATAGTCTATCAGTATGTCAATCATTTGTTTAGCAATACAATACAACAGTATATTTCCTAAAAAAATCAACAAAAGAACCCTGTGATCATTATATATTATTTTAATAATTATCAACCTATTGTTTATATTATAACTTTGGTGGTGGCATAAAAATTGCATTATTATTTAATGTACTATTAGAAAGTACTTTCCATTTTACTCTACAAGAATAGAGTCTATCATATCATTAATAAATAATTATGAGATATGTAAGATTTAGATAAGTCATAATAATCTATCTAAAGGTGTTACTTTAAGTGCTAATGTTTGTAGCTCAAAGAATGTGTTTTATGGAGGAAGAGATATATTTAATTTTTAATATGTTGTTTGGGGATGAGTGAAGTTTTTTCTCTATTCCAAATTTATTTATTTATTTTATAGTAACATACTTTATTAATCTTTTAAAAATATATTTCTTTATCTTAAATGCATATCTCTGTAGCTAAATATTAAATAACTAACCAACCACTGAGCTTAGCCAGCTGTTTTCATTCCATCAATACCCCAAGAGTCTCATTGCAAACTAATTATTTTGCTGGATTATAAAATGTTGCTGTTAATATTTGATTTGGTTAGAATATATATAATTTTTAGAAGGAATAAATTCTCCAAGTGTAGTTTACATTAAAATTAATTAAACATTTTGCTTACATCTTTGTTTAATCATAAAGCAAATGCAAATGGAATTAGCGTTACACCATTTGTTTATAAGCAAAGCATACATGAAAAATGATATTTGCTAGATTCAATACTAATTTTACTGATATGTTCTTTCAATTCCAATTGGCCTTAAATAACATTCACAGATAGAATGCTAAGAAATGTTTCTTTGTGAATACTATTTAACAACAATTTGAATTAGACTATAGAAACATTTTTACAAAACTAATATTAAATGTCAAGATCTGAATTGTTTTTATTTTATTACATAATAAATAATTCAGGTCAGACAAAATTGATTATATTTTGATTTGCTTTGCAACTGAAGGAAGATGTGAACAAGGACTTTTATAAAATTTATCAACTCCTAAAAATTATAGATTGATGCAGTTTAACTTCTCTCTATATATATTGTAAGAGATGAACAATCCACCCTTACTTTTTGAAGTGCCAGTATAGTTTAAAAAAATCTCTTTGATTTAGTTTTACTTAAGGATTTGTAAATATGTTGTTATTGTTATTAATTGTTTTATTGTTATTTAGTTCATGTTTATTTATTTATTGTGATATGTGCTTTGTTTTGTAATGATGTGATTTTAATAGCAATGAATATATATAAATTCATGAGTATGTATGTGTATAGATAATTATTAACAGTAGTATTTAAATTGCTAAATATAATTATATTGTACCTTTATTTATTTATTTATTTTTTTTTAAAAAATATAAAAGATGTAGTAATATTATTCTGGTTGTTTAGTTATTCATTTCATTTGTAAATTACAACATAAATTTTTCAATGTAATATATAGGTATTTTTATTTTTTATGGACATTATTTTTTTTTCTTTGTTTTGTTATTTAAAAAAATATTTTAAAATATTTAAACAATAGTGTTTTTCAATCTGCACGTGAATTTATAACAATAGGCCAGAAGATTGCTAGGGAAATGGTGAGGGATAATCGTCATTATTATTATTGTTAAAAGAAAAGCAGAAGAAGCAAGAAGTCATAGCTTTATTTTTCTGAATTACAAATTATTATTTTTTTGAATGTTAATCTAATAATTACTGGATCAAGATTTAACACTAAAATAATCAGCTAATTATACTTTATTATCCAAGAGACAAATTGCCTCTCCACTGCCAACTTATTATACCATTGGAATCTAGTAAAATATGTAACATGAAATTAAACCTGTGTTCATTAATAGATTTTGGTAAATAGTTATTTATATATTTTGTTTTAACTTCAAATTTCTTTAATGATCCAAGCAATAGTTAACTTTAATTATTTATATAAATAAATATCAAGAAGATGACTGGAATCAATTGTTTTAACAACAGGAAAAGAATTTATCAATTCAGCAATAATATGTATATATATTTTAAAATTATTTTTATCTATGCTGGAATAGATAAAATAAAAGAAAAATGCCTGAAATAACTTATGAACTGGGGAAATGAAGAAACATTAAAAGAAATTAAATGGTAATTAAAATTTATCATTTTTGTTTTTGTTTTATATGTCGATTATTTTTTTATAACATTTTAAGATATCTTTATAAAATATATATGATTGTGATATTCATAACTAATTTATAAGTTTATTTTTAAATGTTTAAACTTATTAAGAATAGGGAAAGTCAATTTCTAATATATATATATATATCTGTTTATTTATTTTAAGAAATTGTATATCTTAAATTGTGAGAATATATTGTTAAATACCAAGCTAAAGTAATGATTTCAAAAATATGAGTATAGATTTTTTTATTTATAATATTTGATTCACATTATACATACATATATATTAAATAATAAATGTCATGTGTCAATTTAAATTGGAAAACAATAAATATATTTAATTGCATAGGAGTTGTATAAATATACAAATTTTATAGAACTGTATTTATAAATTATATCATTATTTAATAATTATCTTAATTCAATTATTATTCTCACAGTGCATTTTATTCATGCCCACTAATTATCATAAGTTAAAATATTTAATATTCCATACTTGTGTGCATTATATCTTAGTGCCAATATTTCATATGCTAGTCATTATCTTTATTTATATTTCAGTCGGTTGACTTTTAAATTTATTTGTTGGTGCAGACATTACTTATTGTTTATTGAGGTTAAAATTATGGTTATAACTTTGGTCAACTATTTATTGTGAAGTTTTTATCTTGGTATTGTTAGTTGTAGAATGGTCTTAGTATGTCAGGCCTTATTTATAATAGTTATTACTATTGTGCTGGATGGAGCAGATAAATTCCCCATCTGTATTGCAGTTGTCCATGAGTTGATAGTGCTTATGTTTCCAGTGATTGTAATCACATATTTCTAGATATTTATTGCTGTTGTTTTCGGTGAGCCTCTCCATATATATTTTCCTGATGCACTGAGACAAAGGTCCAGACATCCTATTTTGCCTCAAATGTAGGTGTTATTTTGAAAGCCACCATGTTTTTGATATATTTATGCTAGTTGCCCTGTGGAGTCTTTTTTGGGCCTATCACTCATGAGGTTTAATTAAAACTAAATTTTCCACCATAGTAGGTGAGGTTGTTTATATTTTTAGTATGTAATGTCAAGATAAGTTTGTTTGAAGGATGTGATTCCTTCAGGATGCACTCAGTTATGTTAGTGCTTTAAAGTGTAAGAATGTCTGTGTTTTGTGCTATCATGATTTGTAATCATTCACAAACCAACCAACAATATTTTGTAATTGTAAATGTTTGAATTTATAAGCATATGGCCAGTTGGTATAATCCACACATGTTATGTATATGCTACAATCATCCAGAACTTTTCCAATGGAGGTGTAAATCACTTAGTTATTTTTAAATGTTTATTTAGATGATTTACATTATGTGGACATTGAATTTATAACTTATGTGTGTATAAATGACTTCTGATAAATGGCCCATTCATTGAATCCATTTAATATTTGCTTAATTCAGTCATTTAGTTATTTTCTACTTTAAATTAATATTTATTTTTTAAAAAAATGTATTAAATAAATACATCTATAACCTAAATTATTAATGTAATAAGACATCTACAATTTATTTATTTATTTGTCTATTGATTTAATTTCATAACAGCTTTATACAGTTCCTATGTAAAATATAAACTGCAAGTTATCTGTATTGTCAGTAAATATTGTATTTGAATTATATTTAAAAAAATAGAACATTTGAAAAACAAAACAGTTTTATGTTATCCATATATATATATATATATATATATATATATATATATATATATATTTGTGCTATTATAAAAATATAAAATCATGATCTTGTAATAAAGCTTATATCATTTGTTTTAAATAAAAGAATGACTTTGAGTTTTTATTCGAAATTTATTAAAATTTTTCTTTTTCTCTTTTTAGTATATCAGTTATTAACTTTCTTTTCACAAGCCACCAATAATGGAAATATTAAATTACATGTAATTTTACTTGTGAATATATATTTTGGATTCAATAAAATTCCCTTTGTTCCAATTTATATTTAATATAATCAAATTGTTAGTTAAGTTAACCCTGAGAATTAATCAATAACATGCCTTAGTCAATGCTCTGTAATATTTAAGCTTATTTTGAATAGCTAGCCATAGTAAAATATAAGTAATGGTTAGAGTACCTTCAGTCATGAGTGATATATTTTTATAGTATAGGTCATTTATTATTTGTAACTTTATAAATTGGTCATTTAGTCAAATAAAGTTAAACATCATAACCTGATTTATTGTAATTCATACTCAATGGCTGGAGTTAGTATGTTTTATTATAATTATTTTTGAGGCAATTTTTTTCCTCTTTATATGTATATGGCATACCATTACAATTGGCCCTACCAGCTAGGGCAAACATATTTTCTATTACTTTTTGATTATGATTAAAGTAAGTGTATTTTTTTATATGTAGTTAAAGCATACTATTGTATTATATTAATTTCATCTTTTCATATGTAGTATTATATGTTCTATTACAATTGGTGCATCATCGTGCAGGCTTGGTTAGCTTATGATTGTTGGTGAAGAGTCTTTTACTATTACAATTGGCCTTCCAAAGTTTGGGACCTTCTTTTCTCATTATATCTATATAATATGACATATTGCATACTATTATAATATATATTGTTATGGTCAGACTTGACATAGTTCATTTATTTTACATTTCTCTATTTATTTACATAAATTAAATGGGTGCCACCTCGCATTAAGCAACAGGAAATAAACTAACACACACACACATATATATATATAAACAATATTTTATTTAATATAATAATGTAATCATTACACAGCTCCATTGTAATGCTGGGCTAAATTGTGGACAAAATAGGTTACTCCTAAAAAATGATGGTAGTCCAAGCAATCTTACATAACAAAAGTAACAAATGATGTAATAATAATTTATTTATAAGTGTACATATTAATTAATGAACAATTAATTTTTTTATAATAGTAACAAATAATAATATTTTTTTTAGAAATTATAATCATTAATTAATATGCAATTCATTACTTTAACAAAATTCTTTAATTTTTATGCAACATAGTATCAATATATTCATAGATAATGTTACATTTGCCATACCTTTAATACCATCTTTAATAAACTTAAATATAACTTGATGCATGTATGAATTCATAAATATGACATATTTGATTCTCATGTCTCCTAGTATTTACATATACATATGATCTATATGGGATAGACGCCAATGCTATCTATATTACAATAATTATAAGGAATGGTCTTATTAGATCCTATTCCTAAACCTAACCACTTATATTAAGTAGAAAGGAATGGCCTTTTTGCTCTGAACCCTAACTGAATAAACCTTCTATACAATAACTCTAAAGAGTGAATTTTAGGGTCCTAAAACTATATTAATACAACTACAATTTATACAGGGATGACTCATTCTGAGATCAATTCCTAATTCATCAAACTGACATATGTAAACTATTAAACATAGAACAAACAACTGCACATATATAATCCATCTACATAATATCTAATTTTCATTAAATATAAGTTTAATCATGAATGAAACTAATGAAAATAATTACACTGTTAACTATAATTATTTGTGACAAGGCAATTTATATGTCTACATTGCATTTACATGATTATCATTATTTCTTTTTTCTCTCTCTCTCTCTCTTTTATTAATAACTTATATACAATGCATGAACATAGTGTATATATGTGATATATAATAATTATTATTTTTTCTTTAAAAAAATATTTTATCAAGTAAAGAAATGTTTTTACAATTCATTTCCTTTTTTTTAAAGTAACTGTTTCTTTTAAATAATATATGGATAACAAGTATTAATTACAAATTCAGATTATTTTTAAAAAAGTACAAATCACTCTTTAAATATAAGGCTGACCAAAAAATAATTATTATTTACTTGTTATCTGCCAAATATTGAACGTCCATAATTTCTAGTTGTCTTTTAAATAATTGCCAATTCTTCAATTCAGTCAGCTATTCAAAGTATCATTCAAGCTGTTGCAAATTGGATCTATCTAAATGTTAGTGGTGTTCTTCCTTTTTAATTATGAGGCATGGTAAAATCTTGGGCTTTGAATGAAGTAATCTGATTAAAGAAAAAAAACTGATTTTTATATCCAAAATTTAGGTTTATTTTTAACCTCGTTTTAGTTCTTTTTTCTTTATTAAAACATATTTGCATAGACTTAGCATAGTTCATTTTGCTTAGAATAAAAAATTTTTTTTGTTTATTGAAATGATTAATAGATTCTTCATTTCAGTATATATATTGAGACAGTAATGTCTCATGGATTCAACAACAGAGACGTGTATGTATATATAAAGTTGAAAGGAAAAGTAGAAATGAACACAAAATTTATTGTAGATATATATTTACAATATACACTCGAATAACATATTATTGCATAAATAATAATTTTGATATTTAAAATTATTATAAATTATTGTATTTTAAATCAAACATTCAAAAAGGTCAATTTAGTGTTTTATTTAATTCTGATTTTGATAATTAAGAAAAAATCTAAAACAAATTGTTTTCATTTTATAACAGATAATACAATCATTATAAAATTCTCCTATCTATTTTTAATTAGGTTAAGTATTTTTTTTAAATTAAAACTAAATAAAAATTAGCATAATATACTTTGATTTTAAATTCTCTAATCTGATTTTGTTTGGGTAAGAAAAATTTTAGATAGAAGTCGTTTTTGATTAATGTGAATTAAAGAGTTATTCCAATGTTGTTTTTTGATCAAGATAAAAAAACTATTGTGTTTTCAAATTCTACCATACACTATAAAATGTGGGTTTAAAAGGCAAAAAAAAAAAAAACATTATTAAATTATAAGGAGAAAGCAGATGTAAAATGCAAGTGGGTAGCTTCTGGTTTCATGATGGTTGGGTTTGAATTTACATGGAAGTAGTGATGTCTTTTCTGTGGTTTATAACCCATATGCATTTTCTAGATGGTTTACCTGCATGAAATCTATCAAAATATAGAGACAGAATGATGCTGACTAACTGCCCACATTTTTCTGATATATACATTTTTCAAAACTGTCAATAAGTCAGTAAACTATTCTATCATGGGCATGATTATAATAGGCCAGCTTACCAAGAGTCTGTCATGTTATATTTTATGCATATACTGTTCTATCTATATGAAAATAAACACATATGATGTTATTATGGTCATGTATATAAAGTACATATATGGCATTATTTCTAACACATAACGTTGCAGTTAAAGTTAAATATTTAATTTATAAGTTTAAAAATAAGTAACTTTTTACTAAATTATCCAACTATAAAGAAAATAAGAGAAGAAAATAAGAATAAATGGCCAGTTTGTCTCCATAGGATTTATTCCAATTATCATTCATAAAAGATTTTATTTTAGAATTATAAAAGTTTCTAGTGTCTCTGCATTCTGCACAATAATGGTTGATTTATGTATGTGTGAGGATTTATGTTTTTGGGTGGACATCCAGTTAGGTTTCTGGATGGTGCAAAAATATCAGCTTTAAAGTACATTCACTCATTTACTCAATGCTGATAGTATATGCTCTCATACTCATTTTTTTTATTTGTGATTATTTGGGAGTGATGATTTCCCATATATATATATATATATATATATATATATATATATATATATATATATATATATATATATATATATATATATATATATATATATATATAAACATTACAAGATATATGAATCACAGTTATAATATATATAAATATTATTTTGTGGCATGCATTAATATAGTTTCTAAGTAATTTAATATTTTGAATAATTATTGGTAATTAATTAATAAGGACACCTTGTTTATGAGTTAATTATTTTGTAATAAATCTATGCACACAATACTGCATTATTCTTTTTTTATTATAATGGAAAGTAATGGCAATTTTTCCTA
Source organism: Epiperipatus broadwayi (assembly GCA_028023455.1). NCBI lineage: Eukaryota > Metazoa > Onychophora > Udeonychophora > Euonychophora > Peripatidae > Epiperipatus > Epiperipatus broadwayi. The sequence goes on along the minus strand of JAQFVV010012665.1, from coordinate 932,457 downwards.
AATATAACACCTACCATACATAGGTTTACTAAGAAGTGTGAATGAAATGAATCTAATCTTTAGCCACCAACTAAAAATAACAATGTATTTATTTATTAACTATTACTACTCAACAATCAGTATTATAAGCTTTCTATCTGAAAAAATTCTAAATTTGCTTCAAAATTCTTTATTACGCTGAAAACTCAAAAACTATTGTGCTAACCATTACGTCACAAGAAAAAAAGTGTGCTTCTTAAATAGTTAAAACTTTTGTATAGTACACTATGTACAATCGTATGAATAAATTTAAACATAAATATTTTGAAATAAAATCGTTAGAATATATAAAGTCATAGTGAATGAATGATAAACGAAGGAATTTACATTGATGAAATCGAACTGAATTAAACAGGATGTTAATAGAAAAGAAAAAAGAAAATAATAGGTTTGCTAATTAAATGTTTTTCAAGATATTTTTGGATGGGTATATAAATGTAAAAAAAATTGATTGAGATTGTTTGTAATCAAAAAATTATTGAGGTAAAGAGAATTTTTAGTATTTTTTAATATTTTTGCATTTGTTTGGAATATGTGATATTTATTATTACATATTTGTATTTGTATTTTTTAGTGTTCCTTGAAAAAGACTATATAAAATAGTCAAAACGTTTGATGTATTTTATTTTTATTTACCATCAACTATATATTTTATTTTTATTATAGTCATATAAAAACAAGTTTTAAAAAGAAGTTTGATGTATTCATTAACATATATGTATAATAGGCATTTTAGGTTCATAAAACATTTTTAACAAATTATTTAAATGCATTAGTATTTATTTGATATTTCCCCCCTTTTTTTAATGTCATCTCTTTTATCATTTGTACCATCTGTTAATTATCATTCACAAGAAAGAATAGAATAAAATCTTATTTTATAATAAACAGATTTTAATTATTTTATTTGAAGGTATGAACAATGAAATATATATATTTTTAATATGCTGTATTTTATATATAATTACTAAGAAATTTGCCCATAAAAATTATAAGTAGTTTTTAGTTATTTTTATTAATTTTTCTAAGTATATATTTGGATCTGTCTATTAATAAATCTAGCTTTTTATCTATGTACGTTTATCTATCTGCCTACTTGTTTATCTCTATCTATCTATCTATCTATCTATCTATCTATCTATCTATCTATCTATCTATCTATCTATCTATCTATCTATCTATCTATCTATCTATCTATCTATCTATCTATCTATCTATCTATCTATCTATCTATCTACGTTTATCTATCTATCTATCTTGTTTATCTCTATCTATCTATCTATCTATCTATCTATCTATCTATCTATCTATCTATCTATCTATCTATCTATTTAAAAATGTAATATATTATTTACTTTATTCAAAAGTATCATTTTTTGTTCTTAGTAATGAATTTCATAAGCAAACTTTTGGTGCCATAAATATTTACTTTCATTCTAATTTGTTTGAAGGAAATAAATCTAATTTCTAAAAGATTAATTTTATACTTATAGAAAAAAAATTTCTATTGATCATGAAACTATAACATATTTGATTAGTAAGTAATAAATATGGTTTTATATTACGGGCATTTAATTAAAATCTATAATAAAATAACCCACTAAAAAACAAGGCCTCTCCAATAACTTCCTATAAAGAAAAATTGAAGAAACAGTATTCTATAGATATCACAAAATAATCAAAGACTATTACTATTTTAGACCTTAGCAATTTTTGAAAAATATATTTTTTATAAACTTCATTTTAAAAATATTCAGTTAGAAAACATTACTACCGTTATTCACAAGTCAGATTTTCAAAGAATCATTTAAACAAACAATAAATTATGTTCACTTCTTTATAACAATATGGGTTTGTTTAGGTGATTCTTCAGGAATGTCAATTGTGAATTAATGTTATTATATTTTCAGATTTGATCGTTCTGTAATTTAGTTAAGAGCTACTTAAAATTATTCAAATTTCATTTTTTCATACAAATAACATTGAGATATAGAACTTTCATGGATTTGACAAGATCTTGTTATAAATTTAAAGAGTAATATATATTAATGTAGTCAGCACTTTTATATAATTCAATTTTACAGCAAATCATAATTGATATTTTTACACAATTTTTCTGCCATTGTAATAAAAATTAGTTTAGAATATTATATTTCTAGAAGTCTAAGGTTATGAATCAAGTGATTGTATTTTGCATATTAATTATGGGTATCAAACAATAGTTTCAAGCAAATTCCAAGATTGCATTTTAGCTATTAGTCTTTATCAATGGAAAATATTAATTATCTATGCTTACAATAGATAATTTTTTAAACAATATTAATAGAATTGTAAATACTATTACTGCAAATGTTCAATGTAAGCTTGAAAAATCACATGATTTGGTATTTCTGGCACAATAATGTAGAAATTTTGATTTAATTTTAAATTCAATTTGAATATTTACAAACAATTTATTCTTGACTTGTTTTTCAATTATGTTTTTTTTTTTTGTTATTATTAAGAATTTCCTAATTTTTATTTAAGTGTTTATTTATTGCATCTATTTTAGTGAAAAGATTTAATCCTCAAGATTATTAAGGTCTTCCAATATTACATCATGTTTCATGTTAAAAATGGAAAAAAAAATAGTTTATTAGAAATACATTTCTTTTTAAAATATGCTTATGCTAAATAATTTTTTAATAGTCAAATCGTTTTTTAAGATACAGATTTTGCTACTATGCACATGAACAATTCATTTTTATAAAACTTAATCAACATTTACATGTATATTTTATGTACAAAATAACAAGAAATGTTTTAATTATATTAAAATATTATTTTCAAATTTTAAATACACTTCTAGATATGTTATGACTAGTTAGCTAATAAACCACTAAACATCACATTATCACACTATGTAGCTTATAACTGGAATTCAAATTAGTGTTTATAATGAATAAAATTTCAAATAGGTATATGTACAAATATTAATACAATCATTGTATTATTGAAATTAATATTGTGTTGTACAATCCATTTGAAAATCATCTTTATATTTCATATCTCACCACAAAATGGATTGTGATTAGTTTTATTGATATTTCATAATACATACTATTTGTTTTAGCAGCTTTGATTATATAAAAATAAAATAGATATTTCCTATACATGATTTGAAGATTTTTGTATATTTTGATATTTTATATGTTAAATTACAAAATAACTTATAGGTTAAAATTTTATTACAATTCCACAAAAATTATTCCATAGCTAACTAGATTTAATATCTTTTCATTTAGTTGCTAATTTTAGTACTATTAGTTTAGTTTAAATAACTTTTTCTTAAATAAGAAAATTAGTTTGTATTTTGTGTTTATGGTAAAAAACTATTTTTTTAGAAATACTTTTAACAATGTAACACTCTACTATTTATAACAATTTTTAAATGGTGTATGCTAGATTAAATAAATAAGTGTTGTATTTATTTACAAACAAATTATTTAATTGACTGAGATATTTACTAATGCAGATTCAAATTATAATGCTAAACAAATGGTAATCAACTGTTACACATGCACTGTACAGTCTTATTAAATCAACATTGTTTTTGTTGACTATAAGTAAATTCTCAATCCAAGACATATGATCTTAGTTAATTATATCAATTCTAACATCTCTAAAATTAAAACAGAGTAAATGCTAAAAAAAATTGCAAGTGTTAATATGGTAATAAAGAAAGTGGAAGTAAAATGAATAATATAAAATATTCAGAGTTTCCTTATAGTTTGCCAATTGTGCTAGTAAATATCTTAGTCAAATACATTAATTCTAATATCTCTTAATATTAACATGCAATAAATGTTAAAAATTTCATGTGTGTTAATGCAGTAATAAAGTAAATGAAAGTAAAGTGAATAATATAAAATATTCATGTTCCCAATTCAAGATACCTATGATTGGCCTATATAATTGCATTTAGGTATACAGATAAGATAGTCACTCTTATCTTTTCATACTCTTATCTTTTCAAAGTCTTTATCATGTGGCTTGGTTCAAGAGTTTCCTCATAGCCAACAAAACAATGTTGGTTTAATAAGACAATACAGTGTATGTGTAGCTGTTGATTATGTGTCTGTTTAGAAACAAATTATTTGTTTATTTAAAAATGCATAAAAGAACATTTTTGTTATGCATCTTATCTATATTAAAAAAAATCATTTCTCACTCTAGATGTCATAAGATTTGATTATGCTTTAAATCAATTTTAAATAAATATATCATGGGTCTCATTTTATGCAGTAGATAGGTTCCTCAGAAAATGCGCGCAAAAGAAATTGCACAAAAATAGACTTAACTTACCTTGAAAAATGGAAGATAGTTATTGTAATTTTCCAAAAATCACATAAAAGCAAAGCAACAACGTAAAGTTACTTTAAAATTCACATAAAAAAAAATAAGGAAATAAAATATGACTAATAAAAAATTTCAAATTTGAAAAAAATTGATAGAAGACAAACGTTTTTTACTTTTTTTATTAACTATAGTATTTAATTTTATTCAAAACAACATATTTTTATGCGTAATTTACATTTTTTTCATACATGTATGGTATTTTAATCATTATCACTATTTCAGACATCAGATTTGTCATGTGATGATGTGATGTATTGTAGCTTCTCCTTAAACAAAATCAAGAATCACTCAGCAATTATACCCAGAGAAACCTGTTAGCTACTTTATTTTACATTCCCCAGTCTAAGTTTTCCCATATTCTGCTCCATCCCATTTCCACAACATAATCTTTGTCAACTCTATGTCCTTTATATCTAAATCCCAATAAATTGCTCTTATAGTGGATTCACCCAAACTAAAACATTTTCCAATCACTGTTGATCCTTCCCATTTTGCTAAGTGATCTAAAATTGAAATTTTTGTTTCCAAAGAAATTCACTTTCTTGAGTGTTTTTTCCTCTCCATTAGGGTAAACTAAAAGTTTAAAATAAAAATAAGAACTTAGACTTATGATAATAAAAAGACATCTACTCACTGCTGTTGAGCAAAATATAATTAAAACTAACAAAAATTAAATTCTTATTATTGTCTTTAATTTTTTACTTTTCAATTTCATTTAAAAATCAAATTTCATTGTTTCACGATCACATTAATTTCAGATCACCTTACATAATTTTTAAATTGTTAATTACAATTAAAAATCAGATTTTAATTTTTAATTGTCAAATTTAATTGTGCCCAATGCTGTTACTCATTTTTTAAAAATGAACTTGTGGACACTAAATGATTAATTGATTACATACTCTTTTTTTAAAAAGCAAAAATAGAATGTGATTTAAAATGCAAAAACAACAATATGCATAGTATAGATATCTATAACATTTAAACAGATTTACATTATAATCTTGTAAAATTTAATGTGTGTATATAAAATGGGGAAATCCTGATTTTAAGTGAATTCTGAACTTCTTTATTGCATAAAATCTATTATAGTACTATTATAAAGCACTGAAAATATTGGAATTATTAGATGGAAGTTGAACTCTGACAAGGCACTATTACTTTAAATATGACATGTGAGTGTGCAAAATTTATAATATTTAAAGCATTATCGGAGCTCGACTTCTGATCTAATAATTTTTATCGCATAAAAGAAATCCACATACAAAGATATTAATAAGAAACATGAATCGCATAATTTCAAAATTGCATTAAATAAATCCGCATAAAACCAGACCCAGGTGTAAATAAGTTATTGATTTATTAGTTTATAAATAATTCAAATTTGCAAATGTTTGTTTATTTGCTTAATAAAGTGTTTTTTCTTCTTTATAACCTAAAACTAAGTACACTTTCAGTGAAGTTATCCATAAACATATTTAGTTACATAAAAAAGAAACCACTTTGTTATGTAGATGAAATTTGAATTACAAATACAAATGAAGAGAAAAGTCAATGAAGTTAAATTTTGTAAAGTTATATTTACAATGACTCACAAGAGAAAATTCTAAAATGTACAATAATAACAATATTACATAAGTATTGAATTATATTAAAATTATGAATTTTTCAAATATAAAATCAAGTAAACAAAAATTTTGTAAATAATCTTGATTCAAATAATTTAAATATCCAACTTACATTAATTCAATAGAATGATGCATTGCAAAGAGTCCCAGAGCACTTCATTTTTGGTTATCAATAACATTTGTTTACAATTTTGCATTCATTTGAAGACAAGACTAGAACCATAATTTTTCAGTTGGTATTGCTTCGATCTAAGCAATTTTTTAATGAAATTTCAATTCAAAATAATAAAAATTTATTATAAAAAGATATTCAATACATATATGCAACTTCTATTTTAAAATTGACTTCAGTTTTTGAAAAATGCAATATTATATATAATTTATTCTCGTTTATTTATTTTTTTTAATTATTTTTGTTTTAGCCAAAAACGTATTAATAAATAAGAATGACTTGCTGCTAAATAAGAGATGATACTTCACTATTATTTTTTATTGATTTTTTTTATAATTTTAAGTTAAATTTTAATATATATTTTAAAAACTTCATTGACTGAATGTATTTTTTACACAAATTCATTTCACTGATAGAAATTTACTGGGAGAAAATTTTCAGTATTAAAATATATATTTAATCTTCTCATTTTTGCATAGCTTAATTTAATTAATATTAATATTAATCACTTTCTTTTATTTTTTGATTACATATATATTTTATAATAAGGCTAAATGTATTGTGATATTTGTTACTATTTTTTTCTCAAAGTTGTTAAACTATTTTTACGATTAGTTTTGGTATGAAATTTACATTTTTATTTTTTTCAAAAATGTAAAGATTTAATGATAAATACATTATTATAATGAAAATGAAAAAGAAAAAAGAAAAATGGCCTAGCAAGGGGAAGAAATGAATGCTTAAAAGGTCCAACAATGTGACTATTTTAACATTTTTATTCTTTGTAAAAGAATGTTCACACAGAATTGGCTGGCAACTGCTTACAAATTTGTATTAGCCATATCTATGTCTGTTCTACTACAAATATTAGATGTAGAGCTAATTTTTAATGAAAAATATTAAAAAAATTAAATGCAATATTTAATAATTTTGTATAGTGTTTAAAATAATCAGTTACTTTAGAAATGCTGTAAACAGATTGCTGCTTGATGGCTTTAGTGTATGCACTATCTATTTTAAACATAATGCCATTTTATCCAATGTTGTTAATTGGAGCCATTACTGAAAGTGTTATGTCATCGCACTGACTAATTTATAATACCACAATTTAAACAAGTTGAAAGCTAAAAAAATCAATCTTATAATTATTTTAGTAATTTATATATATATTAAAAAGGCAAAATTATAGATTTTCATCAGTTACTAAGCAATGCTAAGCAAACAGACATAAATTTCTCTATATAATCCACCACTAAATTATAATTTTATATAATACGTATATATAAGAGAAACCTTTAATAAATTATTTTTCATTGAACTTTTCTACTGATTAAAATATAATAAAGCAAGATAATAATCGTAAATATATTAAAAATAAATTACTTATTTAAAGATTAATATTCTCATTATTTTTTTTTTTACATTTTATCGCTTCCTAAATGTTAACAAATGTATTCCCTCCCTCATGTTTAATGAACATATAATATTACAACATTTTAATTTCCGCAAATAAATTAAAAAAAGAAAATGAACATTTAATAATGTAGACTAATGACCTCAGTCAAAACTGTGAGGGAGTATGGAAATTCTCACCAATTCCTGGTATAATTAATAATTTATTTAAAACCAAAATATACAATTTATTGAACTGTTTTATTTAATTTAGTAACTATTTAAATATTTAAAAAGTAAAGCCTATTTGTTGAATCATTAAAATCAAAAATGTCAACCATTTTTTCATAATTTATTATCGTTTTCTTATGCTGAATTTGATGATATAAAATATCCTCTTCCCTCTCCCCAAGTTTTATTCAGAGTCATATGCGAAAAGATTAGTAATATAAAGTTTGTGACGATGATAGTAGCTAGTTTACTATAGTTATAAACAATCAATTATCTACTGATCTTGTAAAAATATTTTTTAAGTGATTTCTCTACCAAAACTTTTTGATTCATTTGGTTACCAACTAACTTGTGCATCGGATTGATTTTTTTGAAAGTTAAAGCCATAAATACATGATGCCAATCATCCAATGATTTTTAGTTCTTAGTCATAAAAAGAAAATAGTTAAAAAATACCTTTAAATACTAAACGCGATAGATCTTGTTACATTTCCACAAAAAGAAAGAAAAATGACTAAGATACTACTCATCAGGTTAATTAATGTCCTTGAAGGTTTTACCAATTTTTCTAAGTATATTAATTAACAAAAGATAGATACCCATTTACTGATAATAATTGAATAACTAATTAAGTTGAGTGTAGACAAGATACCTAAAAAAAAATTTCTAAGCATGCTTGGAAATATTCAAATTCTAAGTTATGAAGTGAATGAGCTAACTTCTGCATAAAAAGGCCTTTACATACACATTAACTAATATTTTGTACATATCTAGATTTACATGTTCTTATTATAAATATTAGCATTACAATTATTGATGCACTGGTTTTTACAAGATATTTTTCTTGTAGTTGAAATCATTCAAGGATATTGTAGTCAGAATGTTTATTTAATTTAAATATGTCTTAAATATCCAATATTAAATTTAGCAATAAAATAGAAATTCATACTAGTCAAAAAATACAATTTTACTAAATTTTTTCCACAAACATAGTTTTATCTACTAACAAATAAAATTCAACAAAACATACAACATATATATATATATATTTTATATATATATATATATATATATATATATATATATATATATATATATATATATATATATATATATATATATATATATATACAAAACAAAATACCCTTCCCATCATTCACATCAAAAACCAACTTTTTATAATATCAACATATAGATTGATGGCCTCAAATTAAAAAAATATATATCATCAATGTTTATTTTATTTTTATTTTTAATTCATTAAATATATATATATCTTTATCATATAAGTCATCACTTTGTAAATTGATTTATAAGAATAGTTCTTTATTGGGGTATATAAAAGTGGCCTGGAAAAACACTGAATTTAAATTCATTATTAAATACTTCAAAACAATCAATTGATAGAAAATCTATTCTTGGAGTAATTTATAAGATTCTTTGCAGTTTCATAAATTTATAGAGATCAAAGCAAGTTAAGTCTTAATGAAAAAGTTAAAGTTCATAAGATTAGAGTTAAAATAGATATCATAAGTCAGCCTATACATTCACGAACTGAATACAGGTCATAAAATATTGTTTGATATGCAGAGGTTATCTTTTATAAGAAAAGATGAAAAGAATAAAAGAAATTTTAATGGTAAAATTTTTTGAGTCTGAGACCATCAATCACATGAAGATGGCCCTTGATGTTAAAGGAACTTGGTTTTTGGTTTGTAAAGTGAACAATAAGAAAGTTATGTTTTGTTAAATTTCACTTGAAAATATCTCTTTGTTAGTAGACAAAATGATAGTTGTAGAATTTTAGTAAAATTTTATTTTTTGGCTAGCATTATATTGTTATATGAATTTCTATTTTATTTCTAATTTTTAATATAGTGTTAGTCAGTATTTAATTTTTAAATTTAACAAGTATATGACAAATGTGTTTCCCACTAAAATTCAGAAACAAGTTGTAAGAAGAGTGGAAGATAAATGGAAATAGAATTTAAATCTAACTTCTTTTTTGATAAATATATTTTGTTTGACAAATTTAAACAAATAATTAAAATATCTTTAAATTAAAAGAAATAGTTTTTTGATTTTTGGGCATTTCTGTAAAATCCTTGAATGATTTTTACTATTTAAGAAATAGTTGGTGGGGTAACTTAATCAACAAAGTGTTAACTTTTACAAAAACAAAAAAAAATGTATGCAGAGATTAATTCAAAATATAAGTTCACTTATTTATCTGTTAATTTTTTTTGCTTCAATATATATAAAGCAGTTCTTACCAGTACCACATAATGGGTTTTTTTTTTCAATTTCAAAAGATGCTATCAGGTAATACTGCTAAAATTAAAGAATGTTATGTGTTACTGGTAAAATATGTCTTTTATATTTTAAATTCAGCTACCCATATATAATTGTTTCTATATATATTTATAATTTTATTTCTTCTTAAAACTTTTTACTATTACTTGATTATTTACTAATGTTATTATACAGTCACTTGCTTGGTTGTTAGAAAAATTTAGGAGTGATGTCGATACATTTTTGATGTCCTACAAAGATATAAAAACAATAGTAAACAGTGATTAAAAAATATGGTACTTATGTATAATCCCTTCACCAAAAGCTTGCCAAGCATCTTTTTAATTATTCATTTTTATGGTGTCCAATTATTTGTTTACTTTTTTCTCAAAATAATTTAACAAATTATGTGTTAAGTTTAAAAAGTATTAATAAATCTCTTAGTTTCTTTATATATGTTATAAATATTCAAGGAACATATGTCACTTATTAAGTTTAAAAAAATATTAAGAAGTCATTTGTAAATTCCTGTTAATTTTCAAAAATATTAATAAAGTTCTTATACATTTCATTCACAAGATTTAATTATTTTCCCCCTTATATCAATTATAATGGACAAACATTAACACATTGCAAATGCTGTTTTGAATTTTTTACATTTAGCACAACATTGTCTTTGAATATCTTTGTTGTTTTTTTTTTTGTTTTTTGGAATATTTTACCCAAATACTTAAGATGTGAGATATTCCATTGACGGAAAAACATGCAGTAGAGTATTTCCAAAATGATGAAATACTGACCAACAGAGCAGATTACTTCCACAGCAGTGTTTATTTGGTGGTTTGTGCTGAGAAACAAGCAAGTGCTTTGTTTTAACTATTACAGGTTTACTGCAGTTATGTTAAATTTATTTTAATTACAATCAATTTTGATACTTTTGTGTAATTTGTTGTATTTTTATAATAATATTCAAAAACTAAAATGAAATATTAAATACAGCTTCTAATCATCCATATTGTTTTCAGAATTTATTTGATGACTCTAAAAATTGGGAATTAAAAAAATATGCCTGGCAAACTTCTAGTAAAAGTAACTGAAAAAATTAATGATTTTTATTTTCATATGATTGGAAAAAAATGTGTTGTGGTATGGAAGCTATTTAATACATTTATAAAAGATTTTAAATAACTATAAATGTATAGAAAACAAATATGATGAAATAAGTTTTATGGTTTATATAATTGATCATAAAGAAGAAAAAATGATACTTAAGCATTAACACAGACACCAAGATTTACACTTAAGTTGGAACCCATGTTTTTTATTATACATCTTAAAGTGCATAGTTATCTCATAATATATTGAATATGTTTTATTTTTTAATATTAAAAAATATCAATAAATCGATTATAAATTTCTGTTAACTTTAAAAAATAGTAATAAATGTACTATAAATTCCATTCATAGAAATAATACAAAACTACGAAAATAAATTTTAAATAAAAAATAAATTTAATAATTCAAGCTACAGAGATTTTTTTTTTTTTTTTTTTTTTTAAAAAGTGATTAATGTGGGATAAGATAGACAATAAATTTTAAATAAAAAATAGATTTAAGCTATAGGGATTTATTTTAAAAAAAGTGACTAACATAAGTTATTCATGTCGGCCGCCTGAAATTCCTAATGGCCTCCAAAATTTCTACAAATTTATCATCTTTGTACTTGATTTCCAACATTTGTCTAGACCAACAGTCATCAACTGGTGGTTCCTGGACCACTGATGGCCTATGATGTAATTTTAATGGTCCGCAAAAAAATGCAGATATTATATAAATTCACTAAGCTCATTTAATAAAAATTTTAAATATTTTTTTTCTGTTTAAGCTGTATTATTATATATTACATAGAACAAAAATATTATATTGCTAATTGATTTGTTACAAAATACTACTGTGATTTGCAAAACATTTATCTCAAAGACGTTTATTTAACCCCTACTCAGTCAGGTGCATAGAAAAAGTAACAAAATAAGAATGCTGAATTCTGTACAATTGACCAAACATCGAATTTGACTATAGCGCACTCTTAGTAATTGGATAAACTAAAACTCAAAAATTGTATTAAGAATTTTGAAGGAAAACACATCTATAAAAATTATTAAGGAATAGAATACCATTTATTATTAATCTTAAATAATTTTTGTAGATACGAATTAGAAAATTACACATATAAAATATAACAAATAGGTATTTATACATTTACTTATTTTTATGAAATAAAATGAACATTATATTAACAAAAAAAACATAATTCATTAACAAATTACAAGGCATATAAATACAAACTTAGCTTTACTTTCATATAACTCAAAATGAAAACGAATAATTACAAAAACACAAAAATTATATTAATATAATATTCTAATTTATTTTGTACTTTAAGTTCAATATTACAATCATTTAGGTATTTCTTTACATTTATATCTAATAAATCTGACTTCATTCACAAAGACCTATTTATGTGAAAAAACGTACACAACTGTAACAGCTATTAAAAACAAGTATCACTCTCAGTTTCAAATAGAAGCTCCTTTACATGTTGCGGTGGCATCATTGGAGCCAAGGATTAGTAAACTAATGTTAAACTAAGAGCAGCAAATGTTACACTAATTTTTAATATATATTGCTATTATTAATTATTATTTTTGTGTTAAAATTAAAATTATTAATATATATAAATAAATATAAATGTATATCATACTCAATGTTCATATTAATTAATGCCTTTAAAAATTATGTTAGTAGTCCACAATATCTAAAAGATTGTTGACCACTGGTCTAGACCCCATAGTCTATCAATGTTTTGCATATGCAAACCTCTATGTAGCTCTACAAAGTTGTATTGGTGTTTGACCTTAAAATGTTCAAAACCAGAGCAGCATAGGTCATTTGTTTATATGTCTTCCAGCAATCCTAATAAATTGTAAATCCATCAGCCACATGTCCTTTAATAGCATCCATAAGAATTGTAGCTTTTCCCCTGGAACATTTATTATAAAGCACTCACTGTTTTCTTTGCACAAGCCACTGAATGAATAACCATTGCTATGGAAATACTTTTCCCTGTAGCTTTTTCTGCTTTCTTAGAAACCTTTAATTGATTTGTACTATTTTATTAGGGTGTCCAATTTTAAATGCTCATTTAGATAAAAGACTATAGATGCAAATTTCTCAGGGGTAATTATTCCAATCCATAACCATTGTAAGGTTGTTAATTCTTCATATCAACTATAAAAAAATATGACTAGAATCAGAAATGACATTCTCGAGCTCTCTAACCTTGTTCTTTTCTGAAGAGATATTTATTTCCAACAAGTTTTCCATATTGCATTGCCATTGTGTGTCTGGTTAAAAATAAAGTCTCATATCATGAGCATTATTACACTCTTTTTGGCAGGGCCATATACCATAGTTTTGTAAATACTGAATTATCTGTTTTTCTTTGATGGAAGATCCCAAGTTGCAATCATTTTGAAAAATATGATTTGAAAAAAGACAGTCACACTGAAGATTAAGCACTCTGAATGTACAATCAATATTACAAACATGTTAGGTTTTAGATATGATATAATATATATATATTAAAAATTAATTGCATGTTGTGAATAAAATATATAATATAATTTTTGCTATTCTTTAATGTTAACAGGAGTTTATAGTCGATTTATTGATTTTTTTAATATTAAAAACTAAAACATATTTATTACACTTACAGAATAACTATACCCATGAAAATGTATAATAATAAAAATATGGCTATCAATCATAGTGTCCAGAGTTATCCATAATCAATCTTGATATCTGGACAAATCCTTAAATATCAAACAAATCAGTAGTTTTTAATAATAATTTTAAATCATTGAAAAACTGAGATAAAGGAGGATAAACAAAAAGTAAAATTAAATACATACTACCTGATTATTTATATCAGAGTCAACTCCACCTGCAAATTTTTGAATAGATTCTAGTGAGTTTACTATGATGCCACATTTGATTTTTTTTATGCAATTAAATCTTTTTTTATATTTATTGCAAAATTAATTTACATATTATATTAAAAATATTTAAACCTGTTAAGAATTAAAATAAAAATAATGTTAAAATAAATATCTAACTGAAAATCTTACTAATAATAAAGGAACACATTATTGGCTTGATGATATTTATTCAAAAAGTTAAAAAAAAATTAGATATTAGAATTTTATGTTATTAAAAATGATATATTTAGAATTAGCTATAATTAAAGAAAGAAAAAAATTTATAAAGTTGATAAATTATTAATTGTTATTAAAGCATTTCACTTACAGTTTTTACAAAAATGTTTCTTTTTTTTTTGTTTTAGCCTCTAATGGTTGTTTCTGTGGTAATTTCCAGTTCTCATAACATACTTCTTATACTTTCTAAGAGCTATCTTTTCAAAATTACTATGCTTTTAAAGACAATCTCTCTTACTTAATGTCATAGTTTTTGTTTTAATAATAAGTCTTTTACAAAAATATTGCATCATAAACATTTTCAATTAGTGATAATCATGTTTTTTGTTGCATTTAGCTGAAGGGAAAAAAAATCTAAAGCAGCAGCCAATCACAAATCACCATCATCTTCATAACTTTGTCAGAACAATAGAAAGTACTGTCAATTACAGCCAAAGGTCCAAAAAGGTCTTACACTGCTGACACCTCTTGGAATTTTTTTTTAATTAATATATTAAAATTTAAGCTTCATAGAAAGAATTGCTGCAGCCTGTCACATGCAGTAATTTAACATATAAAAATACTTTAAAACTATGTAGAAAAATAAGAATCGCAGCTTGATTGCATTTTCTAAAATGTCAAATATGATAGCACTATTACAGATCTTTTGTGAAAGAGTAAAATTAACATTTAAAAGTCTACTAAAGTTAATAAACATCGCATAATCACCACTTCTTATGCTTGTTTATAACTCTTAATAAAACAATCAAAAACTCATTATATGTATTGCCACACTGCAAGATACAGTAATCAATGGATGCCAGAAGGCTTTTGCATAAAATTCCTGTCTAGTGCCTACTCAACCAATATTTCCAGACTATTTATTACTGTAGTGTGTCAATACGTATAGTGAGTTTTTGTCTACTAAAGTTGTTAATAACATTTTTAAAGTGATGATTAATTGAGAAGAAAGGTCTTAAGGGAAGGGAACAGTTTTTCATGAGGAGAGGGGTATTTTATTCATAATAAAAATATCTAGATATCTTTAAGAAATTATCTTATTTGCAGATATAGACAATTTGTTTTACAATTATATAGATCAAGTCAAGAATAATTGTCTTTATTAAAATCGTTATTTTGAATGAGAATTCACTAAAAAAAACATTCAAAAAAATAAAACCTTTTGGTTTTTTTTGCATTTGAAGAAATTAATACTTATAATGTATGCAACTTTATTGAATGAGTATTTGAGAAAATAAAATAAAATACACATAATTGCAAAAAAAAATATTTTATTTCCTTGAATGTTTTATTGCCAATCAGTTAATAACATTGCATCATTGTCATTATTTTTTTGTTTTGCAAATTCTGATTTAATAGATAAAATTGTCAATGAAGAGAATCATTCTTGATGTATACTGAATTCATATTAACATTATCAGAACATTGCAAAGCATTTAAGCATACACATAATATTTAGTTGAGAAATTTACATGACCACATAATCAGTGCTCTTACAATTGTATTATTATTATATTTTTTTTCTTACGTGTCAAAGCATCAGCTGGGAAGCAAACCCACAAACCCAATACAACTGCTTGTAAGGCGGCTGTGCTGACCAGTTGGCCACCAACGCTTGACTATAAATGCATTATTTTGACATGATAGGGCCTTTAAATTATAGAATTTTAGTCAGAAAAAAACAGAAAACATAATTATTATGTTTAGCAGGTAATAAAATATTTTATGTTTTGTTTTTTGCTATTTGATTCATAATTAAAAAATACATTTCTACATTATTCCAATCAGAATCATTTTGTTTAATTAAATTATTTTTTTGCCAACAATAATTTACTACAACACAAAATCACCCAGATAATCCTCATAATTAATTATTAAATGATTATAATCTTCATTTAATTGCAAAATTCTAATTGATTTATTTGTTAAATTGCACATATTTAAAGCCACTTACTAATTTAAATTAATTCCATTTTTTTTGTTTGATTGTAGAAAAATAAAAATGCTTGAAGTATTGAATTATCTTCTTTTAGAATCAAGACAATCATGAAAATCTTGATGATCATTAAAAAAACTATAAGATTTGCTTAAGAAATCATTTATACTATAGCAATCAAGCAGTTTTAATACAGATGATCACAATTAAATATTTCAAGAAATTATAACAAAGACCAATAAATATGAATTGCTATTATATTTTGGATTTATATATCAAGTAATTAAGATTTGGACCATAAAAATAGACCCTGGATATTGTCATATTCTGAAGAATATTCATTAAAATGCCACACAGTATTAATTACCTGTTAATATTAAGAAGAATAACATTAAAAGAATGTAGGATAGTGTGATATATCATATCTCAAAAACTTTTTACAATTGTTTTGCAATAAATATTTTGTAGATTAAAATGAAAAGCTAAGAGAATGAAAGTAAGTGAAATTTATTTAATTCATCTACATTTTGTCAATGATGTGGTACTTTTTCCAATACTGCTTCAAAGCTTCAAACAGTATGGCCAAAAATGTCAGATGGAAGTGAAAAGGTATGACTAAAGATAAATATTAAAAAAGCTAAATTGTGTTCAATGGATTTTTACAGGAAAATAAATTAATACTGATAATTTCAGGAATTGAAAGAAATTAATAACTACAAATACACTGGTTAGATTATTAGTAGAGATGGAAGCATAATGAATGAAATTATGTATATGTTTAAACTTGGCTGGAGTGCTTTTGGTAGAAATAGTTTAATATCAACAGAAATAAGAATCTGAGACATAGACAGTTAAACCAACAACAATACAGAGGTTTCACATCATACAATAAATAAAGGATAGCTATATGTTGAGAAAACTATAAGAAATTAAAACTGAAATAAGTGAATGAGAGAACAAACTAGTAATATTGGCATTATTGGAAAAAGATAAGAGATTAAAATGGAAATTGACTGAACATATTGTTTGAAGGGATGATGAGAGAAAGACTGGAAAAGTTTTAAACTAAATCCAAAGAGATTATAAATGATCTAAAAACAGAGCATATAAAGATGAGTACATAAAGTAAAGAAGATTGCTAATTGATGTGAAAGATAAAAATTATGAATTGTAGAAATTCATTTAAACTTAGAAGACCTTTATCCTGCAAAAGATAGTTGATTATTAAAAAAATGATGATGATAGACTTTGATATAAAATGTCACATAATTTCAACTTAAAAAACATTAAATGCATTATAAAAATTAAAATTGGATAATTTTCCTAGTCAAATCTAAGATAAAATTTGATAGGATTAGCTTTTTTTTGTTCTGTATTTACATATAAATGAAACATACTTTCTCTCTCTTTTTAATAAAATACTATTGTAAATGTATAAAAAAAACACAAATGGTTACCAGTAAGAAATTCAAGTGATATTTGAGTGTCGAAAATGATTTATTGCATTTCAATCCAAAAACATTTATCTTTAAACTGAACCAACCTACTCCTGTAAACCACACATTAACTTATTGTTGTAATTATAAATAACACATACAAATTTTGAGAATTTGTTTTTTAAATCATTTATCACACGATCCACAACTCTCAGTGTCGTCTTATACTGTTGACCCACCTGATCACAGACATGTTGAAAAGATAAATAATCACCAATAAACGTATTTTGTGCTAAGTCAGCACTCATCTGTTGGTCTAAATTACAATCTCCACACATATATACAATCAGTACTCAGCTTTATATTAAGATAGCCAATCTTCATACTTTAATGGACAGGCTTCAAACTACTCCAACCCACAACTCTTAAGCCTTTCATTTCATTGAAAATTTGATGATGGAATGTTCAAAGCACACATTAGAGCCAAGGATGTCATCCTACACATGTTAACATTTAGTCATTATGACCCCTAATGTTTAGGAGAATAATCCATTTATACATACATATGTGAGGGATGGGCAGATCTATTATGCACTATTTATATAAATTAATACATTGTATAAAGCTGAGTACTGATTGTATATATGTGTGGAGATGGTAATCTGGACCGACTGTGGAGTGCTGGTTTAGCACGTAATATGTGTATTGGTGATTATTTATCTTTTCAACATGTGTGTGATTAGGTGGGTTAGCAATATAAGATGGCACTGAGACTTGTGGGTCATGTGAAAGTCTGAGTTTCAATACCCCATATTATATATATATATATAAATGCAGGTGTAAGCCTGTACAATGTATTAAATCATTTATATATTTGTGTGTTTTATTAAATAATTCTTATTTTTCTATTAGATATTTGTTTTTGTTTAAATTAAATTGTTATTACTCTTATAAAAGAACATTAAATGGATTAGAAACTTGTGGCAAGTGTTTTTTAGTCTTTTTTATAGGATATTTAATAGCACAAATTATATGAAATTATAAATAAAACAGATCTAATTCAAAATAATATAGCAAATGGTTTGGGAATAAATATATATGTTTGTTTATAAAAACAGTATTTAGATAAGACACATTTTATATTTAGATTATTTTTGTAACTGTTGACTGAATATTTAAAAAAACGCATATGGCTTTATTGTTCAGGAGTTCGTAAGATGTTTGAGCACCAGACTGCGAGTACCAGAACCGATCCTGGGACCTCCCCACCCCAAGTTGAAAGCTCTATCAACTGGACTAAACTGCACAGGGTTAAAAATGCTAATGGCTTTAATGCTCAATTGTTCATAAAAAGTGTCAGTGCCGGGATCGATCCTAGAACCTCCGATCCCATTCCAAGTGAGACGCTCTACCAACCGCACTAAACCTTGCAAGGTTCATAAAATAAATGTGTTTTTATATAGATACACTATTATTATTTGAACGTACATGAATTCAAAACCTTTCCATTCCGTACTATTTTAGATCAGCCATCATATCAACACAAGTATATGCGCAGAGCACAATTTCCATATAATCATTAATAAAAAAAAAACTTGAAGTGTTAAAAACTGTTTAAAATCTAAATTCTGCGAAATTTTTTGTAAATCAATTGTATATGATATATAAAAACAAAAAATTTTCAATTGTATACAAAAAAAAATTATTTCAATTAATTTGAAAAATAAAACAAAAGGATCCGAAAACATGGCGGTTTTTTAAGTCTTTTTTAAAATCTGTAATGATTATTTTTATAAATAAATTAAACTAAGTTTTGAGTTCTACAATTTTTTTATTTGTCCTCGTAATCTAGACACAATGAATTTATTCCAATGTTTAATTGCTGATCGTTTAGCCAACATCAAAACAGTAAAATTATTTTGCCAGTTTTCTATCCAAAATACATTTTCTAAAAACAAAATTAAAACATTTTTAAAGTTATACACATGTCGCAATTGGCTGCAGAATAATAAAAACAAAGAAATTAAATTTCTATTTTATTTCTTTTGTTTATAACAAATGAAATAAATAAATTTTGAAGCTTATTTTGACAAATTATTAAATTATTAAATCAGCTAAGATTTAAAAAATACGTGGTTAGAATTCAATATTTATAACACATTTTTATAAAAAAAGTTAAGTATATCCTTAAGGTGAGTGAAATTTATAAGTTACTTTATATTTACATACAAAAGCAAAAAAATATTACTCTATTAAATAATTCATTATCATGCTGGGTTCTGAACCAGCAACAACATTCTTTCAAGTTAGCAAAAGACTATTATAAATGATGACAATAAGGAGGAAAGAAATATATGGTTTATTATTTTAAGAGAAATAGCTAGTGCATTAATGAAGGTTATTACTGGGTAAATAAATGAAAACCCCTTTGCCTTATATTTCTCTTGTTTTTTTTTTTATATGAGTACAAATCCAAGATTGATTCAGCATGCTGCTAAGGTCTTAGTTAAATAAAGAATGCATTGCTGATTTGTCTGGCAGAAATATATATGGAGATATTCAGAGTGTAAGCCTATAAAATCTTCATAAAGATAGTGCATTGAAAGAAAAGACATTCAGAGCTGGTGTTCGAAATGTAAAGTTATTGATAAGTGCTGGGAAACTTAAAAATTTTGAAAAAGGAAATGAAAATAATTAATATTAATGTCAGAGAATTAATTAATGTAACGTGAGAGGGTGTGGGGAAGTAAAATAGGGAAGATATAAGTTGTTTTATTTTGGTGTTGATTGAACAATTAACAGGCATAATGTTTTCATTGAATATAAAATACAGACTACTGTACAAAATGTAGATTGTATTGATGTTACACTTATGATAATGAAAATAACTGTAAGATCTGATAATTTATTATTCATACAAATGTATATGCCTATTATTTAGGAATGATGATGTAGCAATAGATAAATAGTATAAAAAGATGGATGAAATAATATAATAAAATAATAAAAATGCACATACACTGCTGTTGAATGATTGGAATATTAAAAAATAAAATAGGGAAAATTATTGGAAATATTAGAAAAATAAATGAAATTGGTAGAAATCTTGTAGAAATTTATAAAAAAAAAAAGATCATTGTAATACTTCAGGCAGTAAAGAAATATATCGGATAGTCTATATATGGATACAGGATAGATGTAAGATTGTTATTAAAAATTCATTTATTTTGCCTGACTCTGATATAAACTGATTAAAGGATGAAAAAAGGAAATATATATATATATATATATATATATATATATATATATATATATATATATATATAAATGAGTTTTGAATAAACTGAGATGAATGGAGAAAGAAAGGTTTGACTTTATATGTGTTGAAAATGAGGAAGATATAAATAATTTTGGAAAACTAGGATTAAAAAATATATATTAAGAAAAACAATATTTTCCATAAGAAATATTTGATTTAAAATAAGCTGAAAGATCTTGAACAATGGAAAAAGTATTAAAGCAGATGGAATTATAAATAAGATGGAAAAATGTCAATAGTGAAGAAAGTCAAAGAGCATATAGAAAAATTAATAATAAACTAATAAGAGAAGAAGAGTTAACAAAAAATATGGTTGGAATAGGAATGCAGAGAGACAGACATGCTTCAGCAGGCATAAAGATACAATCTTATTTGAAGGAAGTATAAAGATCATATGGCCAAAAAAGTTAATGAATGAAATAGTAATGGAAATTAACTGATGCAATGATATATTGAAAAAAGGAAAAATCTATCTCAATATCTGTTTAGAAAAGAAAATGATGCAATTATTTATGAGTTTGAAAGTGAAGATGTTGAAGTATATGACAAAGCTATAAATATATTGACAGAAGAGGTAATTAAATCAATTAAAGAAATGAAAAACAGTTAAACTGTTAGATTTGATACAATATCTGTAGAATTTTTGAAAGAGAAGAAAAAAAAACAACTATGAAAAAAATTATTGGACTATATATATAACAATGGAATTTCACCTAAAAATTTCTTGAGCACTATAATAATTCTAATAGCTAAAAAGAAAAAAAAAATCTTATTCGTGAAGAGTACAGGGCAATAAATTGGTTATGTCTTGCTTCAAAAATATGATTGTAAATTTTAACTTGAAAAATTTATGGGACATTATAATATTATATTCGAAAGGAAGTGTTTGGTAATTAAAGAGGGAAAAGTGCAAGAGATGCTATTGGGTTATTTACAGAGAGAGATATTAAAAAAATAAAATAATTGTTAGATGTTTTATGGATTTTAAAAAAAAATAAATAAATAAAGGAGTATTTTGGAAATAAGGAAGATTGATTTGAAATATGCATGCTAGGCTATGAATAAGATTCATAGTTGGAGAATTATGAAACTGAATAGGTGAGTATAGAAATAAGACTTACACAGGAATGTTGTGTCATCTGTGCTTTCCAATGTTTATTTGGAAGACATATTAAATAAATATTTAGACTATGAAGAAGCTAGTATTTGAAATTGAATAATAAAATGTATAATATTTGCATATTATATGGCTCTTAATTAAAAAAATAATCTCTAGAAGGTGTTGAATAAATTGGAGGAAGAATATAAGAAATATAGAAAAATGTTTATGGATAGGAAAAAATATGTTGATATTTGTGACAATGTAATTAAATAGGTGAATAGCTTTAGAAAAGATGAAGTTAAAATGAGAATGGCATTGATAAAAAATGCATTTATTAAGAGGAAAAATAGACTTTTTGGAGAGATTAAGAAAAAAATTAAGTAATATGTGAGAAGTGTATTATTATATGATTGTGAAATGTGAACAATGACTAATAGAACTAAGAACAGATTGAAGTCTTTGAGATTGTGGCCATGAAGAAGAGTGAAGAAAACTAATTGGATAAATAAATAATGAAAAAGTTTTGGAAAGAGTAAAAGAAAAAGTAAGATTCAAGTAATAAATTAAAGATAGACAGGAAAACTGGATTGGACATATTCTAAGTAGAAAGAATAGCTTAATGAAAGTTAATTTGAATTTAATGAATTTTTTTTTAAGGAAATGGTGAATGGAAACAAACAAAAATGATGGACAACAATGTTCTTTCTGGATGATATAAGAGATGGGAAAAGAAATGTGGATTGAAAATCTGGGCAATGAACAGTACAAAATGAGACAATAAATCAATTGGGCACATTACTTGCTCTCTAAATTTGTTCATAGGACACAGCTCTAGTGTTTGATTGGGTGTATGTTAAAAGTTTACCATCAATATCAAATGAAACAGATAAATTTTATACAGAGGCTGTTTCTTATATCAAATTTTTAAATGTCTACCATCATCCAGACGGTTAAAAAAAACTATAATCAGATTAATAGCCACACATACTTTCATAAAATGGTTAAACTTAACCATAAGCCAGTGTGAAAATGTTAATTTTATATACAAAAATTTTTAACAGTAGAAAAAACCGCCATTTAGTCATAATGTAATTACAATTTTAATGTCTGTGCAGTATTATGCCAACTATTTAATATAATCCAACATACTTTTGATGGTAATTTTAATTTATGTCTAAATATATAAATACTATTTATTTACAATTCAAATCACTTTGATTCTATATTAAAGGTCAGCTTTATGTAAGATTACATAATTCTAATTTGACGAAAAAATGTTCACAGAAATACTTTTTCTTAATAAAAATGCTGAATTATTCTTGGCAGTTTATTCTTTATATATTTAAAGTGCTGTATAAAATATAAAACTGAAACGTCTGAAATTCGATCCGAACATTAATCTTCAAAATGTAAGTTTTCATGATGCAATTAGTTTTTGGAAGAAAAAAAAACTTATACATTTATTATGAAATTTTTATCATCCAATCAGGCAAAATTTAAATAATTATAACTAGTTAATGGATTTAAATGCACCCCCCCCCATTTAATTATTTTTTAAAGAAATACTAATAAATTAATCTTTTAATGTATTTATCTATTTACCATACAATTTATGATATAGATAAAATTGTAGTATTCATATTTTTGTCACTTATGAATGCAAACTGTTTTCATAATCATGTAAATTTTAGTAACGAATGTATTAAATTATTTTTTTAAAGAATATTTAAGGTAGTAAATGACATTTAACCTTTCACTTAATTTGAAAACATTTTCGATTTTATTGATTTAAATACAAGCTTGTATTTGAATGACATTTTTGTCTTTTCATTTTCAGATTAATTATAGTCTATCTGTATATAAAGTTGCCAATATTTCAACATGGTAAGCATTTGCATGACAAGTTAAAAAAACATGCATTATAAAAATTAATGAAAGATATAAAAATATTTTATTACTAATATTTAAATTATAATAGATATCTATAAATTTTAATAAAAGTTAAATTAATACAATCCTCATTTATAACAAGCAATTTGTTCTGAAAAAATATAAAAAATAAAATAATTTATTATCAGTGGAAACCAAATGTTTATAATGTGATTTCTTCATATATAATACATTTAGATATTGCAGAATTATAAACATATATTACCAATAAAATGTCCATTAATTAAAAAATATTGTAATAACTAATAAATATAATAAATACAATGGTAATTAAACTTAAATATACAGTCTTTCAAACCTCAGAAGTACTTTGGTTAATTCCTTAACCTTCCTCAACTGACATTGAATTTATATTTTGAATTTAACAGCAGTTGAGGAGGGTTAAGGAATTAGCCAAAAGTACTTCTATGGATTGAAAGTCTGTATATTTATATTTAAATACCATTATATTTATATATTAAACAAAGGTGTCGTTTAAATAAACATACATGCTAAAGTTTTATAAGTAAAATAAAAATACTGGATGCAAAAATAATATATTATAAAATCACTACTGTCCAAATATTGACATAAAAAATGCATTAAATAGAAGATTCCATTAAATTTAAAAATGAATTATATTTTTAACATAATTTAGAAATTATTTTTATTATAGTTCCAAATACACTAGATTGTTATTAACAGTAATATTGTTAGCATTTAAAAATTTTGCTTCTATAAATCAATAATAGTTCATCTTTTTATTCATGTCATATGAATAACTCAATTAAATTATTTCAATTTTGATATTTTAAAAATATAACATTTAAATCTATATTTTTTTAACATATATGTGTAATAACTTTCATTTTAACTTTTAATTATTAAAATTTGTTTTTGTGCATTATGAAAAAATAGATTTTACCAGCTTCATATTTTAACTATTGTCCAGTTTATCATTTCTAAGTTTTTGATGAAAGTGATCCTTATTAATATAATTCTTGTAAAAAGGTTACCAATTATGGTATTTTATTTACATTTAAAAAGGGTTGTAATTAATTGAAAAATTTACTTCAAGTGACAAGTAGCAATGGAAATATCAGATTATATCTGAGTGACAGCTCATAAACTATGTTTTATGACAATTGAACATGGGGATAAGTTGCTTTATTTTTGTTTTATATAAATTTAGGGATGAACTACACAGAGACACAAGTAAAACATTATATTGAATGTTAAAACAGCTATAAGCTTAGGTTGCGAATGTAGAGACAAGTCTTATAAAAATTAGAATTATTTTTTAAATGCACTTTGGTTTAAAAACTAGAAAAATAGTGGAGAAACTAAAAAGTTAACAAGTAAATAAAATCAAAGCAAGTGAAACATAAAATGTAAACAATAACTGTTTAATATAAAGGGAATTTAGTTTTTGAAGCTAATTAATAATTTAGGATTTAAAAAAATGAAACTATAATTTTTATCCATTTAGAATAATAGAAATAATAATACCATATATAGACTTTAAAAACATATGGTGTCCTGTAAAGTTATTTACAGGGATAATTTATATAAGGGATTTGAACTCAGACTTTCACATGGCCCTCAACTCTCCATGCCATCTCATATTGCTGGCCCACCTGATTACACACATGTTGAAAAAATAAATAATCACCAGTATATGTATTTTATGCTAAACCAGCAAGCATCAGTTGGTCCAGATATACAATCAGTGCTCAGCTTTATATTACAATAGTTAATCTTTATACTTTAATGGACAGGTTTCAAACTACTCCAATCCACAACTCTTCAGCCATCCATTTCATTAAAAATCTGATGATGGAATGTTCAAAGCCCACATTAGTGCCAAGGATGTCATCCTATCTATGTTGACATTAATTATTCTGACCCCTCATGTACCAGAGAATAATTCATTTTACATACATATGCAAAGGATGTGCAGATCTTTAACACACACATCTGCACACTGAGAATTTATAAAAAGGTAAAAATAAGAGATTAAAAGCCAATTAAATATAACTTTAAAAATTTGACATCTTACAAATGTAATGGTGACAAATCATTATAAAATTGTTAATGGACTGAATTAAAATAGTATGATTTAAATTAAAGAAAGGGATTGTTGTCAAATTAATACTAATAAATTGGATAAGATAATTGGCAAATGTACAATTATTTGTATATAAAAATTATTAGACTATTGTATTTTCATTTTTTTTTATTTTAAGCCTTCTGCATTACAATATATTAATTATTATTAAGAATTTATTAAACTACTAAAGATTATCTCTAACCCAGATCTAAATTTTAAATCTCATTAATACATTTTCAATTACACATAAACATATGGAATAGGTGTATTATCTTTTTATAGATGTTCTTTCCAACATACATTCTTGAAATGTATGAATAAAAATATATGAACAAGAGAATTGACCAATAAGATGTACATTTGATGCTGATCCAGAAATAATATTGCTGGTCCAAGTCATAATTTCTTATATATATATATTGTAATAGTCAGACTTAACATGGTCCAAGTCATAATTTCTTATATATATATATTGTAATAGTCAGACTTAACATGGTTCATTTATTTTACATTTTCTCTGATTATTTACTTATTTACATAAATTAAATGAGTGCCACCTGGCTTTAAGCATCAGGAAATAAATTAACACAAATATATTTTAAACAATATTTTATTCAATATAATAATATAACCATCACACAGACCCATTTGCAATCTGAGCTAAATTGTGGAGAACATAAGTTACTCCTGATGTATTATGGTAGACAGCACAATCTTACATAAACAAAGTCACAAATCATGTGATATAATTTATTGACAAGTATATCTATGAATTGATGTGCTATTTATTTTTTAATAAAGTTAACAAATCATGAAATGTATTTACAAAGTACAATCATTAATTGATATGCAATTTATTTCTTTAACAATGTCTTTTAATCTTTACATATAGTATCAATACATTCATAAATAGTGTAACACACTCACTGTACCTTTAAGCTTGATTTCAATAAATTTAAATATAATTCCATGCATGTAAGAATTAATTTCTTTGACTTGCATGTCTTCTAGTATTTACATATTCGCATGCTCTATATGGGATAGACATCAATACTATCTTTATTACAATAATCATAAGGAATAGTCTTTGTAGATCATATTCCTAAACATAACTGCTTATATAATAATAACAATAAAGGGATAGCCTTTTGGTCTAAATCCTAACTGAATAAACCTTCTAAACATTATTTATAAGAATTGACCTTTTTTGTTCTAAACTTAATTTAATACAACTTCAATTTATATAGGAATGACTCATTCTGAGATGATCCTTAAATCATCAAATTAATTTAAAATGTATTCTCCCATATGAATGTGGATATATGTAAACCATTAAACATTGAGCAAACAACTTTTTCATATATAAATTCATCTGCATAAAATCCAATTTCAGTAATCAAATATAAATTTAATTATGAACAAATGAGACTAATGAAAATAATTATATTGTTAACTATGGTTATTAGTGACTTAGAAAATTTATATCTACAATGCATTTATATGATTATTATTAATGTTTCATTAGCTTTTGGTTTTATTAATAACTTACATAAAATTCATAAACTTAGCATAATATATGTGATTTATAATAATATCTTTTTCTAGATATATAGTTAAAAATTCCACTTCATCACATAATTCAAACTTTCTCTTTATTACATTTTTAATTGATGTTTGAAGTTTATATCTAAGCTAAAAATAATCTCTAGTTTAATAAATAATTAGTAATAATAAGTAATAAATTTATTTGAAATGGTTGGTATCAAATTTGTGAGTAAAAAAAATTTGACACTTATAAATCAAAATGTTATAATTTGATATTGATAAATACTAAACAAATAATAATAATAATAATATATGATAAAGACAAAAGTAAAGAGATTGTGGTCTGAGTCAACTATTGAGTTCTAGTTCAGAATGAAATTGATTTTTATCATATGATTTTATCCTTATGTTTCAAGAATGTATGACAGAATGAATGTTTAAATTATATCTATAAAAAGTTATGAGCTAAGAATTATTGATGAATTAATAGATTAGTGACAAAATTATAAATAGCTATTTGATTTTGATTTTTCTTTATATTTTTATTATTTAATCATAGGTTGAGGTAATCATTAAGTATAAAATTCTGATGAATTTATATGATATTTTTGTTGGAATTTTAATTAGACTTTTTAAAATTTATTGTAGTAGCAATGTTTTCTAAATACTTTTCCCTTATTAAATTATGAAAGACTTAATTCTACAATTTATATATGAAAGATTTAACAAAAAAATTATTTTAGATCTCTTTGCATCAATAATTTATTAATGTTATTAGACATAAAACATTATTTTTATAGTAATAACGTACCTTGCCTTTGAAAATCAAATCTATAATTGTCTATGCCAGCAGAAATGGATTTACACAATTATTTATTGACAAATCTTTATATAGTCATTTCCATATATATGAGTAATGTATTTAAACACCTAAGAGTAGTAGGTTTTCTTATTGTATTTATGTAAAAATATGTTTAAAATAATAATGTGAGTTAATATCCAAAAATAAACAAATATTTATTAAAAATATAAATAATAGTAAAAAATGATTTCTATTTATTAATATATTTTTTTCTGTACAATGATTATTATTTTCTGAAAATCAATTCTAGTATATTGTAAATATCAAACTTTAAGATATAATTAAAAGGGATTTGAACACAGACTTGCAAATTTTCTTCAGCTATCCATCCAACTTATATAACTAATAAACATGATCATATACATGTATAAAAGATAAATAATCTCCAATATACATATTTTGTCTTGAACCAGCAATCATCATTTGGTTTTCAATAACATGGGTGGTTGAACAGCTGGAGGGTGAAGAGGATTGAAGTCTGTCCATTAAAGTTTAAAGATTTGCTATCTTAATATAAAATAAGCGTTGATTATATATATATTTGTGTGTGGGAGATGATGATCTGGACCAACTGGTGAAAGCTGATTCAGCTTGAAATACATATATTGGAGATCATTTATCTTTTACACATATATATGGTCACGTTTATCGGTTATATAAGATGAAGTGAATAGCTGAAGGAAATTTGAAAGTCTGTGTTCAAATCCTCTTTGATTATTGATATATAAATATATAAAATCAATTTATAAAACATGTGTTTAACAAATACATCAACCGTTTTATAAAAGAAATTTATATAAAGTAAAAGTTGTGGGTGTTTTTTTTTCCCAAAGCCACAAGAGAAGGAAAGAAGATACCGGATTTATTGTTTTGCATTTGGTTCATTCTATTGCTCTGATCTTTTTACAAAGGGCAAAATAATTATGTCCATTGATGTTAGTATAGTACTTTGTTACCATTTTATCACATGGGATTCTTGTTTTAGTTACATTATAAAAAAAAACGGAAGAGAGAAAAAATTAAATATTATCTCACCTGTTTGCATAGATCATTAACCTGGGTGATCTAATATCATTTGATTCCGTTAGACGGTGTTGCAACAAACTTTGCTTATTGGCCTTGAAAATTTTTAGAATTGTTTGCCCCTCCTCATTTACAATTTCTGTAATCGCCAATAACCAAAGAACTATTTATATATATAAACTTAATCCGTTATAAGATTCTTAAGTTATTAGTAATAAATATATCAATGCTTTAACAAAAGATGTTTTATTTATTTCAATATCCTCTACACAATATGAAACGCAAAACAAATTTGGATTTTAATATATGTTTACAAATATAATACAAAATATTTAAAATATTTTATTTTTAATAAAAACGAATTAATAACATTTCACATTGTTTTAAAATATTTTTGGAATAATTTAACCCAATGAAAAATTGTTTACATGCGTTGCTTAATTAATTCCCTCCATATACAAACAGCACAAATTAGTAGGTATCTTTATAAATAGAATACAATTATTTCATTTTAATTATTTTTGCGAAATTTTTTTTCATTTATTAATAGAATCTGTAGAGTTACACAATTATAATTTAGATTTCAAATAGTTTATAAACACATAATATTTTCTTCCTTTTTCCTCTCTCCAATCATTGCTTCCCCATCTCTTATTAATATTACCGTGTTATGCAGCCGGCAAACACTAAAATAATTATGTGCTACATTTGATTTAACAAGTATTATTTTTTTTGTACACACATAGTTTAATTATCATTAGCATAATTAATAAATTTAATTATTCGCTTTTTGTAGTAATAATAAAAATATTTCACTTTTGTACATAATCGTTTGTCATTACAATAGTTTGAGTTACGAGGGAGTTAATTGAAAAACAAAAGATTTCTTTTAAAATTTTTGATTGATAAGAGTATTCAAAAGTAAATAAAATTTCGCCTTTTAGCTGGTCAAATAAAAGAAC
Source organism: Epiperipatus broadwayi (assembly GCA_028023455.1). Classification (NCBI taxonomy): domain Eukaryota; kingdom Metazoa; phylum Onychophora; class Udeonychophora; order Euonychophora; family Peripatidae; genus Epiperipatus; species Epiperipatus broadwayi. The sequence goes on along the minus strand of JAQFVV010012665.1, from coordinate 901,807 downwards.
AAGAAGAATCTTCTCTGTCCTGACGGAAACTTTATTATTTTATTATCAAGATTTGATATTCATTATATTTTAAAACTAAGAAACTTTTGTAAAACAAATAACTGTTAAAACGTTAACAACAAAACAAAATCTCTTTGTTGATGCAATATTTTAAAATCTAATAAAAAATAATATTAAATTCATTTGACCTACAAGATTTTTAAAAAAAAATCACTTGATAATTGTTTTTTTTTAATGCTAATAAAAATTTAAGGTAAATATAATATAACATTTGGTAACTAAAATATCAATAAAGTTTACAATAAATAAATAAAGTGTTATTTGTTGTTTGTTTTAATACCATTGCAAAAATAAAAATCTAATTTTTATTTCAGTACTAATTTAATTGTTATAAATAAAATATATCTATACATTAAATTTTAAATTAAATAGTTTAATTATATTTAATTCGCGTCATCATAATTATTTAAAAAAATACTTGGCATATTATTCTGAATAAATAATAATTCGAAAAACACATATTCATGTTTTCATTGTATTAAAACATTACACTGTATATATATATGGAAGCTTCATTAATAATGTATTAAAAATCTTTCCAATTCAATATTTTAAAGGTGTAAAAAGCTCATTAAAATGTATGATTCAGCTTTAAGATAAAATAATAGAATAAAATGGGTTTAAATTGTGACGATTAATGACAAACTACTTCAAACAATAATCAGATTTTTTTAAGTGGTGATAACATTCTGTTTCTTAGCCAGATAAATATATCATCAAAAAAGAATAGTGTACATATATATATATATTGTGACCTTTAGCTTTTCCTTGAAGCTAAATGCCAGGGCGTGACATGTGCCAGAATATCTAAATATATATATATATATTAAAATTTATAGTAAATAGATTTTATTAGTACCGTATAATGCTATGATTTTTCATATAAAAAGTTACTGGATCAGTATATTTGTAAATTTTATAATTGTAAAATAACTTTGTCAGCTTAACTTATAATATTTTAATCTGGAATAAATGCTATTCATATCCAAAATATTTAAATTTTTAATAGCTGATAAATTAAAATAATAAGTAATATATTTAGCATTTAACAGTGTTGATTTAGTCATAATATAACTGTTAAAATATTTTAGAAAGGTGATATTAATCTTAAGCTTTAAAAAACCAAATTCTAGCCCTATATTTAGGTTTTCCAATAATTAAATGGAAATCATAATATATTAATCTAACCTTAATTTTAACACAAAATATTATAATTAAATGGTTTAAATTCATTTATGTACAAGCAGTTTAATAAAGTAATAATAATTAAAGATAGAATTTTTACATTATAAAAGAAATGAATGACTGAATGAATGAATGGAACATTTATTTATTTTAAAGTACTATTAAATATCTAATTTTAAAAAACAATATAAAATTACATTCTGAAAAACTTGTTTGGGATAAATTTCATAATAAATAAATGTGTTAAACATCATGAATAATTTTTTTATTTTTAAAACAATGTTAATTTAATTTGTGTAATACTTTATTTTTCAGAAATAATTAAATTTATAAACAATAATTGTAATAAAAATGTTTTTAATTTTATTTGTCTAGTCTTCTTTTTCTTTTGATCAATCAGTGTTTTAAATATGATCAAAAGTTTGAATCTGCATTTACTAGAATATTTATGTAATTTTCTTGCCATGACTAAAATTATTATTTTTGGAAATTTAATTAAAATTTGGAATATTTCATTGACAAAACAATATGCAGTAGAATATTTTCAAAATTACAGGTTAGTGACTGCCTAAAAAGTATGTAATAATGAGAATGAAATTACACTTTATGTGTGAACAAAGTCACAATGTCACACTTGTTTTAAGCACCTACCTGTTTGGAAAGGAATATGGTTATAAGACTCCAAAACATCATTTGTGACTGAACTGACATTAGTTTACAGCTGGTATAGCAAATTTACATTAAAAAAATTAATTACAATCCTTTGGATTTTTGTGTGTTTTAGTGGAATATTTTCAAAATTATGCAATAGTGCATCCCAAAATGTAATGTATGTCTGCCTGTTTGTTATAGTCTTCTAAATGCTGTTTTTTTTTTTTTTTTAAATGCATTTACTGTATTTACATTTAAAAAAATTTAAATTACAATCCTTTGGACTTTTGTGTTTCTTTATCATTTTAACAAATAAACAAGACATAATTATTAAATATAATAACTTAGAGTCAGCCATATTGTTTGTACCATTTGCTGTAAGTCACTGAACACCTGAAAATGAATTATTTAAAAATATGGATGGCAAGCTTCTAGCAGAAAAACTACATAAGTACCAATTATTTTAAGTGTTTTGTCATAAGAATACATGAACACTGAAACTAATAAGAGCCACTTTATAAAATTATATTTAAGTATGAGAATGACATCCAAGAAAGATATATTTTGCTTTAAAAAATTATAATGCATATTATTATTCTTTGAGATCACTTCACACAAATTAATTTATTTATGAAAAGGTCACTATGCTTATTTATTCTAAAACTGTTTCATAAATATGAAAGACCATATTTAATTTTCCATGATAAATTTAAATTAGGAAATGAGTTGGCTCAAATCTGAATGATATTTAAGTAAATTTATTCTATGGTGTTTAGAATGATTATAAAATCCCTTACCTATTTGTGATATCTGAATGTCATCTTAGATTATTATTTAACTTATTCTAAATTAAAAGATCATGTTGTATTTTACTTAAATTAATAATTATTATTATTATTGTAATTGTAATAAGACATTAGCTTAAGTGTAAGTGGATGTTATATATAGTTACTAGGATATTCTATATGGAATAGATCTGAAGAGTCAGAGAGAATTTATTGATGACTAAATAATCATATTTCCCTTAGATACCATTGTTTATTTCACAAACCACAGTATTTAAAAAAAATTTTGCTGATGAAGAAATTATTTTTAAAAGATGAATTTTTTGAGGCAAAGATTTAAGATAACTCTTCCAAATTTTATAAAATTAAGTATAATGTTTTATCTGATTATACCAATGAGATACTTAAGAGATGCTTATAGTGTTCATAAGAAAGATGATAGTGGTAGTAAATGTCATACAGGAAAAATTGAAAATGTAACCTCAATTCCATATTTTTGCAATACCAAGAGTCTTGGATTTGTGTTAAAGTGAGTTGAGTCTTCTCTCTTAGTTTATTAAAAATATTGCTTAATATTTTAATGATACTTTATTGTAATTGTATATCCCTGTATCTTTTTGTATTGTGGAATATGGCATTTACCTTGAACCCACTAAGCTTGTTCATCTATTTCTCTTTGTTGCAAATATGGCACTCAGCTGTGTGGCCAATCAATTATGCATCATTGGCTTACTAAAGTATCCTTCAATTAGGTGAAAATGCTCAATTAAGGTAGTAATCAATTAGGTATAATGGCCCTATTAAATGTGTCATTGGTTAGTTAAAAGTCCCAACTAGATGTGTGAGCATAAATTGTTATAGTAGTTGATTTGTATTTTGGTATATTTGATAGATTGATTGATAATTGTATGCATAAGGTATCTTATTGTTATGCTGTTGTCATATATTATGTTGATCATATTTTCATGATACAATCAAAATAATAATTATAATACAGTAATTTATATTTTGATAATAAAAATTAATTGTTTGATCAATTTGACAATAATCTAATTATAATTTTTCAATTTGTTTAATAAAAATCTTAACTGCTTATTATTATTTTCAATAATTTTATTAAGCAAAATAAAGTGACTTGTATTCTTAATAAATACTATCTCTTTAAATTACATAATACTTAATTTTAAAATATTATACAAAGTTTTCTGAGGATTATGATGTGATATTATATTATGGAAAAATGTATTGTTTAGAATATTTAGATAATATGTGAAATTGCTGTGAGTGTATTTTAAATGCTTTAATAGTTGGTGTTTGGTTTTTGTGCTTAGATAAATTATTAATAATATAAAATTTTACAAAATATGAATCATTCAGAGAATGTCAATAATTTGGGAAGGGCCCAAAATGTATTGTCCCCCAATACCCAACATATTGAGTGGGGAGAAACACAGAGTATGGTATTTCCTACTTATCAAAATGTTAATTTGGAAGAGACCCAAGATGTATTATCTTCTAATCCTAATGAAGCTTTAATTCAACAGCTTGAAACTATGGAAAATACATTTAAGGAATTATAATAAACTTGAAATTCAAAATAAATATTTGAAAAAATCTCTTAATAAATTACAAACCCAAAATATAGAGATAAAAGAGTCTCAAGAGAAAATTCAAAAATCCCTTAATAAACTTGAAATCCTAAATAAAGAGATGAAAGAATATCTTAATAAACTTGATAATTCACAGGAAAAAATGAAAGAATCTTTAGACAACAAATTTGATTATAATATTTGTCATTTAAATGAAAATTTAGAAGATTTAAATAATATAATACACCAGTCTTATAAAATTTTAGAATGTAAAATAATGGAGTCTCAAGAACAACTTGAAGTTAGAATTAAAAAAAATAGATTGTAGATTGACAAAAGACAAAGAGGAAACTATGTCTGTTATTAACTAAAAATTTGAAGCAATGCTATTGAATTGTAAATTAGCAAAACAGGATTCCAATCAAAAATTATGTAATATAAGAGATTGTTTGATTCAACATCAAAGTGAGTCTGTGTTAAGTTTAATAGCTTAAATTCTAAGATAGAGAAAACTACTGAAAATTTAACTGAATATATATATATATATAAAATTTGAGTAGTAAAATAAAAATGGGTGTTCTAATCGATGACATTTATCGCTTGCATGTGCCAGCAGTGTTTTTGGGTGTTTTCAAATTCAAAATGGTCACCAAGCGCATACTATATCAGCACCATGAAAACTATTGAAATTCAATTAAATCAAATTGTTGAAAATTTTAAACTCCAATTAGAGTATTGTTTCAATCAAACTGATAAAAGTCAGGCTGATTTAAATCAAGATATTGAAAAATAGCTAGTGTGTAAAAGTAAAATTATTGGAAGTTAAACAAAATATACATTCTGGAATTAGTTTAGGTGTGCAAGAAACGAAGCAGGAAATTGTTGATTCAGTGCAGGAGTATAAACTTGAAATAAAGGAAATTAAAAAATTGCTCAGTTTACCTGGATAAAAATATCAAACAGAAATATTTGGTAAAAATGCATATTAGAATTGTTGTTTTGCCTGATCATAAGATAAATCAAAAGAATAACTTTGTTCAACAAATGAATAATTTTAAGAAGGAACAGAAAAAGTATATTGACGTTTTATTTGATAATATGAGCTTAAGTTTTAACTTTAAAAATATCAATGAGAAAATTATGGAGTTAAAAGATGTGAAAGAACAAAATTTCAATATAGTCAGAAATAATCATAGGCCTACAGATGAGCCTGAGGTTGAAACTAATATTAAAAAGATATTTTCTTTAAAGGATGATATATCATCTAAAGTACAACTTTTACTTATAAAATAGCTTTTTCAATAAATAATCGCTCCAAAACAAAGGCTTCTACAGCATCTCTGCATATACAAACAATTATTGAAATGTGTGTGTGTTTATGTTAAAATTCTAAACGCTCGTTTACCAAATTAAAATAGCAATCAAAATTTTTTTGAAGTATGAACACATTCATACACATATCTTTAAATCTATAATTTAATATTGAACATTTACTCTTTCCAAATTTTATATAATCAATTATGATCTCATATTTTCATCACTTGCTTCGTTTCAAAAATAATTAATTATAAATATAATATATATATAGTCAGTTTTTGTCTTCCAAAAAGTTTCATTTTATTGCTGAATTGTATAAATGAAATTTAATGAAAGTTTGATGTTTACTGAATAAATTATTGATTGTGAGAATACCTTTTTAAGAATTTGTCTTTCTTAAACTGTATATGTATATAAACTTTTATATTTTAGCAATTATTTGATTAAGGTCATATAGCATGCTGAAATGTAAGGGGCGAAAAGTCATTTTATTAATAGTTCAATAATAAAAAGCAAGTTTTTTTTAAAGACTGTCTGTGTTTACATATATGTGTATAATATGAGAATTACAACAACACTTATTGCAATAAATATGAAAGATATCTAGCATCCCTTTAACTGCAATTTTAAATCATTTAATGAGAATCTTTAATTTAGATTAATATAAAAATATTTACAGATATCATTGCTAAAAGTATGATTTGGGATTGTAGTATCTATTTTTGTTTAGTGTTTTGCTTCATTGCTGCCTTAGCTCATATGATGACTTCATATTATAATTATTTTCAGGATATTCCATGTAGTAAAATAACTAAACAGCTGACATTTCAATGCAATAATAAGTACCTTCCTCAGAACATCCTTTTTCTCAAATCATAGGAATGCATGTGAGATTTAAAATCATTATTTTTATCTTTTTCTTTCTCCTCATATTGAAATTCTATTGGTTGAGAAGTTTTAAACTTAAAAATAACGATTTTAAATGTCACACACATTCCTATGATTTGAAAAAGAGGACGTTCTGAGGAAGGTACTTATTATTGTACTGAAATATCAGTTATTTAGCTATTTTACTATATGGAATATTCCAAAAATAATTATAATATGAAGTCATATATTTATTGGAAAACAAAATTAAAAATTATATGAATGTAATACTGTTTACAAAAAAAAAAGTTAAAATATTTTAAGAATATACAATTCATATCAGTTTCATAAAGATTTTAAAAATGCATATCCAATTAATGCTACCAGATTAGCAAAAGCATTTATATACAAAACTGCTGATTTTTTAATGTTTTATGATTGACAATCTTAAGAGTAATGATTGTATTTAGCAAATATGAATAGCTATAGTTGGTATAATCACGTCTTTTTCATTAAATGTGTCAGTTTACTTCAATTTTGTAATCAAAACAGTTCTTTCATTTGAAGATCATTAATAAACAACATTCGGTTACAAAAACTTTACAGTTTATTTAATATTTTATAGTAATACATTGAAGAAAAAGTAAAAATAAAAAAATAGAAGATTCATACAGAATATAAATCAATTGGTTCATGGGTTATAATAGAATATCAAGAGAATTGATTTCTATAATCGAATGTTAATATTTACTCATGATAGTAATAATTTGTTATTGATTTTTAGTCTTTTGATATAATTTATTTTAGCATTTCAATTTTAGGCTGCATGGTATCTTTCAAAAAATTGATGGAATATTCATAATATACATATCTTAAGTCATTACTAAAACTTTTTAAGTCATTTTCAAAAAGAATTGGACCAAACAAATATATCATTTTTGCTCACTAACTTTTAGTTACAATTACTTCATTGTAAATATTATTGGCAATGAATATATACTTTTTTTATTAAAATTATCTAATAAATAAATAATTTATTTATGTCTTCTTTATATAGTGAAATGTTTTTACCATAGTTCCAGCTAACACTATCAATGTATGAAATATGTAGAATAATTTAGTGTTATCTATTTCATTAAAAAAATGTTATGCATATATCATAGATATTAATCAATAAAACATTTTTGAATAAAAATAAAACTGAAAGATAAAAATGTATAAATGATAATAGCATAAAATTAAAAAGTAAACAAGATGAAACTATTTTATTACTTATAAATATACAAAAGCATAACACTTTATATATATTATATATATATTTATAAATATGTATGTAATGATTATATAAATAATTAACTTCTCAATATTATTTAGCTGAAAACTTTATAAATCCAATTCCATAAGATGTTCCTAAAATAAGAATTTTTAATTTTAATAATGTATATTCTAATAGCAGAAAGCAATCTATAATAATAATGATGATTATGATGATGATGATGGTAATAATAATAATAATAATAATAATAACAACAACAACAACCACCTCAGTGGCAGAAACACAACAGCATTTACTCCCACAATATCAATTTCACAAGGGTTTCCAGTCGGTGCACTGTTGTTTATTCTTTTTTTATATATTATATATATATATATATATATATATATATATCCACTCTTAAAACAGATTGAAAATGAATTACTAGGGATATTAATACCATGAACTGTCCAAAGTATTCCATGTACTGCATACATGGATGATGTGACAATGTTTCTAATATCATGTAAAATAAATCCCAGGAAAGAATACTACAAAATTACACAGACATGCACAAATTACAATTCAATCAAAGAAAAACATCAGCATGGTTCATCTATACTAACAAACCTACACACAGCTATATCAAAGAAAACCTATTCCATTTCTTGGATTCCCATTTTGACTGGAAGTGCATGAAATGAGACAAAAACTTCAAAATAAGCTCAAACAGAAAGCAACAAACATACCCACATATTTATCGAACACATACTTATCTCTAGATTCAAAAATGTACCTATTTAACATACTCATAACAAGAAGAATTGCATATTATTCTCCTATTGTCAACTTTGCAAAAAACTTTACAGTGGCCATATCATCACTTTGTAGCAAACTACTATGGGGTAGGAAGACTGTAGACATTTCAATATAACAACTCAATCAACCAACTACACAGAATGATCTGGGGCTACACACAATGCATGTGTTCCACACACAAAAAACCAATAAAACTACTGGCAAATATCACTGTACAGTTTCAGCAGCTACAAAACCTCCTTGACATAATCCCTGCAGATTGTCCATCTACCACATATGGATATCTAGTATCATTAGCACACTCAGCACAAATCAATGTTGGAACTACAATACTCACATTTGATAGCAAATACACATACTGGCAGACATACAAGTTGATCAATCCAGCCACAAACAACCAGACCTTTAGCCTAATGCTAGGAGGAAACAACAAGAAATTCCTTAAGAACTTCAGAAAATGGTCAATGGAACCAAAGTTCTTTAACTTCTTGATCATGATAAATCTATTTGTACTACCAACATCTTATTTCTAATGATACTGTCATCTTTATATATCAATAGACCCATTTTGCAATCTATGTCAGCTGCTGAAGAAGCACAACAACACATATTTTACAATTGTACAGCACTAAATAGTACACAAAACAATATGCTAAATCAATATAGAACAAGATAAACTATGCAACAGCTAACAGATTTTACACACAGAGAGACAACTGATACAGCACAAGCAGCAATCTTTGGACTTTATGCATTTTGGTGCACATGATGTATATTCAGCCTGGGAAATAATACCAGATGGCATCCAACAATATTTTACAACAAATAAGAAGCAGAGATGCAAAGATTGTACATCCAGATATCTATGCAGCCACCTGGTCACTATTAAAATTACAAGCTAATTTATAAGAGCATGCAAAACTAGTCAGTATTTAAGCCCAGCCTATTCAAACAAAACCAGCAATGAACAAGAAACTAAAAGGGCAATATAAAATATGGATTCTCACACAGCTGAAGAAATAAATAAAACTTTTGACCAATGAACAAAGACAATAACAGAATATTAATGAGAGATGGATGGAGGATAGTAATTATCAACAAGATCAGAAATGAATAGTAAAGTTAAACAATGATAGCAATAATAAAAATATAATGTGAAAAAATCTACTATGGAAACCCAGGGTTTCTAAAGTATTGTCATTGAATATGTTAACTGATATAGACCCCTATTCATTATATCCATCCCTATGTAATCAGTAATAAGGATCTTGGTCAAACCAGATCTATAAGAATCATCATGCCACTGTAGCTAAGGCATAGTATGTAAATATCATGTAACCTTTGTCGACAATGAAGAATATTATTGAAACATAATAATAATAATAATAATAATAATAATAATAATAATAATAATAATAATAATAATAATAATAATAATAATAATAATAATAATAATAATAATAATAATAACAACAACAACAACAACAATATAGCTGCTTGAATTCTTCAAATGTCTTGATTTATATTCTGATGAGACTTTGATCCCTGGTTTTCTGTTGAACAAATAAATAAAGTAGAAGGAGTGACTGAAACATTATTCATAATTTTTGCATAAAAGCCATAAAAACATAAATGGTCAAGTTGATAATATGCTATAAAATTTTTATTCCAATATTTTTTGTTGAAATCATTGCCTTACATGTCTATCTACTGAGTATTTATTTAATATTTAAATTATTATATGATATGAAAATTAGTGCTTGAAATACCATTAAAAAAGGTAAAGAAAAAATAATCTATTTTGTTAAAAATCATCATTTTAAATTTGAATAATTCTTATTTGTTTGATCAAGTTTGATTTTTTTTTTCTTTTCTTTTTTTTTTTTTGTATGATTTTTTCATTAATCAAAATCCTCTCACATTTTGTTTCCACATCTCTCTATTTTTATTAGCAATTTCTTATAAGCTATTGATTTCTGTAATGTTCAGGCAAATTTTTATTTTCTTGATCTTCCTTTCCTTTTTCTCCCATATACTTCCTTGTGAATGATTTTTCCTTGTATTCTGTTTTTATTTATTTTTCTAACATGGCAATAATATGGTAATCACCTTTTTCAAATAACTTTTTATCTCATTCCTTTTACTATTTCTTGATTTATCACACCTTTATTACACATTTAATGTATATCATGGGATTATCATCACCATGAGTAGAAATCTATTAAAAGACATATCCTTATACTAAAAAAAGCAACCCAATTAGTCTATAATCTCATATTTCTTTATAATTAATTTTACTAATGTATACATTTTTTGTGTTTTACTAATAAAAATAATTCATAAGGGTTTTTTTTTCTGAAAAAAAGATGAGACAACCAGTCTATTTTAGAGAATTTAATATGAAAGAATTTGTTCTGGAGATGCATATTTTGATTTTCTTGGAGATTGATTAGGTAAGATAGCATTAAAATATATATTAAAAAATTTAAAATCATGTAAATTAAAAGCTAATTGTGCACATTTTTATGTTAAATATTGTTTGTATGTATCTTAAAGTGATTTTAATTCTTTTTAAGATATTTTGGATAAATAATATTGTAAAAATATCTTCAACAATTTGATAATAATATTAGAAATGTAACTATGCAAGATTGGAATGTTCAATGTTAATCTAGCTTTACTTCAAGTCATAATGGTTACAACATAATCGAAAGTACTTTTTAATTTATGCACTAGTATGGTTTATTATTTACCTTTATTATGATTTATAACTGTTACATATGTATAACAAAGATTACATGATAAATGGATGGCTAAGATAAGAAAAAAATGTTGAATAATATGAATAAAAAGTAAATTAAAAAATTTAAATCAACTATATTAAACTTTAAGTGATTTATTCTGCAATTGATATAATACTGGAAAACAATAATGAAGGTATAATACCATTAAAGATTAAATCATTTTGCACTTTATATCTTTAAGTCTTTAATGATATATTTAACAAAATTTTTTCATTATTATTTGAAGATGTAACACATGAAACTATTTATCTGGTTCAATGTGTCTACGAAGATATTACTTTTTTTAATTAGATAAAAATTATAAATCTATTTAATGCCTTATCAGTTATTCGAAGTGAATTTTATTCTAAATAATAATAGTATTTGATACTATGCGTGTACATACGTAAAATAAAAATACAGACTCGAATATACAATAATAATAATAAAAGAAGTTTTAAATATTCTTTTGCAGCGAAAAAAATGTCTTTATGAAATATCAGTAAAGGAAAACATATAATTCTTCAGACTAATTCCCTGCTCAAAAATAGCTAGATACCCAATAATTAGCCAATAAATGGATATTTATCTAAGTTTATTTTGGAACTACTTATCTTAAAAAAACATAAATTTGTTTAAAATTTGCATGTGTGTATATATGAATATGCTATATGTCTTAAAGAGAATATCGGTGATACCAATGACATATATTTATACTTGCTTTTTAAAAAAGATATTTTAATTTTTAAATTTATGTTCATTTAAAAAATTTAGAAAGTAATAGTATATATTGTTAATTTCACTTTTATTTTTAGGTATATATATATAGAATGTGTGTGTGAAAGAAGAGGCAGTGGCAAAACATCATTGATGATAATTAGTTACTCCACCTATTCAAGGCAAAAAGACTTCTCATTTAAATGTAAGTAAAAAAAAATGTAAGAATGAAAAATAAATGTTTATATGTCAGTTCTTAGACAAATATTATTTAATAAAACAATCAAGTTAGGAGTTAATAGGGATAACCTTGAACAGAAAAGAATATCGACAGTTTTAGGACATTAGAAATTGTTATGGTTCTTTCAGCATTAGAAAGCAATTAATCAAATATAAATTTAGTTTAATTTTTGTAGACAATATTAAAATGTGTCATTTAATTTAGAATACGAACGGAGAATCACATACTCAAAAAATAAAGAATTTATTTTTATCTTTGAAAAAGTTAATAATAAAATTACAATATATATATACTTATATGTAATATATAGATGAATAATATATGTTTATTATTGATTCAAATAACTATTGTAACATTTCTATTTTTTTTTTCTTTTTTAAATTTTATTTAGATTAAAAAGTCTTTGTAACTTGCATCATAAAAAGTAGTTTGTCCTCCAGCAAGACAACTTCCTCTCACCCCTGAATATCCCTTTCATTAGTAATTTCAACACGGAACTTTTCCTATATAAAGCATTTGCAATCACCTTATTTCAGCATCAGAGCTTCTGGACCACATTTTACAAAGAAATCTAAGAACATCGGGTGAGTTTTTGTTCACTATATACATTATACGTCAATGGATTACTCTCTAAATATAATATTCGCAAGTGCTATTGGAATAAAATATTATTTGCTTTTATTCCAGTGTGTGCAGGGATAGTATCTACGTATAATTTAAATTTTTGATATTATATTTTTTAATATTATTTAAATTTTGATTTAAGCAATATATTAAATTATGAAATAAGATAGTTAAGAATGTTTTTAATATAATTTTATTTAAAGTCATATTAAATACAATATGTTAATATATGCAAGCTTGTATACCAGAAAGTGTTTATCATTATTTTTTTATTTTTTTTTAGTAGTTAAAATATAACGGTTTAAATTCAATCTGCAAATAAAAACAAACATCTTATGTTTGATTTCAATTTTATAATTATATCCAATTTTATTAATTTTATAATAATGGTATACAAAATACGGATGTTTCTATTACCTCAAATTAGAAATATTTTCTGCTATCTTTTTTATGTAAAATTTTAATCAACTTTTAAATTCGTATTCGATGCGTGTGAGCAAACGTATTCAGTTATAGGCAAAAGAGAATTAAAAACTTAAATACTTTATCGTGATTAATGTTGTGTGCTATTATTCGACATTAATGCATATAGCCATATAAACATATGTGTATGTCTATATAGATAAATAGATAAGGAGACAACATTAATATTATTTTAACAAAAAAGTAAAAAATAATAATAATAATTCGGTTTTATCTAAATTTTAATAGGAATAATCGACCCAAAAATAATTTATAAAAAAATTATATATATATATATATTGTTAGTAATTGTCAAATAACATAATTCCAAGTATTAATTCTTCTTTTGCTATAACAACAAATTAAATATTTTTTTCTATTCTAATATATATGAATGAAAAAATTATGTGTATTATTATTCTTTTTTTTTTTAGACTTTCAAAATGCGTTGCCTTTCAATAATTGTTCTGTTTGGTAAGTTCTAATATGTAATATATATTAATTCTTTTAGTTTACACAGTGAAAATAATAGTGATTTAATTTAGTTACTTTTTACAATGTTTTGACTGAGTTCTGAAATTAGTGGATTTCTTGTCAAAATGATATATATCAATATTATTATAATTAAAAAAAGTCAAAAATTCTGGATATTCATTAAATACATATCCTTATATTAATATTATGTAATAGTAATGTTTTTAATATTTTAATCGATTCAATATAATATAAACAATTTATATATTTGGGATTTCGAGGAAAAAAGAGAATATAATATGATAGTGATATTGTTGAAATAGTTGTTTTGAATATAAAAATATAGAGAAAACATAGAATATATATATATATTGCAAGAAATATTATTAATAGAGGAAAAGGGATTACTTATATTTTCAAAAATAAGTTTTCTTAAGATGTTTTATTTTTCTTTAAATTATAACTTAGACATTAACATGCTTTACGTTTTGAATAAAACACTATATGCACTATTGTATAAACATAATTTCCACTTTTTATGGCGCATATACAAAGATGCAATTTGACTTTTTTATTTCTTTCCTTGCAATTATGCCTAAAAATACAATCAGTCATTTTTTAAAACTGTATCATCATTTTTTACATTGTGAACATTGTACTATTTAATTAAATCTTTAATTTTCTTAATAAACATTTCATTTCCACTTGTGGAAACTAGACTTATAAAATGAAGATAATATAATAATATTCAAATACTAAAAATATGAAACTAATAAAGTATTTAAGATTTAATCCAATATATACATTGTTGGAACATTTATCAAAATCGAATGATTCGAATCACATTAGCAAAAATGTTAAGAATTGGTATTAGCATTTTACAAACTTAAAAATGTTTTATTATTTTTTAATAATTAATTGGCATTATTATTTAAAAGTTGCAAAAATAAAACAAAATTTAAATAGTTTGTAGTATTTAAATATTTAAAATAGTCTCTTTTGTAATTTCATTTTTAATTTGAAAAAAAAAGCAATAACTAAGTTCATATAAAATATTAAGTCGTCAAACACATTTTTACTATTAAAATAAAATTGCTTGAACATATTACTTTATTAACTTATTATAAAATATTTATATGCTGTTTATATTTTGCTCATGGCAAGCTAGTCTACAAAATATCTAAATAGTTTAGATCTTATATAAAAGTAAACGTAATCAATTAAATAAAATAATTGTTGATCGAAATAATAGCCATAGCAAGTTTTAAGCAAAAACTTATCACGCTCAGACGTATTAAAAGAAAAAAAAAATCCTGTTTAATTTTTATGTTCATAGTCAAATTTCTTTTTTTTAATCCATATATATATATCTGAGTAAAACAAATATCTATTAAATAATGCAGAACATTTGCGCTTCCGTTCTGTAGAAAAATTGTAAATGTATATACAAATATTGAGAAATTAGATCAATTCCTAATACTTGTCCAAATCTTAAATAAATGTAAATAAGTTTTTCTATTATCTTTTTTTTTTACACTTTACCTGATAATAACAGACTTTTCAAGATCATTCTGGGGAGAAAGAGTGAATGATTGCATTAACAATTAAATTATGAATTTTTAAAATAAGATTTGATATCAGATTTTATTTACTTATATTAATTATTATCTACCACATTAAAATATGAATTAATGTCATAAGCCTATTTTAATCAGTTATTGAAAAGATATATCGCATTTTATTTAATCTTTTCATTAGTCGGTTAAAAAAGGGAGATTTATCACATTAATTTGCATTTTAATCTTAATCGTTTTTTATGATATATAACTTTAAGATTTAAGATTACCTTTGCTATATATATATAAATACTATATATATAAAGAGAGAGAGAAAAAGAGAGGGAAAAGAGAGTGATAGAGCCACGATAAAGAAAAAAGATTTCAAATGAATATACAGTATTTTATATAAACATGTATTTATTTTATATTTTATTAGGTTTGGTTGCCGTGTCATTGTGTGCCAATAGCTATGATCCTAGTTATGTGAGTATATCTTTAATTTTTATTAAACTATATATATATATTGATATTACATTTTTGTATACAAATGCCTCAAGTTTATCTAATATATATTTATAAAAATATTTAAACTATACTATCATATAGTCGTTCCTGTCAATTCAATGTATATA
The DNA here is from genome assembly GCA_028023455.1 of Epiperipatus broadwayi. Lineage (NCBI taxonomy): Eukaryota > Metazoa > Onychophora > Udeonychophora > Euonychophora > Peripatidae > Epiperipatus > Epiperipatus broadwayi. Next base: position 885,787 of record JAQFVV010012665.1, on the reverse strand, counting down.
TATTTTACAAACTATGATATATCTGAACAAAAAAATTAAAGCCTATAAATATTCCTTATAGAAAATCAAAATCAACAGATAGCAATCTGTGTAATTTTATCACATTATATCCACATGAGATAATAAATCTATATTGTTTTAGCAAATTTTTTTGCAAAAAATTTAAAAATTCAGGGTTCATGTGAAATCATAAATCATTAGCAAAAAAAATTTCTCAACTTGTTTTTTTTTTGCTGTTATTGTTGTTGTTGTTGATTCAAACTGAAATTTGAGTGAAATATCTCTGCATAAGTGGACCGATTAAATAACTTATGTTTTAAAAATTTACAATTTATAAATGTCTGATTAAAACAGTACGTTCATTATTTTATGGAATTAATAAAAAACTGTAATCTTATAAATAAAATGCAGACAATTTCTTCATGCTCACAACTTTTTGAAAAATAGGCTCATTATACAAAGTGTTTCCAGAAATATAAATGCTTACTTATGCACTGTAAACATTCATACGTAATCTATATGCATACTCGTATTTTTATATTACCAATGAAGATTTTTTAAGATTCATTATTTACATGTGAAACAACAGTTTTCATCAATATTTTAATTTTTTATTAAGTTGCAAAAAGTTTTTACCAGTTTTAAATTTTGTACCTCAAATTATTGTGTGTTCGTGTGTAATGTTCAAATAGAAATGTATTGTCTATACTAATCATAATGTACGTGGTCATGTGTGTCAGTTGTATAAGATGGAGTGCATAGCTGTATGAAGCTTGAAGATCTGAGTTCAAGTCCCTTCTAATTATAATATATATATATATATTACTTCAAATTCACATTTAAATCAGACTAGCCAAAGAAAATAAACTGTAATACATACCAATGGTTTCACTTTTACAAGCAGACTTCTCAAGTGTAAAGAACTACACACTTTACACATGAGAAGTCTTCTTGTAGCAGTGAAACCATTGATAGTGCTTTAGAATTGTTTTTTGGGGGATAGTTTGTTTTAGTTGTGTATTTAGGGTAATTTTGATTATTTTATTGACTAGTTTAACTTTAGGCTTTTAATGCTTATACGTACATATATATATATATATTGTAATTTGTGCATGTACATGTATCTATATAGGTATAATTTTACGCATAATTTACTTTTAATAATTTTAAACAATTTGATACAATTTAAATATTACCCTGAATTAAATTAAAATTATTTTTTTCACTAGCAACCACAGCCAATGGCACGACCAGGAAGACGGCCTAGGCCTCAAAAACCATCAATGACTTACAATAATGCCCAAGAGAAGCTTTCTAAACCATTTGATGCTGATGAAGTTCAAAGAATTCTTGCCAATTCCATTCCAGGCAAAGATTATCCCATTTTCAGTTTAGACAATCTTCCACAGACTAGCTTCAAATGCAATAGTCCAAATATTCATTATCCAGGTTATTATGCTGATGTTGAAACTGGATGCCAAGTCTTCCACTTTTGTCCTCCTAAACTTGAAAATTATGAACCTGTTTATCAACAACCAAGCCAAGGATATCGTGCCCCACAAGAACCTGAATACAGAAGAAAACGTGCTACTTATTCTTCAAACTATGGCCAGCAGCCAGCTACTTATTATGGTGGTTCAGAGGAAGAGGAATACCCTGTTCAGTCTCAACCTTCATACCAACCTCAATCTAAACCTTCCTATCCAGTTCAACCTCAAGAAAAACCTATACCCCAACGACCACGATATGAAAATCCAATGAATTACCCATCTCAGACCTATGAACAAGAAGAAAAGATTGATACTTTCCTTTGTCCCAACCAAACTATCTTTGACCAGAGAACCCTTGTTTGTAATTGGTTCTTTGATGTCGTCTGTGATCATGCTATTCAAAACTATGATTTAGCAAACTCCAGATTATACCAAGAAAATGCTCCACTTCTTGATGAAGTCCCAGAAGTTGATCATCCAAATAACCTAAATCTAAGCCCAATTATGCGACAAGAGATGCCTCAGCAACAAAAACAATATCGTCCACATAAACCCATGAGACCAGTTCCCCAGCAGCCTGCTCAGCCAGATAGCTATGAAGAACAACCATATTAAAAAAAATCCTATTGTAAAATAACTTATTTGTATATTTAACCTGATAAATGTTGACGACCATCTTTTATGTAAAATAGAGACTGTCTAAACTGGAAGACCAAATAATTTAATCCTCTGAACTCACAAAATTGAGATTAATTTTAATAAAAAAATTGGTGAAGGGTATTGGGTTACCCGACATTATTTTTTTATAAAATAAAAAAATAAAAAAGTGACATAATGTGAACAAATGTAAAAAGTTTTTATATTTTTATGAAAAAAAATGAAAATATTTCTAGATGTAAATTTTTATGTTTATGAAATAAAATAATTTAAGCAGTTATAAATTTGTATATTGATAATTTTTGTACACAAAATATACATTGAAGGCTTATGAGATTTATTGTTAATTTGCTGCTTACTCCAAGTGTCTCAAGAAATATAACAATAGTAGTTATTAAAAAAATATTTTCAAATATCAAGTAACAAATTGCTTTGAAGTCTAACAGGGTGCTTTAGCTTGCCTGATTATGCATGCAATATAAATTAATAAGATTAGTCTAAAGACAAATTAAAAAAAAGTTTTAATAAAATAAATATGTTTTGTGTGTTAAAATGTTAATGCAGTTTCTAAATGTATTTCTCTAAAAATTACCAAATTAATTTTATATCCATAATCTTGCTTTTATATGTAGTTGTTGCTTTAATTGGCTTTTTTTTTTTCAAAAATAAAAAGTTTAAACTATATATAAATAAAAAATAAAATAAATAAATGATTATTAACCAAATTATAATTTACCATGCTGCATCTATATGGTTTAGGGCAGTGGTTTGGTGATGGGCTTAAGAATTAGGGGATTCTGGATCATTACTCTATCAGCCATTTCTGGTGTTTGAATTTTACATAAACTCTCACATAACTATCATTTGATTATTTTTACCTACTATATTTACTGCCATCTATCTTATTCCACAATTATTTAATAATAAAAATTTAAAAAAATATGTTTTTAAATAAAAAGAAATAGTTTATATATATATAATAGGAAATTTATGGGGTGAAATATTGTGTAAATATATTGAAAGTGAAGATATTTCCAATTGCCAGCTATAGCAATTTATAAATTACACTAAACTCTACAAAAACTCATAAAAATGAGTTCCTGTTTATCCACAGTCCAAAAACTAATATGGAAGATAAATTTGGAGCAAGAATTGTTTATATTTTCAATGAATATATATATATATATGCCTGAATGTGTAAATAGGGACATAAATGTAAAGTAATATATGCACATAATGGATACCTATATATATATATATATATGAAAAACACTATAACAGAGTACAAAACAAATTAAATAGACTGTATATACTCGCAAAATATCAAAATATTACATTATATGTATATGATGATATCATGGATTTTAGTTGTATCATTAAAATTAGATACTAGAGACTCTAAAATAGCAGCTTGGATATAAATATTTTGCTTGTTAATCTTATGATGAATTATTTTTGTGAATAATTGATTTTTTTTAAATGGCTGACATACAATATAAAAGTATATAGCTGAAAAAACATAACACACAATAGAATAAATTATTTTGGAAGTTAGCAAACATCTCAAATCCTAAGTGTTCCTGGTGAGAAGCTTTACAAACAAAACATTTATGGCCAAGATGCTATGTTAAAGCCATCAGGTTTTTAAAACTAAATTATCTGCTCATAAAAAGGACAATCAATAAGTGGAACAAAATTATATCATTAGATAAATCAAATGTTTAAATTATGTATGATGTTAAAATTGTTAAGATTTTAAAAACCATACAATGTTATTACTTTTTATATAATTATGACTCTCTGTATAGATATAAAAAAAAATATAGATTATTTCAACATTTTGAGAAGATTTATTCTTTGGTGCAAAATTGGTTTAGACATCACTGTTGTCTTCAAAAACAGGATACTGCCTCCATCTAAATAGTAATATAGTTAGATATTGAATTGAAAAATATAAGATAATGTTGCATGCATTACACATTCTTCTCAGTTACTTTACTAAAATATTATTAGCTATCTTTGTTCTATTCTTGAACAATAAATGAGATGTCAATAAGCCTCCACTAACATTTGTCAGAAAAAAATTTTTTCTCTCTGCAAAATAGATATATTGCTCTAGAAATTATTTAATGGAGCATAGTTCTGCCAAATATGCAATATATTCAGTTCTTGCTGCAAATAGTGATTACATTATTTTAAAAACGTATAACAAGAATAGGGGATATATATGAAAAAAATTGAAGCAATGTTAAAATTTCAAAGCACATTGTAACTAAATAATTTTCCCATTTTATTCTATAAGCTAGCAATTAATAAATATATCAATTAACAAGTGATGTGGTTTGGACAATCACCCATTTCATATAACTTTGAAGAGAACTATAATTGATTCTGCACCAATATACCAAAATCATTCATATGATCTGTTATTAAAGTTTGAATTTATAATTCAGTGATATATATATAAGTGTGTGTGTGTGTGTTTGTGTGTGTGTGTGTCTGTGTATGAATAAGTTTTTTGGATTCCTTCATTTTATATGTTACATGTATAGCTTTAATATTTAGCAATTAATGTTTAAGCAGGATCTCACTTGCGAATGCTTAATCAGTTTTTGGAGTTGTTAATACATATACGAGATCTGTCCAAAATCTCAATATTATAATAACAAGTAACCAACACCCACACGCACACAATGTAAAATCTAAATTACTGTATTTGGAACATTTGCCTATAACAATTTTTATTTCAATATATATATATAGAGTAGATCATTTTTATTTATGAATTCACAATTACAAACACCAACGAATTGGAAAGTATATATATATAAAAAAAAAAAATCATCAATTTGAATTTATAAATAGTAGGATGCACCTATGAGTGGTGTAATAAATTATCTCTGACATAGTTATTTCTTATCTAATGAACTCATTTGCAGTACTCAATCACGAAATTGCTATCAAGATAAAAAATATCAATCAAACAAAAAATTTGTTTAAATTGGCCCCAATATGCAAAATATTAATAACGTCAATTTTTTATGCTCAAGAGAAGCTATTAAGTATTTTATTTATGAATATGATAAACTAAGAATAATAGGAACATTGACCAACTAGTGTAGCTTGCTGTGCAATTAACAAAAGATCAAATCACGAAACTTTATATATAAATATGGGAATGTGCTCTCTGTCTCTCTCTTAAAGTTACCTTTTTAACATCTTAAGTATGTTAATTTATTTTATATTAATTATTTTTATTGATTTCTTAATATAGACATATATACATAATAAGTGGGGATTCAATCTTTATTGTTAAAAGGAGGTTATCTTGACTACAGATTGAGATTGATGATTGTTATCTATATTGAAATGGTCTAAGTGTTGACTGTTTTCTGATGGATATATATATATATATGTTAATTCTAATATTTTCATGGTTAAATTTGTCATAATATTATTACTATTTTCGGGCTAAATGCTGACGTTTCAGTACAATATCAAGTACCTTCCTCAGAGCGTCCTCTTTTTCAAATCATGATTGATTTGAAAAAGAGGATGCTCTGAGGAAGGTACTTGATCTTGTACTGAAGAGGACACTCTGAGGAAGGTACTTGATATTGTACTGAAACGTCAGCATTTAGCTTTTTCACTACACGGAATATCCTGAAAATAATAATAATATGACACACATATATATATGATATTGAGAAAGATATCGTTTTTTAAATTAAATTGCACCTGGAGTATATATGATAAACACTTATATAATATTTTCTAATATCCATGAATTTTGGTTATTTAACAAAGATTTGGAACCACAAAAAAAAATTGAAGTAATAGGAACATTTATTCATATGTGTAGATAAATTTATTTTATGGTAGGAGACGAAAAATCTCTGATTAGTCAGGTTTAGTCAGATTAATGTCAGAGCATGATTGTTTTATGGTGCAATTTTTGCCAAATAAGAGACAAAGAATCTCTGTTTAGTCAGGTTTAGTCAGACAAATGTCAGAGCATGATTAATTTATGGTGCAATTTTTACCATAGATAAGGGGAGGTTTATATCCTACTATTATTAAGCTCATTGTTTACCCTTTTTTCACCTATGTAAAAAAAGGACAGCAATATTTTAACAAATCTGCTTTTTTATTGTGTTATAAATAATATGTTTTAAAAATTACAGAAGTAATAAAACAATTTTAGATCACACATAAACTGATCAGCAGAAAATGAAACAACAAGAATGTTAATAAGCTAGGAAATATAAAACTAATAAACACTTTAATAAAAGCAGTCAAAGAGTATCAATAGAGCAAAATATTAAAAATATAACAAAAAAATCTTCATTCACTAACATCAAAAACAAAAATATGAAAACAGAGATATCACTAATTCCTGAGCGATCTTGATATTTTGGAATATACTGACCTACCAAACACTCTCTGACTAAAACAATTCTATTTAACTATAAAGGAGCTACATGCTTTATTAGCACAGTTTAATTCAGAGTAGAGTGATAGATTGAAAGATTAAAAGACTGGTTCAAAGTTTAATTTGTCATTACCAAAATCACACTTTTCTTTATTTTGTTGTAATATCCTATAAATGCAATTTATCCAAACTCAAAGGTGTTCGAAGTGGTTTGGATAAATTGTATTTAATCTGTCATTATATTAATTTATTATTGCCTATTTTCTAGGACAATATATGTATAATTCCTAAAAGTTAGTAATACTAGAATCAACAAAGTAAAAAGTATTCAACAATTGCTGGTACTTAAATTTACCAAGTAGATAGGAGAGTCTTGTGGCTAAGATCAACTACAAGATTGATTATTCTATTTATAAAGAAACAAAAATGTTCATTTATATAATTTTGCATAATGGTGTAAGTAGTGAATTCAAAAGTTAAACTTAATATTTAGCTGAAGAATGGTAATATATATACATATGAAGATACAAATAATTGATGATTAAACAATCAAAATTTATTTTGATATATCAAAATATATTTATAAATAGCTAATTTGTGTTCTGTTTATAACAATATTTATAATAGAGTGCACATTGATTTATTAATAAAAGCAGTTGATTCACAACCATAAATAGTAAATTTAAAATGTTAAAAATCCTGTGACCCAGAACATATCTTGGAATAATTCAGGGTATGATCTAAAGATCAAACTTTTTGCAATACTGTTTTAATGTAAACTCAAAGAATAAACAACCAATATTAAAAAATGTATGACACTTCCATGCAACTAAAAAAAAAAAATAAACAGATCAAATCTGTAATAGATTTAAATATTTACATCACTTCTGCACATTATATTTAATGCAAATATAATCCTAGAAAAATTACTAAAATTTAAAAAACAGATAAATAATTACGAACAAAATTAGTATAAAATAAAGATAATATTAAGGATTTAATGAATAATATTTTGTAGTGTGATTTTTATTACACCACTCTGATGCAAGTTAGGGACTGATTTCTATCCACTTTTTACTATTTGTGGAAGCATGTAATCATAAACATATGAATAAACATATGTAAAAATTATGTATGATCTCCAAGATGCATACCTCATGCAGAACCAGCATTCATCAGTTGCTATATATCACAATTTTTACTCATATCTTTATTATTGTTTAACATATATAGATAATCAATTATTACAGTATAATTGATGTGTCAAACTTTTTATCCTCACAACTGTGACACAAATTACTTAATGGAAGTATATTTATGATTTTTATTAATCATTTATTAGATTAGAGATCATCCACTTAAGGATGTTTTTAATTATAAGTTTATAATTACACCCCTCTACAATGTGTTAAAATGGATAGAAACCAAGTTCTTTATTGCATGACAGTGGTGTAATAAAAATTGCACTACAAAAATATTCATTAAGTGGATAATCTCTAGTCTAATGAATAACTAATAAAAATATTAATATTAATGGATGTTTTGTTAAATAATATCACAAAAATATTAATTTTAATATTATTATTGCAATAGCATATTTAAAGTATTATATATTATAGCTATTCAAAAATAAATTAATAATCATTAGTTAAGACGCATATGTGAGATACGTACTATTAGAAATGCGTTTTAATGATTTTAAACTCATTAAAGTTTGTAATAACTGAAACACACAGGCTTATTATATACATGTGTCTATATATGTAATATATAGGGTATATGAACACAGACTTTCACATGACCCACCACTCTCCACACTATCTCATAACACTGATACACTTGAACACATATATGTTGAAAAGATAAATAATCACCAATATACATATTTCATGCTAAACCAGCAATCATCAGTTGGTCCAGATTACCATCTCTACACATATATGCTATCAGTGTTATGAGATAGTGTGGAGAGTGGTGGGTCGTGTGAAAGTCTGTAAAGTTTGTAATGTAAATCTATAACAAAATGGTAGAAAAAAATTATATAAAGAATATATCTATAAATAGAAAACTCTTAGTGGTGATTATCAATTGTTTTCTGTGGGTAGTATTATTATGTTGCTTAGTTAACTAATCTGTTCTATCAAAGGGAGTAAATCACCCTCCCCAGGCTATAAATTAAAACCACTCTAAATGTTGAACAAAGGATCCAGTCTAGAATTAATTCACCTATTCTTAGTTGCTCTGATGTTTATAAGCATACCTTTGTCAACATGGTTGGTAATTCAGAGAGAAATTAATTTATCAGTCAGATGGGATATTATTAAACTTATAATCAATTATACAAGGCTGGAGACTCTTACTTTTAATATCTTGGTCATAATCTTGGTTATAATAGATGAAATCATTCTATTCTTGATCTTTTTTGTTCAACATTTAGTGTGCTTTTAATCCATAGTCTGGGAGGGGGGTGATTCTCTTTGTTTACATATACAGTGAGCTAATTTAACTTAAAGTTTATATATATAATAAAAACACAGAAGTACTTCTCTATAAAACTCCTTTAATATTTTTTTTGCTTTCTGATGAAAACCAGTCTGCTGGTTGAAATATTAAAGCAGTTTTATAAAAAAGTAATTCTGTATTTTTATTATGTTTTTATCTTTCCTTTAGTTAGTTCGTATATATATAGTGATAGATATTTGAGCTCTCTAAAATACAATAATACGTATAGCTTCAAAATTTGTATTAACTTATTATAAAAATAATATTATTATTCAAGCAATGTATTTTGTAAAACTCTTTCATTGCTATTTATTTGCTGGATAAAGTGCATTGGAAAATATGTAAATTTAGTCGTATTGGTTGATTGTTGTTCAGACATGAAGCGGTAGACTTTTACAAATCATTTGTCCCATTTTGGGTAAATGCATCTTGAGATTGTCAAAATAAATAACAAAACATCTGAAACATCAAAATAAGTTAAAAATGCAAGCATAAATGGAATTAAAATATTTTTCTTGGAAACTTAAATCTGCTAAACTATTGGAGGAATGCTAATAACTTTATTATTCGTCTGCTAAAATTATAAAAACAAATACTTATTAAAACTTTATTGTATAAATACCTATAGACTGGATATTTTGTTGTGACAATTTTTTTTTAATTAATAGAACTTTTCTTAAAATATTTTTTAAAAAAAAATTTCATTATCTGTAAGATTGACCTCAAAAAAAACTGCTAATTAGCTAGCCTAGCGCTTAGCATAGCTGCCTTCCAAGCAGTTGACCCGGGTTCGCTTCTCGGTCAATGCTTTGACATATAAAAATGGATGAAAACAATTTGTTTAAACTTTATTTATCGTTTAAATTGCTGCAATAACTGATTTATTTAAAAAAATAAAATTTTGGCAACATTTTTTATTACTTGAAAGGATAAATCCTTACATCAGTCTTTCGATTTTAATCATAGAAACAGCAAAGATTTACTTGAGTGAATAATATCTAAAATGTAGAATTTAATATATCAACCTTATCGTTCTTCTTTCTAAAATAGTTCATAAATATCCAATATATAAATAAACAAACAAACTCCTTTTTTTAAAAGAGTATATATAAAATAGTCGAAACATCGGATTTTTTACTGATGATTATAGTCATATAAAGAGCACGTTTTTAAAAGAAGGAGTTTGTTGTTTATTTATATATTACCTAAAATGTGTATGCTTGAAAGCTAAATATTTTGTAAAAACATTGGTAATAGAATATATATATATATATTATCTAATTTTCTTGTTTAATAAAATAAAAGTTCTCATAATAGGAAAACAGAATCAAACAACTAAATTATATAATTATATTTTAAGACTGATATAATAAGTATATATGTAAACCTCTGTTGGGGAAAGGTTGTTAGTAAAATTTATTATTAGAATATTTAAAATATATTTATTGATTAATCTTAAAATTCCAGTCTCTATATGATAGAAAAATATTATTAAGTATGTTTAATAGTATAATGTAAAAAGTATTAAAATAATGTTACCCTTAAATTTTTAAGCTATAGGTATGTTAAAGTTTTTATGAAGAATTATCTGAGAATTATATTATTTCTGTGGTGATAAGCTTCCATGTAACTCTGTCGTAATTTTATTCATATTTTAGTTTGGGTAAGCATATTTTTATAACACTACATGTGCCTATGTTAAGTATACTTTAGTCTCCATGTCTATAAATATTACCTGTAGAGGGCAGGTAATTTATAATGTCATGGATATTTATATGGTTCAAGTATTTAGGATAAATATTTTTTCATCTTTGTAAAGAAATGAATAAAGTCTATATAACAGAGATACATATTTTGAGAGACTGAGTATGTAATAATCAATACAGGTTTTATAAAGAATATTTTTTTCATTAATTTTTTAATCATTAGTTAATATTGAAGTGTATTTTGTATTGGTATAACAATCTTCTTCAATGAATTTCTTGTCCTATAACATGAAAAGCTTCATATTTAAAAGTCATTTGGAATCTTTTATGATATATAATTTAATGAGAAATTAATTTAATATTGTTATAATTTTACTTTTATAAATAAATTGATTTTATCTTTATTAAATTATTTTGACTTTCATATTTTCACACTAATCATCTAATTGGTCACATGATATTATAATATTATTTTTATTTAAAAGTGCACTGATTTTTAGAAATATCATTATTGGTATTAGTCACTAATCCTAGCACTTATATATAGATATTAATGCTTAGTAACTGTAAGAAATGGTTTGGATACAATAAAAAAAATTCTGCCATATTGATTATAAAGTTTATACTTAAATCATAAAACTTAAAACTTTTATTTATTTTATTTAAATATTTTAAACTTTGAGATAACATTGGATATTGTTTTATCGGAAACTTAGAAAGCATCCTCTACCCTTAGAAACAATATTAGAACTGTCTATTCTTATTTGCATATTATACAGTTACCTGCATTTATTATTGTAACTTTGAGATATTATTAATATATATTCATAGCGTTTTCTAATTATTTACTGGTTAAGATTTTGGGTAATCACCATCTAGATTTGATTGTTATCATCCCACATAGTTAAGAAATTCAGCACTACCCTCTGTGAACTAATATATAAATACATTAGAGTTCGTATTTCAAAATAGCTTTGAAATACGAACTCTAATGTATTTATATATTAATTCACAGAGGGCAGTGCTGGATTTTTAGCCATGTGGGGTCATTTAATATTTGTATGTTTATTTCAGTGAGTTTTTGCCTGTTTTTTTAATATATATTTTAGTATAGCATTATGCACTGGAATTATTTTTGATATATATGCATGCACATATATAATAATCAATTATTGACAATGATAACATACCTATTATAAAAACCAAAAGTAATTTGTTATTTTCGTGACCATCTCTAGTTGATGATGGTTATGAATTAAATGAAGAAACTGATTTTTCTAATAGTTATTTATAAGATTATTATTGTTAATAATTTATTATTTTATTGTTATTACATTAATTAATCTATGACTAATATTATATATATATTGTAACCTTACAGATACTTCAGTATATTTTATATCATAAATTAAAAACTGTAAAAATTTTATTGGTTTAATTTTTTATAGTTAAGCATATGTATTCATCACTGTCATTGGTTGTATATCATATTATATAATCAATATCAAGTTTTAAAGTTTCTCATATTAATGTTTAAGAAAAATATAATTTTTATAAAGCATTTAAAAGTGACCTCTCAAGAAGACTTTATGATCAACTCTTATATAAAAATAAGTACTTATTTTTGTGATTATTCTCATTAACGAACGAAGACATTGAATTGTATAAATAAATAGACATGATCTCACACATAAAATAAATAATTTAATATAGAAATGTTGAATAGAATGATAAGTGTAACATTATAACTCTAAAGTATTTTAAAATAAAGTGATTATATTTCAGATTACATTTTATTTATGTGCAGAATAAACACTTCTTACATTTTTATATTTTGTGTGTGTGAAAGTTTATATGTTTAAATTTAGATTTAGTAAAATTGGTTTGAATTGATTTAGTTTGATAGGATATTTATTAAGCAATATTATTTAAATTTAAATTTAATTGAAATAAATATCTTAGAACTTTATAATAAGCTTATGATCTATTTATTTTAAATAAATATTTGTAATATTATTTTAAAACCCTTAGAAATAAAAATGAAGCAATTGAGAAATACTAAAATTATTATTTTTTCTTTAATGTTTTTGAATATGTTTATAAAGTTTTACCATACTGGCTCAACAATCTTAGCATATATCATTTTTTTGGTAATAACCATGTCAACCTCTTCCATATTTTCTTATAAAAAGAAGAAACCCCAATGCATAAAGGGGCAATGTATTGAATCAAACATCAAGTGATGAAGTGAGTAAAAAGTGAAATTTTGGAAAATACACAGTCTTCACAAATTTTTATTGCAGTCAAAATTTAAGGAGGTTAAAACTTTTAAAAAGACATTTTGTTTGTCTTCAACATGATCAAATAGAGCAACTCATCTAGAGGTTTTGTCATTGCTAGATAAATGGCTTCTTTTCATTGTACTGGGGAAAATGAATAACCACAGATAAACTAGAAACCATCGTTGATTAATTAATTATTTATTTATTTCAAGAAATCTCATTATTTTAATCAACTGTTAATAGAAAATGGATAAACAGACTTGTGGAAAGCTATCTTACTTCTTCAACAATAGACTGCTGGACTTTTTCAATTGTAAGTAATAGTAAATGGCTGATATAATTGAAAAAGTTATTTTTATAAACTTCAAATAAGTTGCTGATGCTTATTTTCAAAATATTCTAAAATAATTGTTTTTTTTTCACTTTAAGAAAATGTGCATATTAAGTCTCAATATTGTGAATTTATCTTGTCTTTAATTTTGGAAGGACTAAACCTTAAATAATATTTTTCAAATCAAATATACCTCCATAAACTTCAGCACTTGGAAAAACACTTAACTTTAATTCAAAATTTAAGTGAAATCACATTGTTTATGAATAATAAACTATACATCAGAACTATTAGCAACATGGAAAAAGATTTATAAATGAATGCTAATTCTTTGAATAAAATTATAATCTCTTTTCATATGGGTTAAATTGCTGTGTGTAATAAACTATGAATTTGTCTCCAATGCTTAAAGATATGCATTATGGATTATCATGACTAAAGATTTAAATGTGACTTGTAAATTATGTATTATCTAAGCAAATATTAACTATGATAAACATTGAATTTATAGGCAGCCTTAATCTTTTTGCTGGCAAAGCAGCCATATTGAATATTTAAAAAATTGTATTAAACCACAAATTTTATAATAATTTAAGTTGGTATTATTCAAAAATTAACAAAAATGACATAATATATATTGTTTGAAACATAAAACATCAAAGAATGTAATTAATCTGAAAAAAATATAGTCATTGATATTCAAAGTAATAAGAAAAAGAATAAAAGTTAATATTTCTAATAATTATTTTCATATTATTTCATAAATTCAAAATTATCATGCATAAATTTTAAAACTATAATTTTGTTAGTAGATTAGTTGCTTTTATCATTAAATTTCTGATAAATTGATATATAATAACATTTACCTAAGGTAATCCATCACTTGAACACTTCATAGAATAAAGATATTAGTACAATTCATTTTTCCTAGTAGCCTTTCAAAATGTTTTTTCATACAGGGGTTTGCAATGAATATGTCATCCCTAATAACAAGTAGTTAATATTGATCAATAATTAGTATAATTTGAATATTATAATAAAGAACTTCAATAAAGTTTGCAATTTATTAAAAAATTACTACTAAAATAGTCACTATACACAAAATAAAATAATAAAATAAAATAAAAAGTGAATGAAATACTAAATTCATTGTAGAGTTAAACTTGAAGTACATAAGTTAGTGGTTTAGAATCAGTGCAATGTAGTATTATTTATCCTATCTTTATAGATTTTGAGGGCTCATATTGCTTCATGCTTCTATAACTAGTAAATTTAGTAATAGCTTCATCAACTGTCATCTTTCTTTGCATTTGATATGCAACTTTGAAATTTATATTGCAGTAGTTTATAATCAGCCTAAGTTTATATACTCTGTCAAAATCTTTTTTTTAGCATTTGATGTACTTTTATTATTATTAAAATGCAGACAAGACATTATTAAAAAAATCTAAATTGGATCATAATATTTGCAAAATATGTTTGCCTTTGTCTCATATCAGCACTCTATAGATATCATCTAATTCATATACTGGACATCTGGAGCTAAGCCCCAACCATGCAAAAAAATGCAGATAATTCATGATATAAATTTATACAATCATGACATATTTTTAATCAGCGTATATGTTAGTTTCAATAATATTTTTTTTGTATATTTTTTACCAAATATAAATTCAAATAATAATTTAAAAAAATATAAAATTACTTACCAGTGGAATGCTTTCACTAACGTTCGTTGATTTTGCAGCCTAATAAGATCGGTAAAATCTCACATTTTTTCCAATGTAAATTTTAGGGTAAATAGCATACCTTTAAAAATGAAAAAACTGAAAGAAAGACAGAAAAAATCAATTTACTTATTTACAAAAATTCTCATAAAATTTTTATTTTTTATTGTAGAAAAATAAAATTCATTTTCTGAAACTAGAAAAAAAGAGATGGAAATGAGGATATAAAAAGTGCATGTGTAGAATGTGTACATTTCCAGCAGTTTTAAACTGAAATAAGATGTTGAAAATTTAACGAAAAAAATGGATTGTCGTGAATGTCAATTATCTTGAATCAACAAGTATTATTTTATAAATGAAATTTATGAATCTTTATACTTTGTCCAGAAATGATTATATTACAAAAATGATATTAATTGTGCAACAAACTGAAAAATTATTTAATGTACTTTCTCATAATTGCTTCTTTCTTAATTAGTTGTTGCTGTTGTTATTATTATTATTGTTGTTGTTGTTGTTGTTGTTGTTGCTATTAATGTAATAAAAAATACATTCATTTCCTCAGATATTACTATGCTAATATATAGATAATATTTTTATTTAATATTATTACTGATGATATTGAGTGAGATTAAATGTGATTTACAGTTATTATAGATTGTATAAATGCAAGTAACTATTAAACTTATATAAAACTCTGCTACATTGAAACTATATATTCCTTGTGTACTCCCATTTTACCCTGTAGCTCCATCTGTGCTAGTTTTTGTACTTCTAGAGTATGTGTATGTAAGCATAAACATAATTATATAAGTATCAGCACACATATATTTGCAAGTAAAGACTGTAATATATCATCAGTTTATACACATATTACAGCATGTTTACATTTAAAATTTAGATCTTTTAGATTCTAAGATATTTTATGAAAAAAGTCAATTTATTAGTTTTACATTGAGAATCACTTATACATATGAAATCCACATTGTATCAAGATACATATATAGCAGAATGTTATTGAAAAGATTTGCTAAATTCTAAATTTAAATTAAAAGATAGTAAATAAAAATCATGCCACCATGTACATGCTTAATATAGTGTGTAGACTAAGTTTCTAAATCTATATTTTCACAATAGTAAATAACAAAATTTACTGCAGTACTATTGCAGAATCCTTAGGGAATCGAGGTGGTTAAGTCAAAATAAAAATATCTGAGTTAAAATTTTAAACAATAGTTAAGTCAATTTTACAAATTACAAATGAAATAGTAAATAAATACTAATAGATTCACCTGCTGCAAATCCATCTTGTAATAAAAATAATATAGGATTTCCAAATTTGTATAAATACTCTATATTTTGACACAAGCTTACTCTGAAAATTTTATATGTGTTGCCAACCAGAATCCACATCCAATTGAATTTTAAGATGAACGAGTAGGAAGGTCATTGACTTGTTGTTTTTCCTGTGGGAGATAAGTCATCCCAACCCCAACCTACATGCCACAATGGTGTATGACCATCATCACTGAGATGGAAAGTTTCTAGCATCAGCCTGCTGTTCAAAAAAAATGTCATCGCCATACAACCTATCCAGAGAAGAGTTCCACTATGCCTACTTTTAGGTGCCTGAAGACCAACCTGCAGAAGAAGATTGGTAATATTTTTCATAAACCACAGAGCTCTATAAATTAATTTTTAATCTGCAATCTTAAATAATGTAATTTCATTTTTTTAATCGAAATAACTGTATTCAGTTAGGATTTAAATTTTTTAAAACTGTGGCCATGCTTATAATTATTGTTTTAATTATTTTATTTCCATTTATTTTAATATATATGTTATGGTTTGCCAATATTTCAAGGCAGCAAATATTTTATTTTAATAAACTTTTAAGGAGAGTTCATTATTAACCTCTCTACAGTAATATTTAAGAATGCTACTAAGCATGAGTTAATAGCTGTTTTGAAATATTCTGATAACAACAAATCGCTGCATGCTCATTGTTATCATTATGTTATTTATACTATAGTTTTTTTAAGATTTGAATAATAAGTTATTAAACTTATGATTTATCTGTTAGTTAGAAGTAAGATGCTAGTTAAGGATGATATTAAAAGTATATTGTTAATGTTGTTAAAGCTGTTTTCTCCTCCCTAAGGTAATTGCGATTATATATATGTATAAATTGTTATTTTTGGAAATAAACTAAGTATTATTGTGCATTACAATATCAAGGTTAATTTTTGAAAGAAAAATTGTTAGATCTCAAACAATAATGTGATTCAATGCGAGATGAGAAATGAGATTCAATTTCAAGTAGTTCAGCATTCACAATATGAGGTTTATCAAAATGTCTATTTCCCTCAGTTTTTCATCTATTAATTTTAAAAATGAGAGGTTTCCATGTAGCTGGAATACATTGTGTTTTGTCAGCCCTATTTAAACCAGTAGGTCTTTTTAATATTTCAATTGACTCTCTCAAGGTTTTTAAATCATATCTTTCCAAATTAGCAAGTATTTTAAAAATTGATCACAAACCTGATTTTGACAATACAAAAATACTTGCTAATATGGAAAGATGAATCAGTTTTTACTTCCCATTTTTTAGAAATTGTCACAGACCCGATTTTGACAGTACAAAAATACTTGCTAATTTGGTAAGATATGATTTAAGAACCATGAGAGAGACAATTGAAATATTAAAAAAACCTACTGGTTTGATGAAGCACAACATATTCTAGCTATGTGGAAACCTCTCATTTTATCTAATATTAACTTAAAATTAATAGATGAAAAAACTGAAGGAAATAAACATTTTGATAAGCCTCATATTGTGAATGCTGAACTACTTCAAGATGAATCTCATTTCTCATCTCGCACTGAGTCACATTATTGTTTGAGATCTAACAATTTTTCTTTCAAAAGTTAACCTTGATAATGGCGGTTACTAGTCCATCAAAATATCAGATTGTAATGCAAAATAATACACAGTTTATTTCAAAAATAACAATTTATCTACATCATACAACCGTGAAAACATTATATATATATATATATATATATATATATATATAATGTTTTCATATATATATATATATATATATATATATATATATCCTGTTACTCAGCATGATTAGTATGCTGGTCTAAAAACTGATTTGAGTTAGTTAGCAGATAGAAACTATCTATTTAACTGCAATTAATTGCTTAATATTTACATATTTGTATTACTTATTCATTGTGTATCCTTATTAAGCACACATTGGAGTACTGACATCTTGCTATGTCTTTCTGATAGGTTTGCAGTGGTGGCTACTCTCATACACCCAGTTTGGGTATGGCTATTTTTAGAACTGGAACACAAGAGTCCATACCATGTTTAAAGCCAATCCGATTTTCCTGAACTAAATAAGTTCTTAGTAAACTAGGATAGGGTACTGAGCATTCAATGCTGAATCCCATGAACAATTACTCACTCATACCATGACCTTATTCTTAGTATTCTATTTAGCACCATAGGGTATAGGTGTGACCTTAAAAGTAACCAGTTATTTTCCTCCTTATAATTAATGCTTGAGCAAAACCATAAACTTGACTACCAGGTTGAATCTGTATAATGAGCTTATTTATTTGCTCATCTGTTGGTGTAATTACAACAGCCATCTTAACACTATATATAGAAGTCACCTTGGCTAGAATTGTAATGTATAACATTAGTAAATCATGCAAGTAATAGTTTGGCATATTAGAATATCATAGGCATGATTTATTCACTGCACAAAACATATATAACTCTAGTTGAAATGTTAAAGATGAGAACACTATATTAATCACAATCTTATCATCTGTGTATTGCCTGTGTGTGTTAATTATATATGGTAACATTGGATAAGTAATATCATTTTTTTTGTTGAATTATTTAAATGTTTTAATAAACCTATTTTAAAATTACAATTTGTTTCATGCCTGTTTACTCGCAATCCAGTTCCAAATTATTCAAATTCTTTAATGATTTTATATGTATGATATGCATTATGCTAGTTAATTAAATTAGCATGTAAATAGTTTATTTAACTTTTAGTTAATCGGTTAATTTCCCTGAGGTTCATGCTTCTCCCTGTTTGGAGCTAGCTCACTGAAGAAACTGAGACTGAGTTTAATCTCAAAAATGTCATTAATAATGTGTTAAATCATGGAGTACTGGTAAATAAGTTAATGTTTGGTCAAATTCAAGATCTCACCATCTCATCTTGATTAACTTTGGTGTATTTTGCCTAAACTCTGAATTTTATTCCATGAAGGTACAAATCTATCCATTACAATATTGCAATTATTATATTATAATGTGTTCTTAAGTTTTAACCTCAATGTTAAATGACCTTAATCATATTTTAGATAAGTAGATCTGTAAGGAACATTTTATGTATCACTCTTATATGTTAGTATTAATTTTTAATTGTTATATAGTATGGAATAAGGCATTCTAATAATCTAGTTATATTTTGTTAGTAGAGTATCATTCCTAACATTTCTACCTGCAAATGAATCCAGTAAAGGACATTTAGGCTAAATAAATAAGCTCTAGGTCATAAATATAATTTAGATATGCTAAGCAATAATTGCACTTGCTTCGTTTAAAAAGAGTGAAAATCTCTCCAGCATTATCAAGTGAGATTGACCAATATCAATTAGTGAAACAAACTAATTAAGGATAACATACAGCATTTATTGTTATGATGATTATTATTATCCTCCAGTATTTGAATTGAGGATTATTTGTAAATAATAAACAACCTATTCCTATATAATGTTAGTGTATTTGCAACACTGTATGATAATATACCTTTCATTTCCCAAGCTTAAAATTACATTTGAAAAAACAAATATTAATATTTATTAGACATTTCATACAATTTTTTTATTATTATTTTTTTATCATTTATTTCGTATTGTGTAAGAAATTATTAATTTTTTAATACTTCTCTCTTGTCGTTGTTAAAGAAGCATTGTCACTGCCTATTTACAATATAAAAGTCATATTTGAAATATTAAATTACACACAGAATCTATGGGGATTAAATACATAATTATGTATTGATGCCGACTGAAATACAAAAATTTTGGGTAAGATGATGTACATAAAATCTGTTTTACATTATTGTATCCTAAAAGTGCATAAGCACATTTTACATACATGCATTTATTTTCTTATTTTATATAACCCTGAGATAAATCATTAATCAACTTTATACTTAAAATTGTTTAGTCTTAATTTTAAAGAACAGATTAAGTTTCTCCTGATTAATTCTTATAGTAAGAAACAGTATATTTGCAAAATATTTCCATCAAAATATAGTAAAACTAAGAGTACACATATTGAATAATACTGAGAAAATTATTAACATAGAACCGATTATTAAAGTATAGAATAGTTTTGGCTTATGCTGAAATATATAAAATAGATATGCATTTCGAAATGCAAGTTATATTAGAGATGGTCGCACTACCACATTATTGATGCATTCGTCTCAACAGACTTATGGTTTTATTATATATATATATATTGATAAATACTGCATATATAATGAAAATATATGCGACAGATTGCATCCTAGGTCAATTTATGAGTGCTGATTCAGCATGAAATTCATCTGGGGGGGGGGCTTTTTTATCTTTATTCCTATGTTTTAAAAAGAATGATTGGTAGTATGGAGTTTAATAAGCAAATTTATAGAAGATATTACAGATGGGAAATAAGATATAAAGCTGAATAACTCAATGTGGATGTATTTAATTAAAAAATAGATATATTATTCTTTAACTACGATTTAAAGTTTTTATATGACCTAGGGATAATCTATAGTAGAATAAATTATTAGTGATAATCATTACCTTTTTATAGAGTAACCTATGTCAAAGTTATGGGGAACTAAGTTTGACACCCATAAGTGCTACACATATGGTGGGGGTATAAAGATGGTGACCTGGGTCAAATGATGTTTCAGCAAGAAATGCATTTATGGGTCATTTATTTTTTATAATATTTTTATTATTATATTTTAAAAAAATTTGGTGGTATGAAGTCTATCAAGTATGTCTATGTAGTAAAATATTAAGAATAATATAATGAATAAGAAGTAGCAATGCAGTATTTTATTTAAATTATTGTATTAAAGTGCAGTATTTATGATTATTAAAATGAATTTTTTTTTTAACTGCCTAAAATGTATATATCCTTGGAGTATATGGGTGTGTATATATAATATAAATAAAATGTCTGTTAATTAAAACAAAAATGTAATTATAATAAAAATAATAAATTTAACGGTAGTAAACTATTATAAACAATCTTTAAATCTGCAGAAGTACTTTAGGTTCATTTCTTAAATCTACCTCAAATGCATTTATAGATGTGTATTAACCTAGTATATGAAATCAAAATAAAACATAGTTATTCTAGCTTATATCTAATATCTACATTAACATTCTTTTGTATTTCTTTACTCAGAAACTATTTATATAAGTTGCATTACCATCATATGCTCATTAATTAATTTATGCTTATATATATAGCTAGTTTTAAGATGACATAAAGTGGAATACTTTTGTTAATATCCCAAATTTAATACAAGCTTGTAGTTTTTTGGCAGTTATGAACATTTTATCTGGTATAAACTTTATATTGTCTTTCTATTTCTTTAGACTTTAGTGTATAGTGATAAAAAATTGTATTTATGTCAATATACTAAGTTTAATGTAGGCACTTGGGTTTCTTAGTGATTATGAAGCCTTATATGTCATTAAAATTCTTTTATTTTCTTGTTTCATAGACAATAAGTATATTAAATGGCACTTGGGATACAAAATTTCCAAATTTCATTATAAAAGAAGAATAACATATACAAGTTTTATAGTGAATATCTGAAGTTATATGCTAATCCATGCCATTTAAATATTTAGAACCTGAAGTTGGTTCTATTTATCATGTGTAATATATTGTACTCTGGCTGTCATACGTCATGGAAAAATTAACAAATCATAATATAGTAAACATGTGTTTCAGAAGTAACTTTCTTCATTTATTGCTTTAAAGTTCTACAAACATTATTTTAAAATAATTGCCATAAAACTTATATTTATTGAATAATTGATTTCACACAGTATTTTCAGAAAACTGTGATTGTCAAAGAATTTTTTAAAAATAAAACATTAATCTTTTTCAATTACATGGCAGTGCAAGGTTTAAAAAAAGTTTGGCCTGATATTAACAATAAGTAACTAATGTGTTAGCAGTTATCCACAAATGAAATAAAAATAGTAGAGTATAAGAATAATAAGAAGAGCAAACTCATTTTGGGTAGAGAAAAAGTATGTTTCTACACTTGTACAAAATAACTGTTTACATTGTAAAAACAAAAATAGATGTTCCTCCTTGAACTGTTTATTTTTATATTATTTATTTTTTGTAAAATTATTAAAAGTTGTTTTTTAATAAAAATGTGACATTTAAAATTTAGATTTTATTTAAATATATTAACTTTTTAACATTGATCAACAAAACAAATATTAATATCAAACAGAAAATATATATTATCAATAATTTTATAATTGAAATAGAACTCATGCTTTAATGAAATATATTTTAAATATATAAACTTAATAATAAAAGTTTTTTTTAATTAAAATTCCTTTTTTGTCTTATTAATTAAATTTTTTTTTGTTTTTTTGTTTTTGTCTATAGATTGATAACTTATTTATTTTTATTTTTGTTATTAATTTTTTATTATTATTTACTAAGCTAATATTTTTTTAGAATAATTTTATTTCTTAGATTTATATTATTAATGACATTTATAAAATTGGAATGATAAAAAAATATTTTTTTCATTAAAAAAATATAATTAAAGAAAAGTAAGAGATCAAAATGTAATAACATCCAACTTAATGTTAAAGCCTGAATATATAAATTAGCTTATTCTAGTATAATTATATGCTAAACAATGAAGAATCAGTGATTCAATTTAGTAAATACAACATCAAACTATATAATAAATAATTTAAACAGCAGGGGTTTACACCTTAAGCACATACACTGTTGGGTTTGTTATAATAGCTTAACAATGACTTGTTGGAGACTGAGGATACTCTCAAACCAAAGGACAAGATAGAGACTTTTGAAAAGATAAGAAAAACCATCTTATCTTTTGAACCTAAATAGTTGTATAGACCAATATAAAGTGACCTGGTTTGAGAGTATCATCAGTGTTCAATAAGACATTTTTGACATATTATAATAAATATTACAGTGCAAGTCCTTAGGATTTAAGTCCATGCTGTTTAAATTACATACAATCTCTGTACAAGTAAATGAAATTGAATAATATATAATTTAATAACTTTTAAATTAAATTTAAATAAATCTGGAAAGATGTTAGTTCAAATCATCTTGTGTAATATATTTCACTATGATTGCCATGCTACATGAAAAAATTGTCATGCTTATTTATGCATATCAGGAAAAAATTTCTTTGACAGATGGTTTGAAGCATTGTCAACAATTCATACAAATATAATCACAGTTGTTTTATTTAAATTGATTATGTAATAATAACTGACTCTGTGTATAGCCGCATTTTATAAATAAACTTATTCCAATATGCCTATATATAATCAAGATAAAATCAGATATGCATTTTATTAAAAAGCTTTAATCAAAAAAATCCAACATGCAAATATGTAATAAATAAGTTAAGGTTTAAATTAGATTTAAAGAATTCTGGAAATAAATTCCCATTGCTTTGCATATGCTAAAGTTTTTTTTTTTTTTCATACGTCATAGCATCGGCTGGGATGTGAACCCACAACCGTCTTCAACCAACTATTTGCTTGCATGGCAGCTGCAATACCTCTCAGCTAACAATGCAGTATACATGCATTTCAGAAATAATTTCATTCATCAGTTGACTGGGAGAACTTCCAATAATCTATTCAGCTATATTAAAATGTATTACCTATGATAATAAAGCTACCATCTCTCCAGATTTATTTGAATCTAATTTAAGGTGCATTAACACATTTATTACACATTTTGATGTTAGATTTTTAATTAAGGTTTTTTAATAAAATGGATATCTAATTTTTCTTTGATTAGTATATATTGGAATAAGATTATTTATTAGAAATTGATCATAGAGCCAAAAATTCACACTTTACCATAAAGTCACTCACTAATATAGTATTATTATATATCAGACATCTCTTACATATGTGTATTTTGTTGGTAAAAATTCAAGATAATTTATGCAGGAACTTTTCCTGATCGACAACCCATGTTTACTACTGAGTGATTAGTTTTTTTTTTTACACAGCATGCAAACTATAATAAAATGTATTGTGCACCCAATTAAAGCTACTATCTCTCCAGATTTATTTAGATCTAATTTAAGATGTGTTGACTTATTATATATATATACACATACATATAAGTAAGGGTGCGAATGTGTATTATAAAAATATATGAGATTAAACAAATTAGAATATTTATTAATCGTCCAAGTTGAAATTGCACCAGTATTTAACATCTATAAGTTTATGTCTTTATTTATTTATATTAAGTTAAGTATTACAAATCAAATAAAAACATTTTAAAGTGAAGTGCTATTAGAAATGATTTTATTGGTCCAATTTTTAAAAATAAAGATATTAGACAATCAAATATCATTGATATTTACTGTAGCAGAGATAGTTTCGGGATTTTGTAGAATGAATTGCTTCCTGTCACTGCTGAAAGGTTAACAGAGACTCGTTATGATTTTTAGGTAATCACGATGGTTGTTGTTTTTTTTTTTGTTGTTTTTTTTTTTTTGCAAAAAAGTTAAAATAACAAAATGTGATTTACATATACTTTTTGTTGATTTTGTTAATATATTTGAATCTAATAATCAATAGACCTGTAGCAATGCTGGAAATTAGTTGATTATCCATCAAACTTTATTTTATATTCATAATTTTGCATGATAGAATGAATGACATTATGACTACAAGTGGCAAAAAAACAATTGGTAAAAGATATATATACCAGCGCTAGTTTATTTTCAAATTTTGTGACAGTTGTCTTTAGAATCATGTATAGATAGAATTATAATTTAAATCATGCAGGAACAAAAACATGAAGGTTTTTTTGACTTCTGGATTATATGTTAATGATTGTATCAATTTAAAAGATGTTCTATAGAACACCCTTAATGTTTTTAATACAATATATAAAGAAATTGTCTTGGTAATTAAGGTTGAAATAATTTAAACCACTTTTATTTTTACGATTAAAATCTTCAGAATAACGACCCAATTTAAATATTTTTGTAACTTATTTTGAAGTGCAATACAAATTTAAATGTGCTCCTACTGTTTTTAGTAACATTGCTATAATTACTATAAATAAATTAGTTATAGGTAAAAATGTTATTTTATTTAATTATATATACAGTTGTGAGACTTCAACTCTCTTTTTATGAAATAGCATAAAATCATTAGGATAATCCATAATCCTAAAGATACATAAAAGATTATAAAATTAATCATTATGATATACATATTTTTGGATTTAATGCTATAAATTCTACTATTGTAAAATTACACTTTCATTTTATTAGATATGAAAATAAATTTAATGTACTAGATCATCTTAAAAAATATCTTTTATGTTAAACTTGAGCATATATTTGAGCATGTATTTGAAATAGAGGCAGCCCAATTTAAAATAATAAAAGATAAACGCAAAAATAATTTAAAGAAGCACAGTTTTTATTCAGTTCATTAATAAGATAAGGCTGAATATAAAATACACTGGAGACCTACAATTGTACAAAATATTAAAATCTTTCAGAAAAAAAAATTTACTGCATTAAAACTTAGAAGACAGCTTGCAAAATATTAAATAAATAGAATAATGAAATAAACTAGCATTTACATTATATGAACATTTTGTGTATCACAATTGGTTTGAGTAATCATAACAAAGACTATGTTTAATATATTAATTTCATTACATAATTTTTATTTTTATGTGTTTTATTATAATGGCATTCATTTGCAGTGGCTTTTGCTTCTGAATAAAGCTTTAAGTATTAGTTTATGAAAAACCTGGTTCAACTGTAATAAATGATGTAATATTATCAAAGATGTAAAAATGAATTATCTCTAAAGAACCTCTTTTTTGGGTTATAATTTTTCATAATAAAGTATTAAGTCTTTTCTATTTGTTTTTTTTTTTGAATCACATTGATATTAATAAATATTGAATTTATTTTTGTTATAAATTGTTGAGATAAAAACAAAGTAAAAGTTTAAGATTTTATAACTTAGAAAGATGGTTGGACATCCATAAAACATTATCTGTATTTTAGTAAAAAGTATATATATATATATATATATATATATACAATATATATATATATATATATATATATATATATATAGTAATGGAATGTATATATATAAACATATTATGCTGACCACATTGTGGCATTAAATATAATGGAATGTCAACATATGAAAAGAAAATAATGCTCTAAACGTAGGATGACAAATGTAATGGAATATTCATATATTAGAAGAAAATAATGCTCCAAATGTTAGATGACCAATATAATGGAATATATGTAATCTAAATGATCTCAAACAAAAATACACATATGAAGAAAGAAGGCCTCAAATGTTGGTTCCACAATGTAATGAAATGCCTATCCACAATTGAAATGGCCCAATCATTGGGAAAGCCAAATGTAGTGGAATCACAATTGCTACATCTTCATAAACAAATCACAATGAATCAAATCTCATATTTTAGGCATCAAATATAATGAAATGACTAGCAACAGGCCTTAATTAATTCTTCAACCGCATCTTATGAGGCATCTCGTCAACATCTGAGTCACTCTAACTCTGCTAGTTCTTATGCTAAAATATTCGTTTGACAGGTATTGATTAGGTTTTTAAAAGTTCTGTAAGATGGTGCCCTCTTCCGAATTATTTTACAAGTAAAAAATCAAAAAAACTGCATTTTAAACTAAACAAAGAAAGAACCTTGTCAGTGATTCGCTGTCAGCCGACTCTCAGCTGAAAAAGACATTCTGATTGGCTGGAAAGAACAAAGAAACCGCCTGATCAAAGAAAATAAAGAAAAACGCTGAGATTTTCATTTCGAATGCAATTTAAGTATTAAAAAAATATAATTTGAGAAATTAAACTAGTTTTTTAAAAAATATACCAAAAAAACAAAATTATTTTCGAAAAATATTGAAGATTTTAGTAAAAATATTTAAGATTTAGCAAAAAGAAATCTTTACTTTTCCAGAACGTAAAATTGAAAAAAAGCGTTTGCGTCAGCACTTTTTTGTTTAGACATTCGCTTTATATTTGCCGAAATTGAATATATTTTATAATAAATAAATAGCAATTTATTTTTGAAAGAACTTTCGTTCTCTTTCATAACCTGAAAAATTAGTAATATACTTTTTATAAACGTATCTGAGTTGAATTTAATATTATAGGCGAATATGTTTTAACAATAGGCTTTGTCTTCAGTTTGTGAGTTGGCCAATTAAAAGATTTGATTTTTACCTCATACAACCAATAATATAATTAGCGGTTTAAGGGTTAATCATGTCTGCATGTTGATGGATCCAAATGTAATAGAATGTATTTATCATCCAATTTAAATAATATAAACATAGCACATCATACACATAAAGAAAGACCTTAACAATTTAAATTAATTTAATTGTTGAGAAAGCCAAATATAATAGATTGTCTAATTTAAATAAAGAAAGATAAAATTATCCCAATTATATTTAAATAAATTGTTTATATGCCCTTCCAACTAGCTATACATGAAATAAATCCAAAATCATACAGAGCAATAATGAGACCCATTATTATAATTTATTCTTAAGATTGATATGATTAACTAACAAAATATATATCAGAAACAAAGGGAATTCTATTGAAACTAATATACACATCCAATAAATAAACTTGTGTATATCTAAACATATCAATAAACAATAATGTGTGTAAGTGACCTAAAGATTAAATAATAAGTGAAATACGAAGTTATTCTCCATGAAATTGTGAATTCAATTAATTTCATAATGAATCTGGCACTAAAAGAAAAATAAGAATAAAATATTAATACTCTTCCAAATAAATTACAAAGGTGTTACTTATAAAACAAATAGTACATCCTTTATTTCTATATTATGATTTGATTTTAGGTAGTATTAGTATTTTAAATAGTTTTCAAATACAAACCCTAACACACATATATATATATATATATATATATATATATATGTGTATATATATATACATATATATATATATATATATATATATACTTGTAAATAGATAAAGACATATTTGTGCTCAACAAGTATGCATTAATATAAACACAAATTTATATCTATATTTTCTAAATATTCAAAATTAAAAAAAATTAAAAAAATAAGTAACTAAAAGCATATTACATACAGCAAATATATAAATTATTTTTTAGGTCTGCATAAGAATTATTATATGAAGTAAAACAAAAAAATGAAAATAGATAAATAGATAAATGAATAATTTTTATAATAAAATTTGCAAATATAAATTTTACTTATTAATATATACATAACAACTCATATGCAAACCAAACTTATATGCCATATTTTAAAATTTTAAATTACTTAAGTGTTAATTTTGACATTTGTTAAATGTTTTTTTTTTTTTTTAGAAAACAAGACACTTTCTAATTAAAAATGAAAGTAAAAAAAAAATGAATATCATCTCAAAAATATATATATATCATTTATTAATAAAATTATTTACTACCTTTTTTTTTTAAAGTCTAACTTGTTCATTTTTCTTTTCAAAAGTCAACTTGTTCTATTGTTTTTTATTTCTTTAATATTAGAATGCATTCTAGCCAAAGTTAAATTGAAGAAATAGCACGTTAGAGAAAATTATCAGTTTCCAAGCACATGTATATATTTCACTTTTTTTTAAAGATTTCTCTCCTTGAAAAACAAATAATAATTGACATGTTGAATCCAATATATTACCTAATTTTAGTTACTTCCAGATTGTTATTAGATTTACCATTATAAATTCCAAATAGCTATATCAAATTTTGGCAGTGAAATTCATGTGTTGAAATTTGCTTAGTTTTTCTTTTTAAACTGCTTTGGAATAAACAAAAAGAAATGGTGCAGCTCCCTGGCTGTGATATATATATTAGCCGGTCATGGTATTATGTGTTTACTATAGTAATTTATCTTATTTAATTATTCTCAAGAATGGCAATTCCAAAGAAACAAAATACAACTAATTTTATCCTTCAGTTTTTTTAATAACTATCTCAATAATCATGGCTTCTTTTGTTGCTGCTGTTGTTCTTCCACGTGCCACAGAACGCACAGTTTTTGAAAACCATTGTTACATATGTTTTCCTTTAAACAATTAACATTAAAAAAAATAAAAAAATAAAAATATCAATCATATAAAAATATTAAATCAAAAATTTATTTGACAGCTTTAAAAATATATATATACATAAATAATAACATTGCATTTTTTTAATAATCACTACAAATAAAATATTTTTTTTATAATCAACAATTTATATGTCTTTATTTATCTATAATAATTAAATATTCACAGTGATGTACCATCAATAAATAAATAAAATAATAAATCCAAACAACTATAACTAATAACCATAAACAATAATAATACTCCATATATAAACATCAAATCAAAGAGATTTTTTTTTAATAACAACAAATGGTATTTTAAAATAAAAGTAGATTTATCGATCTTTTACAATATATATATATCATTTTGAAAGTACTATGAGTATAGTCCAAGTATATATTAACTGAAGTAGTTGGAAGTTTAGGCATCTAATATTTCTATTTCTAGATTATAAATATATAGAAATTTAGCTAATACGGGAATTAAAATTATAAAAGTTTATCATTAATACTAATTATTTTAGTAAATATTACATTATATCCAGCTTGTGCATATTCTGTAAATATGTTATCTATAGATTGCTGGTATAGTAAAGTATATAAGTTTAACTTTAGTTTTGCTTAATTACTCATAATGTTGTGTTGTGTATGGTATATATATGCACATATTTATTAATAACAATTATAGTGTTTTAGCATATATATATATATATATTGTAAATATCGATAAGTCGATATTTATATTTTAAAAATTTGTTATTTGTTATTAAAAAAAAAAATCTCTTTAAGTTGAAGTTTACATATGAAATATTTAAATTTTTCTTTTATGTTTATTAAATATAGTTATTATTTGAAGTTATTATTTTATTTATATATATTGATAGTACATCAATATGAACATTTAATTATTAAAATAAATAAGGACATATAAATTGTTGATTAAAAAAAAAATTATTTTATTTGCAATGATTACTAAATGTAATAAATAATTATTTATGTATATTTTTAAAGATGTCAAATTTTCAATTTAATATTTTATATATATATACTTGATATTTTATTTTTATTTTAATGTTAATTGTTTTAAAAAGAGAACATATATAACATGAGTTTTAAAATAGTATCTGCTAGCGCATGGAACGATAGCAACAATAATAAAGAAGCCATTATCAATATATTGCTTATTAAAATGGGATATAGAACAAACAACTGAAGGATAGAATTTTATTACATTTTATTTCTTTAAAGTTTACCATTCTTTAAAATACTGAAGTAACGTATATATTTTGTAATAAACATATAAATTATGACGGGGTAATAAGGATATATCGCAGCTAGGGCTGCATCATCATCATCGCTTTCATATATTCTAAAGCAATTTTTCAATGGAACAACTAAAAATTTCAACGTATAAATTTCATCGCGTCTGGAGTTAAAAGCTGGTATAGCTATCTTAAATGTATTATCGTCAATTTAATTCTAATCTGGAAGTAATTGGAATTGATGTGCTGGATTTAACATTTTAATAAAATATGCATATATTTAAGAATTAATAATCTTCTTTAATGAAATCGTTTCGTCGTCTTTTAATAGAATGCATTCTAAAAATAAAAAAATATACAGATGAAAAAACTCATGGACTAAATTAATTCTTAAAAGGACAATTAACTAAGTGAACTTTTAAAAAGGTATTTAATAATTTTATATATATATGAGTGATGTGTGGATATATTTTTGAGATTGATATATTTTTTTTTTTGTTTATTTTATTTTTCATTGTAAAATGTAACGTTTGTGAATGATCAATTTAAGCGTCTTGTTTTATTATAATATTAAACGTATAACAGATGATGTTTAAGATAAATATTTAAATAATTTTAAAATCTGAAAATATAATTTATAAGTTGAGGTACTATATATTAATTATTATCTTTATATTATAACTATTAGGCAGAAATATGTCTTTATATATTTATTGTTTATATTTATATTTGAAACATCAATATTATTTAAAGTCAAACGATAACATAAAATAAAAGATGTGCTATTTATTTTTATAAATAATGCCTTTGTAATTATTTAAAGATCGATACTATATTATTCTTATTTTCTTTTAATGCCAAAGTTATTAGTAAATTAATTGAATTTACGACTTAATAAAAGATAATTTCTTATTTCATTTATTACTTGGTTTGTAGGTCACTTACATATATTATTATTCATACACATATTTAGAGGTACATAAATTTATATAGTAGATGTGTATATTTGAATTTAATAAAAGTCCCTTTATTTTTGATATATATATTTGATTAGTTAGTCACATCAACCTAAAAGATAAATTATAATGAAAGATCTCATTGATTAGTATGATTTTAGATTTGTTTTATATAAAGCTAGCTGGAAGGGCAATTTAAACAATTTATTAAAATATAATTGGAACAAGTTTGTTTTTCTTCATTCTTTAATATAAATGGAATACCTCATATACGTTCCATTATATTTAACTTGCTTAATTATGAGCTACCATATAGTTTCCATTACATTATTTATATAACCGGGATAATTTTGTCTTTCTTCAATTTAAATGGAATGCAGCAAGTACGTTCCATTACATTTGGCGCAACAACTAGGGCTAGAAATAAGCTAATTAGGGCTTGAAATACCCCACATACCTGAGAGATGTGTAGTATATATATTAATATGAGATGTATGGTTTAAAGAAAGAGAAGCATTTTTGTGTGTTTAATTTTTTTTTTTATATAAATGGAAATATTTTAGCCTTATGTTTAGATGGTGATGGTTAATATTATTGTATTATTTTTTAATGATGGTGTTAAAGTACGGCATAATAATTTTGTCCATATTTGGAAAGTTTATGTTGTAGAAAATCTATAATTTTGAAGGTTGGATGGGATATTTGATTGTTGGAGTTTGGTTGGTTCTGTTGCAAGTATTGATGTTGGATGGGGAATTTTTGTCATTGTCTTAAGGATGTAGTGCATTCATGTCATTTGTGATTGATTAATCTCATTCATTGCTCCAACCCAAATTTTGATGTTTATTATTATTATTATTTATCATGAAGCAGTTAACAGTGGTCCTGCCATGATTTTATCTTTAAAACTCCAGAGAGAGTAAGATATAATTATTTTAATATAAGTATAATATTTGCCTCTAAGTCTCCCAAAGATGAGCAAGGAAATATTTATAAATAATAGCCCCTAAGACTTAAATATAGGCAGGGTAGTGTAATGGTGTTCTCAGAAAAATTATTATGGGTTGTAGTAGATTGGATAGAATGAAATGTGATAATCATCTAAGTGTTCATGAAACATTGTATGCTTTGGGAATAATGATTGAATTCTTTTATCTACATCAAAGTTGTGAAGTGCTAATCAATCTTTTGGTTGTCAATATCTATCGGATCTTTGGAGGAATAGATAAGTATATGATATAAATATATAGCACCAAATTTAAGGGCCTAGGTTAATTGACTATTCTGGGTGACAAATAATATATTACATTGATTATTAATTAAGGTTTGAAAAACAAACATATCAATGTTTTATTTATTTATTTTTTCTTTGTAAGTGACTTTTAAACATGAAGTTCAATTAGTAAATATTTATTGATGATAAATTGCATTAGTACAATTTTAGTAAAATAATATTCGGGCACAAAAGTTAATAATTAGTGAAGTGGATATTTTTTTTTTTATATATATATAAAATGTTATTAAGTTTTAAGGTCCAGAAAATTTATAGGTATCAATTTAAGTATTTTATATTTAACTACCATTATTTTGAATGAGAAAGTTATCTCACTATATTATCAAATTAGTTATTTTTAAGGCATGTGAACATTTAGTTGTATTTTTTAAATATTTCAAGGTTATATTGAATTTGATATGAAGTATCCACATTTTAATATGATATAAGTGTAGAATATTTATTATCATTAAATATAAATAAATGTTATTTAGTGATATCAGTTGTTACTCTCTTTCTATATATATATTTTAGAGAAATTTGTTGATATTATGGTGATAGATGAGATTTTTTTTTTTAAAAGCCAAGAAGTTCATGAGTTCAAATAAGTAAAATTTAGATTGTCAGATAGCTATTATGTATTATAAGATTAAAAAAGGCTTGTATTTTTTTTTTTTAGTTAAATAATTGCTTGTTGGAATAATGATTGGAGATGGTGAGCCCTTGATCTGTGATAATTACTATATAGAAATAATATATATATATATCTTAGATTTTTTTTTTTTTGAGTATATAATATTGTAGTTCTAATAATAATAATGGATAACAGTAGTGAAATGTCAGTTAGTGGTAATTTTGATATGGGGAATTTAATAGAGACACTGGAGGCTATGATGAAAACAAATTCTGAGAGACTAGAGTCTAAATATGATAAACTAGAGACTAGTTTAAAAACAAATTCTGATGAACTTAGAGTTGAGATGAAAACAAATTCTGATGAACTTTCTCAGAAGCTAGAATCTAAATATGATGAACTTAGAGCTGAGATGAAAACCAACTCTAATGAATTAAAAGAAGATCTTAGAGCTGAGATGAAAATCAATTCTAATGAATTAAAAGCTTTGGTAGATAATAGTGTTAGAAGAGTAGAAATAAAATTTGATGAAAAGATGGAAAAATATAGAGAAGAGACAATAGTGGAAGCTAATTCTTTAAAAGCAAAAATTGAAGAAATAAATAATGAAATGAAGGAAGAAAATCAAGGAATTATGGCCAGATTAGAAGAATCTAAGAAAGAACATGGGGAATTTGAGGAAAAGATTATTAATAATAATAAAGTATTATGGGATAAGTTCCAAGCATTGAAAATTGATAATGAATCTTCATTTAAAAACCTATATACAACTATCTCTGCTGAAGTTAAAATTGCTGTGGGATTGCAGCAAGAGGAACAGTTGATTGATATTAATAAATTACAAGATATAAATGAACGTATTAATGTAGTAAATGAAGTTACTTCTAATCGTATACAAGAAATAGATGTTAAATTGGATCAAATTCAAGGAAAATTAAGACCCCTTTCAGAATATATAAATAATAATGAAATTGAAACCTGTAAAAATTATGAAATAGAGGTACGAAAGGATGTGGCAGAAATGGATGTAAAAATTGAGCAAATAAAAATCATTACGTTAGAAAATTGTGAATATATAACAAATTTGCAAAAACAATGGAAAGAATATGAAATAAAGATATATATAAATAAAATGAAAGATAATATTATAGACAGAGATTATCTTAAGGATGAGACATTTGTTAAGGAATTGATAAATAAAGAAAATTGTAAGTGTTGTTTAGATAAAGTTAATAATGGAACAAATTTAATAGAATCTAAAAGATCTTCTGATTTTCCACACCAAATATCTAGTGATTCATATATGAATCATAATGCTGCAAAGTTCATTAATGTTAAAGTTTTTAAAGGTGAGTATCATGAAAATCCTATGGAATACCTGAATACATTAGAAGAATTGTTTACACTTAGTATCCTGTCAGAGAAAGAAAAGTTGGCAATTGCTAGTAACCATTTATACGCTTCAGCTAAAGAATGGTGGAGATCTCTGTTTGAAAGGCCTCAAACTTATGGTGATTATCATGAAGCAATAATGAATAACTTCTGGAATGAGGATAAACAAGATTTTATACGCCATAGACTTTCTCACGAAAAATATACTTCTCGTGATGGGAGTTATACTCAATTTTTTAGACATCAAGTGGCCAAATTCAAAACCCTAAATGCATTTCCATTATCAGAAACTCAGATTGTGCGGATTTTGCGTAGAAATTTACCAAGGCATATTGAACAAACATTGGTGGCTGCAGATCGACATACCGTTGAGGAAGTAGCAGATATCTTGGGAATATTAGAAGCTAGTGATGGTATTTGTAATAAATCAACTGGAACTACAAGAGATAACTCTAATTATAATTTAGCAAATGTAAATTATCATGTACCAAGAAACCAATTTACAGGTCGCATGCAAAGGTTTACCAGAAATTATCGCAATAATAGAAGACAAAATCCATACCGGGATCATGGAGGTTACAATAGAAATCATGAATATAGTCGTGTTACTAATTTACAACCAGGAAGTTATCCATATGATACCACTAACACTGAGGTTAATACTCCAGCGACTGGATATTCAAATCATCCATTAAACTGAGTAGAGATAAGTTTAAAATAAATTATCTTAAAGGAAGTATAAATTTTATGAAAGATATTGGAAAAGCCAAAGTTAAACTCAAATTTGAGAAGTTTTTCGATATCTCTTAATTAATTAGTTATTTGCAAAGACATTTTTTTTTTCGGTGGATTAGAGGGTATTGTAAATATCGATAAGTCGATATTTATATTTTAAAAATTTGTTATTTGTTATTAAAAAAAAAAATCTCTTTAAGTTGAAGTTTACATATGAAATATTTAAATTTTTCTTTTATGTTTATTAAATATAGTTATTATTTGAAGTTATTATTTTATTTATATATATTGATAGTACATCATAATAAACATTTAATTATTAAAATAAATAAGGACATATAAATTATTAATTATAAAAAAATTATTTTATTTACAATGATTATTAAATGTAATAAATTATAATATGTGTATATTTTTAAAGATGTCAAATTTTCAATTTAATATTTTATATATATACTTGATATTTTATTTTTATTTTAATGTTAATTGTTTTAAAAGAGAACATATATAACATGAGTTTTAAAATAGTATCTGCTAGCGCATGGAACGATAGCAACAATAATAAAGAAGCCATTATCAATATATTGCTTATTAAAATGGGATATAGAACAAACAACTGAAGGATAGAATTTTATTACATTTTATTTCTTTAAAGTTTACCATTCTTTAAAATACTGAAGTAACGTATATATTTTGTAATAAACATATAAATTATGACGGGGTAATAAGGATATATCGCAGCTAGGGCTGCATCATCATCATCGCTTTCATATATTCTAAAGCAATTTTTCAATGGAACAACTAAAAATTTCAACGTATAAATTTCATCGCGTCTGGAGTTAAAAGCTGGTATAGCTATCTTAAATGTATTATCGTCAATTTAATTCTAATCTGGAAGTAATTGGAATTGATGTGCTGGATTTAACATTTTAATAAAATATGCATATATTTAAGAATTAATAATCTTCTTTAATGAAATCGTTTCGTCGTCTTTTAATAGAATGCATTCTAAAAAAAAATAAAAATATACAGATGGAAAAAACTCATGGACTAAATTAATTCTTAAAAGGACAATTAACTAAGTGAACTTTTAAAAAGGTATTTAATAATTTTATATATATATGAGTGATGTGTGGATATATTTTTGAGATTGATATATTTTTTTTTTGTTTATTTTTATTTTTCATTGTAAAATGTAACGTTTGTGAATGATCAATTTAAGCGTCTTGTTTTATTATAATATTAAACGTATAACAGATGATGTTTAAGATAAATATTTAAATAATTTTAAAATCTGAAAATATAATTTATAAGTTGAGGTACTATATATTAATTATTATCTTTATATTATAACTATTAGGCAGAAATATGTCTTTATATATTTATTGTTTATATTTATATTTGAAACATCAATATTATTTAAAGTCAAACGATAACATAAAATAAAAGATGTGCTATTTATTTTTATAAATAATGCCTTTGTAATTATTTAAAGATCGATACTATATTATTCTTATTTTCTTTTAATGCCAAAGTTATTAGTAAATTAATTGAATTTACGACTTAATAAAAGATAATTTCTTATTTCATTTATTACTTGGTTTGTAGGTCACTTACATATATTAT
Organism: Epiperipatus broadwayi; assembly: GCA_028023455.1. NCBI lineage: Eukaryota > Metazoa > Onychophora > Udeonychophora > Euonychophora > Peripatidae > Epiperipatus > Epiperipatus broadwayi. Next base: position 848,266 of record JAQFVV010012665.1, on the reverse strand, counting down.
TATTCATACACATATTTAGAGGTACATAAATTTATATAGTAGATGTGTATATTTGAATTTAATAAAAGTCCCTTTATTTTTGATATATATATTTGATTAGTTAGTCACATCAACCTAAAAGATAAATTATAATGAAAGATCTCATTGATTAGTATGATTTTAGATTTGTTTTATATAAAGCTAGCTGGAAGGGCAATTTAAACAATTTATTAAAATATAATTGGAACAAGTTTGTTTTTCTTCATTCTTTAATATAAATGGAATACCTCATATACGTTCCATTATATTTAACTTGCTTAATTATGAGCTACCATATAGTTTCCATTACATTATTTATATAACCGGGATAATTTTGTCTTTCTTCAATTTAAATGGAATGCAGCAAGTACGTTCCATTACATTTGGCTTGCCCAAACGTGGGCTACCTTACGTTCCATTACAATATATATATATATATATATATTATTGTAACTGAAAAAAAGAAGACATTTGTAATGGAAAGAAGACATTTGTAACTGAAATAATAATAAATTGATAGAAAATGATCCATTATTAACATATATGTTTATCTAATCTGTCATTTGTAACAATAAGTAAACATTGTCACAGTATAGATAAATAGATGAGTGATGAAATGATAGTTGCCACAATTCAATAACCAAATATAACATTATAGCCTGATTGCAACTATCCCAAACATTAATTCTGTCACATTAGTAATGAAATAAATAAGTTATCTCATTTCTCCATATAAAATAACAACAATGACAATTAAAACTATCATCATTAAAGATTTAATAATATCTAAATATTGGGGATGTCATTTGAACAATAAAACATACTGGCCATTGTCATCAAATAAAAGAATATTAAATATAGCAACTGAATACAATTACCCACTTTGAGATTCCTGGAGTGCATTATGCTTATCTCCCATACGAGGTTCTTTTAACAAAGAATCCTTCCTATTCTTCTTTCCAACCATATAGGACCATTCATGGTCATATGCACAAACTGGTGCTATTCATGACAACTTATAAAATATATATTATATAAAGTTAATATTATGAAGTTGGAAAGGGATTATATCACTCTTTATTCGGTTTAGCTAAGTATATGTGTTTTCCCACGAGTGCCACTAGATTGTTTTAAATCTAGATAAATATCTGTTTAGAGTGTACCGAGTTCAAACTCATTCAGTACATTTTTATCACACATGACTTGGATGACTAAAGAAAAAATGACATTCTTACATTTTATCTATATCGATAAAATTACAAGATCCCAATATTACCAAAATTTATATTATAGATCAAAGATTCTTATAGACATTGCTAGCTCATTTTATGTATATTGATGAACAGACATGTATAATCCTATTAATGGCTTCTAAACAAGCATTGTGAAAACCATTATTAATATTGATGGTCATTTAACTAGATTATTTATCACAATATAAAGGTGATAATGATGATGATAATAATGATGAATGATAATAATAGTGATATCATAATAATAATGATAATAATAGTGATATGATGATAATAATAATAATAATAATGATATTAGCCATAGCTTATTAATAAACTCACAGCAATAAATTTATCTTTATAAACCTATAGGCATCTATTAAAAATTATCCTATTTCAGATGGGGATTTAAATATTACATTCACTAGCATTCATATAAGTTTATAGTTATTTACTAAAATACTTTTATAGTTAAGACTAGGATTTAATAATACTAGTGATGATGAATGATCATCATGAATCTCTATGCATGATATTCATCTTTCTATAAATCTTTATTTACTACATATATTAATTATGCTAAACATTAGATTTAATGATTATAATTTATTAATGATGATGATGGCAATCATAACTCTTGTATAGTATTATTTGAAACATTTTAACCAATAACACGATATCCATCTTTGATGAGGATGATCATAATTCCTGGACACAACCCAATTTTAGCTTTCTATTGTTGAACTATAATTACCAAAACCTGGTTATTATCAAGCATAATCCTTAAATACCCAAAGATAAATTAACATTCTAGTTTACTTAACCTTTTGCGAGCGCTTAATATTTACAAGTGATTGCTCAATATTTACAAATGATAATACTTAATAACTGCGAGCAATGATGATGAATTAAAATGATAGAATCAGGACAAGAAAAACACAACAATATTTTTTTAATAAGAACTCGGAAAACCAATTAAGATATATATATATAATTATACTTTATTAATACTATTACTCTTTCTTTCTTTCTTTAAAATCAAATCAATAATTAAATAAATGGCTTATTATTACATTAATTCAATACAAAAATTAATATAAAAATTTATATAAGCATAAGCAAATAAACTTAATATATAGGTTTATCATTTCTGGATATTTTAAAATAAGCTGGCTTAAAAAAATACATTTTATGGAATGCTTACTTAAGTCTTTCCTAACTTATTGTATCATAAAATAAATTTCATATGTATCCTGTGTGTTTTATTTCACTTCCATTCATATGTAAGCCTTGCTTTATAATTTCTCATATTTAAACTATTTATATATAACCTATTCCTTGACATGTTTGTATAAGCAGTTACACTTGCACACATTCGGTAATATTAACATATATGTTTAAAATGTATACCCACAAATTACATATATAAAAATATTTTTGCAACCTTTTAGCAAAATAAAATAAAATACATGATATTAATTTTAATATGCAAAAAGATAAAAAAAAAAAAAAAAAACATTATAAATGCATATATTTATAGGTTGCTCATTATCATTAACAACTGAAGAACAATTAAAAAAAAACATTTCAACATTACAATATATAATATAAAAAAAAAAAATAATGAAAAATTTAAGTTTAAAGATTTAAACTATGTTTGTGCTATGTTGTGTGATATTGCAAATAACTATAGATAAACAAGTCTTTAATGTTTCTGTATCAAAAGAAAAATTGCTTTGACCAATAAATTAAGGTTTACTTTTAATAAGTAAGAATAAAAATCTGTTAAAGAAAGTTCATAGTTACCCGATCACTTTCACTTCTTATAAATGTCCTGAGTTTGAATTTTCAGACTGCTTGTCTTTGCTCCATAAAAAAGAAAGTTATTGCAGATATTAAGATAAACATGAATCAATTGACTTGCTTGTTTCTTTAATTCTAAAATTATTTATTGTTGATTGGCTTCCTTCTACCATTTTAAAAAAAGCTATTATAAATCTTTTAATAAGTATGTACTGGTGGATTTGCTTGTCTCTCCCATTTTTAAAAAAATAATCACTGTAGACACTTTAGATGACTGAGGTAAACTTTAACAAAAATTTGATTCATGGCTTCAAACTTTGCTATATATGGATTTTATACATTTTCTTTTCCTCTTCCTTCCCCTTCTCCATTCATCCAAAGGTAATGAGCCTTTAATAGACCAGGAGCCAGAAAAGAAGCATTTCATATAGCTTGTGTGGTTGGCTTCAAACTCTTTCATTTTGTTGGTTATTATTTGACTGGTATATGAGTCCATAGACAGATCAGCGATTTCAACTCATTCTGTATTAATCAGGAGGCAGAAAAAAATGGTTTAGCAATGCAGAGTCATGGTATTATACTCAGAAAAATATGTTAATCTCATTTCATAGAATTGTCAATAACCTCTTCTTATAAATTCAATTTTGTTCCATTTTCCTTCTTTTTCCAATATTAATATTGCTGGGAATTACTTGTATATCCGCACATCTTCGTCTATTTTGACTTTATACAAGAGTCTTTTCCTTCTTTTCCCTTTTTCAATTTTTAAAGAGTGAAAAAAAAAATCAAATCGCCCACTTTCCTTTTTTTTTCTTTTTTTTCAACATTAATAACGAGGAAAAAATTGAGTGAGAGTTACATCTCTGTTTAATAATACCGAGTTACATCTCTCTTTAATAATAATGACTGAGTGACTGTCTGTCTCTCCTAAAATAATAATACTGAGTTACCCCCTAAAAATTTTATTCATTTATATTGCCAATCTTTGGTCAAAGAAACTGACCACCTGCATATCTTATCTTGAGATAAAAGATAAAAAATCAGAGTTTGACAAGTTGATGTACTATCACGATTTTACAAGAAAATTAATAATCACCTTTATTTCCTCAAAGCACCTCTCTCCTTTGAAAAAAAAATCTTAGATATAGATAAAAACAATACAACAAAGCTGGCAATCTATAGTCATTACAAATAGGTGTAAAAGCGTTTGTGTTTATACAGACGTTCTCATTCTTTCACACTCTTTTGCACGTGTACATTTTCAAATCCCAATCTCTTATCTAGATCACTTTATTTGACACTTTCTTTCTGATCTGCTTTATTTTAACCAAAAATAAAACTAAATAACTGAATATATTAATTATTTAATAAGAAAAATAACATATTAAAATATCATTTCTTACAACATTATATTCATTCACCACCCATTAATTTATCAACTATATATTACACATATAATATACGTACACATAAATCTATATATATAAAAGAAATTTTTTTTTTAAAATAATATATCTGTGTGTTTGAAATGAGTCATATACATACAATATATATATATAAAACCATTGGAACACACAATTTTCCAAATAATGTTAATATCGATGTAACATTCTTTTTATCAAACTTCTCAAAAAATGTAACATATTAAGTAAACTACCTTGGATTATATAAATATGACAGATGTGACAGGTAATATTATTTATTCTTATTTCAAATAAAATGTAAATACAAACTTGTTTAATGTGAACTTCACAAGGTAAAAATAGTTTCTCTTCAGTTTTAAATTATAGTGAATTAATAATTTTTAGTTGAATATTATCAAATCAAAACTTCAAATTTGACTATAGATTATTATTTCTCAATTGTTTAAAAATATTTTGTTTGGTGCATCTATGTTTGATATGAAGTTCTTTGGCGCATCTATGTTTGATATGAAGTTCAGACAGAATAATATAACTTGTCATACTTGTAAACTTTACACGATTTGTGACAGCATACATAAATGATTATTTGACATTAGTTGTAAATTTAATGATGAGGTTTGATGCAATATATTAGCCATGTTTGGAAATTTGGTTGTTCCAGTATTTGAACATAGTTTGAAACAATTGATTAGTTATTCATACACTACTATAGATTATTAATTCATAATATTTTACACTTCAGTAAAATATATAGTATAGCATTATTGAAAGAGGCTATGATTTAGATTTTATGTTGATTTGAAGTTCATTCTGAATAATATCACTTGTCATATTTATAATTTTTATAAGATCCAATATGGCATATGTATATGGTCACATAATGTTTTCTGGGTAGTTTGATATAACAGCCGGAGCACTGATATATATATAAAGTAGCGAATGTTGCGCAACCAAATACTGTTGTAGTTGCTTGGTTCACATTTTGTAATATAATAGGTGTTTTTATTCTTTTGTCATCATTTACGTATAGACTTTTACTTTTTTTTATGGTTGTTTGTTTAGGACCTTATTGGTTATCTATTACATGATATATGGAAATTTGATATGCATGGTAAAAATAATGGTAACAATAATAGTTTTATCATATATATCTTAACTTTATCTTTTGTTTTTTTCAGCAATAATTGATCACTAAGCTTCTGAATGCTAGCCACTGAAACAAAATTTAAAAATAGTTTCATTCTAAACATTTGTTTTATTTATTTCATAATTGGTTTGTTTTTTTCTTAAATAATTCAGTTATATGTGTAGATATACTACAGTATGTATTTAATTGGCTGTACAAATTAGATTTCTCGTCACTATTTTATAAACTATTATAAAAGTATTATTTTATTACGATTAATAAAGTTTAGGACAATACATGCCTTTTAACATTGATAATTATTCTAACTTTGCTATACTTTTTTTTTTCTACATCATACGAGCAAATAAATAGACACGTACAACTAATGAGAAAAAGTTTCTTTATTGAAGCCCTGTAATAAAGAAAATGCATTAAACTATAAATATATAAAAAAAAATTAAGCAACAGTTGACCTAGACATTGAGAAGTAGAGTAGCTTTCTTCTAACCTGATTGAAGAATGTGCTTAAAGCTATAATTATATGCAACATACTTGTAAAATTATTTTTTTTTTTATTTTTTAATACCGATTTATACATAATATGTATGCGTTTTTGTGGGTGTAACTACAACAATTAATGCCCGATTATATGACCTACTTTAAATTTTCTCTTTTCTAAGTGATTTATAGATGGATATATTTTTAATTATTAATTATTTTATATTTAATTTACTTTTTTTTAGTAAAAAAGAACGTCGTAAATTATATGTTATGACTCTAAACATTTTGTTTCATTTATTTCACCGAACACTGCTTTAAATTATTATTTTCATATTATTGCAAATAAAAACAATTTAATTCATATACCATAGTCAATTTAATCTTATTTTTACATCCTTAAAATTTAAAGTAATTCTAATTTATGTATATAATTAACTCTTATATACTTTTTAAAGTATTCAAAAAGAAATATATATATATAACTTTAAGCCTTCAATAATAATATTCATTTATTATTATAGTAACAATTGTATAGTCGATGACTCTTGGACAAAAAGCGCTGAAGTATTAAAATCAATATTCGAATGCGTTAGTTTGATTTAACCGACAATACTAGGATTTTGGAGGTTATTTTTCTTAGCTGCTAATTAATTTTAAATACTTTATCTCTTGGATGGCTATTTAAGCGCAGCTCTGAATGAGATGATTTTAATTCTTTGTTTTATGGCAACTTTTTACATTTGTTGTGTACAATTCAACAACTTCCATTATATACTCATTTTTAAATAAGGTGAATAGATTGATATATTTGTAATAAAAATTACTATAATTTATTGAAATAATATATTTCTCAAGCATACTTTTTTAAAGTGCTTGATAATGTTCAGTATGATTTTGATTGTATCTGAGATTTTTAAAATGTAAATTTAGCTTTTTCAAATTTTAATTTCTATCAGCCATTCTCATTTCAACTTCATCATATTGCAGCCATCTACCACAACTTCAGATCAATTTCTTTGATTATCTACGCATTTGTAATGTCTTCATTCAACAGATGAGCTAGAGATATCAAGTACCTTCATCTTCCTACTCATATTTATTACATCAGTTTCACCTGTTCTTGTGGACGGTTGTATATGATAGAGTTGAGATGGTAATTCTCTAATAAATAAAAATTTAAATTGTAATTATATATTGTTTTATTTTTAGTTTTCCAGAGTTTTTATATAACTAAAACATGGCAATGATTTCTAATGAATATTTTAATAATTAATTATTATTTGGATTACTTTTAGCCACAAAAATTTGAAAAATAATAATTATTATTTATTTTTAAATTTAAAATAACTCAATCAAAAATTTTCATAACTCATATTGAAAAATCTTCTAAATTAAATAAAACATTACATCAGAGACTTAAGCATTCGTTAATGCTTTATTTTTAAAATACATGTATTTCCCATGTTAAAGATTTGTTGATCTTGGTATGGTTTACTACTCAATTTAAGGTATACAATGTTTTCAAACCTCCAAAATGTAAAATACTGAAGGCAAAAGTAAGCTTTCAATTTTTAGAAAGAAAGGCTTTAAACCACATATACCTATTTAACTACTATTAATAAAAAAACATTCTATTAGACAGATAAGACAAAAATATTTTCAATCTACTTTTTGTTTAAAAAAACTGCTTTATCATTTTTTTCAGATATTTTAATATTGTATTTATTTCATTATATCCAATTTAAATAAAATCTTGTCACTCTTTTTTGAGAATTAGTTATAGATAAAAGTCATTTAATCCTGGGATAAAATTTTAAAAAAAAACTTTCTGAAAGGATATTTATAAAAATCCTATTTGTCTGCTATTGCTGTAAATATTTTATCAAATACTTATCATTATCTACCAAACTATTGACTTTTGAAAATAAGATATTCATTCCAATTTAAAACAAAATCTTGAAATTTATTGACATATTTATAAATCTACTATTATGCAATAATATTGAAAAGTAGACTTAGATCACAGATAACAGAATATTCCCAGCCCCAATAAATAGCTGTTATATATATATATATATATATTATATATATATATATATATATATATATATATATATATTATAACGGGACGGCCTTAATCATCCCAGTTGGTGTATTAAATGTAATATAATCAATTATATTTAATGTTTAGAAGTCATTAACTTAATGCTTCATAGTTAGGTTCACCAAATATAACAGAATGGATTATATTTAAAATCTAAGTTAGTCTTGTTAAATATAAAGGGATGATTAAATTCCTTAGAAAGAGGATACGCATTTCACTACAATCGAACTTTGGGTCTTCAAGTAGAATGCTAGAAATGAATCGATGAAATACCAAGTCCATGATTATATATACCTTTATTATGCTAGCTCATTAATCTTTAAATAAGTTTAAATACAATTTAGACCAGGTCATCCATCTTTCATCCCTCTTTCAGTCACCATTATGCCACGATATTTAAACTCACGGAGAATTTGCAATCAGCTCATTTCAGGAATAATTTCAAAACAAGTTATTTCATATGCCTTTATATAAGCATTAATTATAACTATTATTCATATGATATTTATAATACTAGCATATATATAATATAATTCAATAATGATTAGACAAAGAGATCACGTTAACAAATCAATATTTAATAAACAATAAAAAATATAATAGAATAGATAATAAAATATTAATAAATAAATACGGATGAATTTTATCATTTTAAAAGAATATTAATAAATGATATTTTTTTTATTTAATACCCCATGATAAAACTCAATACTATAATAAACTTTCAAAAATTAAAGAAAATAGCTTAAATTAATAGATATATAAAAACAATATCTGGGTTCAAAAATTAATAATTTATGTAACTTATTAACTTATTTACCGTTCTTATTTATATGCTTCACAATTACCCATATATAGGTATTATTTACCATTGTATAACTTATATATTATATGTATTTTTAATACATAAAAATACATTAAACGTTTACAATATTACGTAGTAAACACAATATAATCCTGTTTAAGATATCTGTCAAATAATAACTATTTTTTATATCCCTCATCTAATTTGATGAATTATGTTAAGCTTTCAATTAATTATATTTAATAATAAATATAATTTTCCTATCAAGATATAAAATGATGCGATGCCAAATTTGAAATAAAGATAATAATAATAATAATAAACATATTAAAATAATATAAGCATTATTATAATATATATAAATATATAATAAAGGAAACTTATTTATAAGAGAGTTGAGAGTAGGTATTGAAGTCTATAGTTCATCATCCTAATGAAGATCTTTTACGAAGTATATTATTAATCCATTGGTATAATGATGATTTTATTTATCCATAGACGATAAACTGTTAACAATATCCAATGATTTGATTAATGTGAAATAAAATAAATATTCTTCGAATGTAGATGTTCTTAATCTTCATTTTTGTATTATCCTTAGACGTTCTATATATCTAATATTTCAAAATATTTTAAAATCGCATGCAAGGTTGGTTTCGAAACCTTTTACGATATAATAAGTGTACTACTCAGTGCACATTGTTTTATCCTTAATATATATAATTATCTTAAATTTATATATATCCGAAGAATAATGGAAGAGTTAAAACAACGTAGTTTCAAAACTTAAACAGACGTTCTTTTCTTTTATATTGCTATTCCTTTAAGATTGAGTAGAAAATTAAATATATTTTCCTTGCAAACTTTGAATCCACAAATTATTTTAATTTGGAAAAGTTAATATTTAAATTCCAATCGTTAAATAGTAGTATTGATAAAAGAAAAATAATATTTTTTTAAAGAGAAATGATTTTCTTTTTTCCTTCGTTTTTTTATATCCAGAGCACGAACGAATCTGCTCGTGTGTTATATAAGTTCATGCTTAATTCAACTATCAATTGTTCCACTGACATTAAGATTTAATAATAAAATAAAAAAATATATAAGTATTTATTCTTAACTTCAAATCTGGCATTTTACTCAAAAGCTTAAGGTATATATTATTTAAAACTTAAATGTATATATAAATATTACATATATGTTACATAATAAAATAGTCAAATATAAATTTATATTTATAAATAATTTCACAAGAGATAAAACACGCTAGACCAATAATAATAACTGTAAGTTACTATTATAATATATATAAGTTTGGTAAGTGTAGTAATAGCTTTATAAATTATCATTAGCATATTTTATGAAATTATTAATTATATATATTAGATTTCAAAAGTCCAAAACTGATTAAAATAGAGAAACTTTTTAAAAAAAAATAAAACAATAGCTTCTAGTTCAAGTGATCTTTTTAATGCTAGATATTGAATTTTGTTCTAATTTAACTGTAAACCAGAAAGATTTCATAAACATGTAACATATTTTCAAAGTTTCTAAAAAACCTCAAAAAGTAATGCCATAATTTGGCATAAAATCAGAAATGTGACATTTTCTAAATCTAAAAACTTCATAGTAAAAAAAATATCTGCCAATATCATTATTTTAATATTTTTTACAAACTATATGAAAAATTATTAGTTGAAATTTTATCTTTAGTTCAAAGTCATCTATTTTTAGAACAGGCTGTTGTTGGTAAAACAATTTAGCTTTGTAACTACTATTCTACAAAATACTTCAAAGTAAAACTGATGACTTATGTTATTTATATGGATGTATTTTCAAATTAGAACTCTATTTGGAAAAATTATCAATTTTTAAAACTTTCTAATATTTATAAATGCAGGAAACCATTAATTGTTTTAGAAAATACTTTCCAGAATAAATTTTTAGTAAACTCTAAATAATATACTACTAACCTAACATTTTAATGAATGACATATCAATGATATGAGTTTTTATTTTTAGTTTATTTAATATATTCTTCAGCAATATTTATAAACATAAATTGGTAAATTTATTTATGCTAATGAGCTTAAGTCAATATTAATGTACAGCAATAAATAAAATATAATATTCTGCCACAAACAATTGAAAATTGTCTCTATTTCATATCTTTATATTTTAAGCCAATAAACATCACATGATCACCATTTCTTGTGCTTGAGTGGCAATACTGTATGGAGAGTTTTGCCAGTTTTAATAACCTTTATATTTTACTAGGTTTTTTTATTTATCAAAGCTTAGAATTAATTCTGTCTACCTTCTTTAAAGATTGGTATTACTATTTGAGAATAAACTGTACTACCTTTTTTAAAGATTGGTATTACTATTTGAGAATAAACTGTACTAGTTTTCTTAACATACTGTCTTTGAAAAAAAAGCCTTACAAGTTTTTGCATCTTTATATTATTCCATTGTTATAGAAACTGTTGCATTGATTGAAACTATTACTTAAAAGACTATTATAGTATAATAATGTGTGCCCTTGTATGTTCTGACCATGATGAGATGTCAGAATCCAGGCTGAATAAATACTAAAAAAATTATTCTGATTATAAACTATTAATACAACACTGCTATAAAATTTGGGTTAACTTTTTCTAATCAAATTTTTAAATGTGCCCAAGAAAAAAAACAATTTTAAAGGCTCAAATACTATTTACTTTTATCAATAGAAAAACGTTTTATGGTATTTATCATTTTATTATTTTCAAGACCATAAAATATTTTTTGTCACATAGATAATTTAAAACCTTTCAATAAATAAATATTCAACTACTACTAGATAGTGGGTAAAAGCATTTGGCTAATTTATGCTAATCAAATGAATATTCTCAAAGACAAAAATACAATCATAATGAGAGATATTACCTTCATTATTAGCAGAAAAATATTTTTATTGCAAACAATACTTGAAATAGTATTTAATCACTTAATTTATACATGCATACATAGCTTTTTTTTCAGTCAATTTTTCATTTCTAGTAAACATTCTAAAAAAGGAAAATTGAAAAGTTCATCTACAATCTTTGATGCCTGTAATATTATCTAATATAGTTAGAAAAAAATCATTAATTCTCAAACTGAAAAAAAAGTCACTTCGATGAATAAAAGTCTATTATTTTATGATTCATAAAATGGAATTAGTGCTCGGTTTGCTAGCGCCTATGCTCCAATTTTAGTTGGAGAATTCTGAAGTGGAAAACTTTATTCCTTATTGAATAGCATTATTACAGCTGTACAATTAAATAAATATGGAAGACTTTAATGTACATTTTGTTACAAATAGTAGAATTTTACCAAAAGTTATTGAAAATGTTATTATTATGATAAATTTAAATGAGTTATTACTATTGGATTGACATCACAAAAAAAAGTCAAGCTCAAGGCAAATGAACTTTAATTCAAAGGATGAAATTTATGCTGGAATGGTATTTTCCCAGAATGCAGTTCATTCTGACTAGTGTTATTCCATTTTCCCAAGATGCAATTCATGCTGACTACTGTTTTTTTTTTCATTTTTCTAAGATATAATCCATGCCAAACTAGTATTTTTTTCATTTTCCCAGGATGCAATTCATGCTCAACTGCTGTTTTTCCATTTTTCCAAGATACAATTCATGATGACTAGTATTTTTTCATTTTTTTTCACATGGAACTTATGTAAAAAATGAACAGTAAAATTTAGCTATGAAAACTAAGTACATTCACTAAGTGAGCTCAATTTTTATGGAACCATATGTCAATTTAACATGAACTTCAACCCCTCCTCCATATGTTTTCAATCATACTGTTATGTGTTTCCATGTAATTTCTCAATATCATATTTAAAACTTCTATAAACCTAATTTGATATATGTATCTTGTCATATAATAATTATTTTTTCTATTAATTAATGTAAATCACGTTTTCCTTTCTATCATAATTAAGATTGTAAACCTTTATTACATATGTAATATCAAATCAATATAAAACTTATGTAACTCTTTATGAGTCTCAATAAAGTTTCCCCTTTGAGACATCATCATCATCATCATCATCATCATCATCATCATCATCATCATCATCATAATAATAACAACAACAACAACAACAACAACACTTTATAATAAAGGATATAATAGAAAAGGACAAAGGCAAACATGAAATTCAGTGTTGCAAGAACATGAAAAAATTACTGAAACCATGATTATTGATTTATGTTGTACATAAACTTGGATAATAAATATTTCACAAAGTGTGAAAAAATCTAAAACATTGTGAAAGCCACTATCTAAGTTCTAAAAAGTCAATTTTTAAGTGCAAAGAGACTCTAATCAAACATACAGACTGTAATGTAATAACTGTGTAACCCTATGTATAACACTTTGTATAATCAACAACTAATGTAACCACTTGTTTTTGAATAAAGTTACCTTTAAAACAATAATAATAATAATAATAATAATAATAATAATAATAATAATAATAATAATAATAATAATAAAATAATAATAATCGCAATAATAATAATAATAATAATAATAATAATAATAATAATAATAATAATAATAATAATAATAATAATAATAATAATAATAATAATAATAATAATAATAATAATAATAATAATAATAATAATAATAATAATAATAATAATAATAGAATGCGCATGTATGCCTAAGTCATCAAGAATGAAGGTCTTATTAATAATCTTTTTTTCCCATATTCTAATCATTTTCACACTTAAAAACTGTGATATATATCTGTGATAGATAAAGACAGCGATGGCTGATTACTGAACAGTTGTTTTCTATCAAAAGTAAGTAATACAGTCGTTCATAACAAAAAATAAATTCTAACGTTATAAACAAGCATGGCGTTGCATCAAAAAGCAAATGACGTAAATTGCGCTCAAACAAACAGCGATAAAATGAAAACTGTGACTATCGCAAAAACATACGCGAATGTAACAAAAATAAACCAGCAGCTTCACAGCATCGAATAAAGTCCAGAATTAACACAGATAGAAAGATTTAGGAAGGTAAATCAAGCTGACATAAATAATTCAAACCTCATAGAAAACAATAATGAAGAGCCCTCCCCAACGATATGGAATCAAGATGAACTGCAAGAAATAAACGTTAATTTCAACAGCACCATCCCAAAAAAATTATTTGCAACTTTCCAAAAATTTTTTTCACCGAGATCATTAGTGTTAGCTGTCACTGATAGAAATTTAACACTCTATAAATTCCCCAGAGAGCTTCTTTACGAGGAGCTTACAGCAACAGCATTGTGGGATACAGTCTCTAGTATTGGAGAGCATCCAAACTCGCGATATGTTGCAATTCAGTTTTTCGATGAACATCAGCATGCAAGATTTCAAACTAAAGTAAAAACTTTGGGAAGCTACACACTAATAATAGTTGATCAAAGCTTGCAAAACTATTGTAACGGAATAATTAAAAACACTTACTTCAGATATACCATTCAGGATTTTCAAAAATTAATACAGTCATTTGGCAAAGCTATTTATATAAAACAAATCTACTTATCCGACACCCACATACTGGTTTTCAGCAACAACTTTCATTTCAAAATAAAGCTGAATGACAATGTAAACCCAGAGGATATTCCAACACAAATAATTGACCAGAATGCAATACTGACTATTCACATAAAAGGATTAAGGCTAAGATGTTATGCGTGCGGTGAAACTGGACACTTAGCAATCGATTGCAACACCAAAATCAACCAGAAAAACCAACTGAGCTCTGAAGATCAACCAACAGAAGCTCACCAACCGGAATCAAACAGTACAAAACAGATAACGAAAACAACTAATAAACAAGAAAAAACTAATAAAAAAACCACAGATCAACAGCAATTGAATAATAAAAAAAGTGCACACACATTGCCAGCACCTGGAATTCTGGATTTATCAACAAAATCAACCTATAGAATTCAAACCCCCACTGATAAAAAAACCAGAAAGTCAACAACCTCAAGAGGCTCCAACGGAAAAAACAGCACACAATCTAAGTTAGCCTACCAAAGATACTGATGAAAAAAATAATAAAAGAACAAATAAACTCACACAGTAATAGTGATCAAGAAAAAATATATATAACACACCAAACACCCAATATTAAAAATAATACAACAATGGAAATTATGGAAGCTATCACCCCAAATATGCCTCAAATCACCAAAGCTGACACAGAACAAAGAAGAAGACCAGGCCGCCCACCAAAGAAAAATAGAGGGCCCAAAAAAATCAAAACAGAATCCAACCTTAGCCTTTCTGATCACAACAATACAACTACAGTGGAAACAGATGAAGATCTGGAAATGGAATATGAGAATGAATGGGAAGAAATACCAGACCAACCCTAATATTTGAATCTCAACCAAAAAACATATAATGAAAATAAAAATTGCGGCAATCAATGTCAGGGGTTTGAACTCAATTTCAAAAATTAATAAGTTAAAACATTGGATCAAGGATATACAACCACACTTGCTTGCTATACTTGAGACAAAAATTTATGCTGGATCACAAACTGACCCAGCCAAACATTTAAATATGAAAGGTTTCTGTGCATGCTCCAGAGACTCTTCCTCTCCCTCAGCTGGCACTGGACTCATAATTGCTAGAAATTGCCCATTCACAATGTTCAAAATAATTCACATTGACATGAACTTATTAATTGCAACCTTCAACCAAAAAAGCATAACAATAAATCTGGTTTTTGTATATATGTTTTTACAGGATAAAAAAATAGATACCATAATTGCAAACATTAATTCAAGGTTAGCTACAACTTCAAACCCAACTGTCTTAATTGGAGATTTTAATTTAAAATATCAGGAATTTACCCAACGTTGGCTTCACGGAATAAACATACTACTAATGAGTGGCCAAGGTTTTTGCCAGATGATGCCATCTCTTTCCACAATAATCGCTTCTCTTCACTTATTGATCTGTGCTTTTATTCTCCAATGCTTCACCACTCTATTGAAATAAAACTAACTCCCTCAACTTTTTCCGATCACTCAGCTCAAATAGTCACAAATGACTGTGCCAAATTCAAATATCACCCTTTTCACTTACAAGAACAATAAGAGTTTTACTCCCAGAAACAACCCCTGAATTTCTGTTCTCTGAGACCTACACAATGCTAAACAAAACCAAAGATATGACTTTGAACCTGGTCCAGAAATATCTAGCATTTATGGGAATGTTGTCCTTTAACATCAACCATATAACCAAAAAACACCCTCCACCATCAAGACTTTTATCTCTGGCAGATCAGTTACACCAGAGAATAATCATGATTAACCCATCACACTGCACCCAGCAGTATATATTCAAGCTTACACATGCATACAATAAAGCATGTGATGAACTCAAAAGCTATCTGAAGATAAAGAAAAGCAAGGTATGCCTAACCAGGCCACACACTTGGACAAGAGATTATATAAGATGGGCACTGGGAAACTAATTAGATGTAAAAGTGCCAATGGCACTATATACAAATAGTGGAACATATGCAGGACACAATATGATTATGCCAATTTTTGAATATTTTAAAGAAAAATTAAAAAAAAACAACCATATAAAATACCACATAATCTGTTTGGCCCACCAGAGACAAAAACCCCATTCACAAAAGATCTATTCACAACAAAACTAAATACTATTCGAAACGCTTGCCATCCAGGTAGTCCTGGAGTTCCATTGTTTGTATTAAAGCATCTAAGTAAATTCCCAACAGAATATTTGTGTCAGTCAGCAAACCATCTAGCGCAACAAATTCAACCCATGAAGGGTGTCTATCCAATAGCCATAGTACCCTATAATAAAAAGAAAGCAATTATTCCACCTATTACAGACCTCAGACCAATATCTATGGGACCTTTGCCGATCAAAATTATGGAGAAAATTATTAAAGATGAAATTGAACTGTATATAATGCCACTTATCTCCAAAGCAACATATTCAAAGAAAAACTCTTCAACAACAGAAGCAGCCTTATTCTTCAAAGCAATTCTAGCCACAGTAAAACAGCAGAAAAAATACAGACCTGTTGTTGTGCAGCTTGACATAAAAGCTGCATTTGACTCAGTCAATATATACACACTTATAAAAATGCTAAAAGACACAGAAATTCCTAGAACACATCTATATATAATTGCTAACCTGCTTCTGAACAGAGAGATCCATATAACTTTAAATGGAAGAAACTCACAATCTTTCACACCCACCAAATCTATATCCCAAGGATCCCCTCTTAGTTCACTATTGTTTATATTTTACATCAATCCCCTTATTAAAAGCATACAAAATGCATTTACTGGGATCGAGATACCAAACACAACACAGCGCACTACATGCATCGCCTATATGGATGATGTTACCATATTCCTAACATCAAAAAAACAAATACCGCAACTCCAAAAGATATTACAAGAATATTCACAAAAATATGAATTAACATTTAATCCGGCAAAAACCACAGCCTGGTCAATATACACTGGTAAACCATGTACATCAATTTACAAATCAAAACCAAACTCTTTCCTTGGGTTCCCATTTCATATGGGAATTACAGGAATGAGATGCCATATCCAAAATAAACTTAAAGAAGAAACCACAAAAATTATAAACTCCTTGTCCAAGGCATATCTTTCACTATATTCCAGAGTACAGTTAATTAACCAGCTTATCATAACCACAATAACTTACTATGTACCGGTTATTTCATTCTCAAAGGGGTTCATTTCAAAAATTAAAACCATATATAATAAACTACTTTGGGCCTGAAAAACAGTAGCAATTTCCACAAAAAAACTTAGCCAACGCCTAATAAAAAATTGACTTGGCTTGCACAACATCAGTATTTTTCATCTACAAAAGTTAAGGAACTCAATAATCACAATACTTGCCAAATATCCAAAAATTAACCACTTGCTAGAAGTTACTCCAACAGATAGACTACCTCCAAAAGGTTCCTTTTTCACCAACATTATATACCAATGCAAAACCACAGACAAGATTCCAGAACAGTATTTGCATAAGTATTCAAACTGGGATATTTATGGTTTAATAAACAGAGAAGCAGATACTAATGTTATACAACCTATGCTAGGAATTAACAACAAGAGACTATTCAAGGAATATAAAAAATGGGCTCTAGAGCCCAAATACTTTGATTTTATCATGAAAGTTGCCTTGCCAACAACCCACTTTCTTTATCATAAAAGAATGTATATATCTATTGACCTCTTCTGTGGACTCTGCCATCGAGCAGAAGAGACACTGGACCACTTTATTTATCAATGTGTAGCACTTAACCAAACACGACAGATGATGTGTAACACCTACAGAAAACCAGGTACAATCATTAATCATATAATAGCTGCTTTTCAGGGAAGATCAACACCTAGCATTAGGGCAGCCACATTTGTTCTATATGCGTACTGGTGCACCCGATGTACTTTCTTAATTGGCAATAACACCAGATGACACCCAGCTACATTTAGCAACAAACTGCTACACATTCGAAATAGAGATAAAATAATAACCAACCCCCACTTATATGCAGCAACATGGTCATTGTTAAAACAACAATCAATGCTGTGAATGCTGCAAAGAAAACTATCATACAACTAACATTCAAAGTGACATGTGGACAAAACTAAATAAGCTCCTCAAACTTTAGAACTCTGATTATTTTTGCTTTTTTATTTTTTTTATTGTTATAGTCCATTAACCACAAAGTGTAACCACTAAATTCATTTATATGTATTTACCCTAATATTATTCATTGTATGTTAAATTTCAAATTTTCTAGATGTAAACTTATATAAACCATTGAGATCAATAAAGCCTTTATTGAATCATCATCATCATCATCATCATCATCATCATCATCATAATAATAATAATAATAATAATAATAATAATAATAATAATAATAATAATAATAATAATAATAATAATAATAATAATAATAATAATAATAATAATAATAATAATAATAATAATAATAATAATAATAATAATAATAATAATAATAATAATAATAATAATAATAATAATAATAATAATAATAATAATAATAATAATAATAATAATAATACACTAAAGCAATATGTAGCAATAAAAAAGAAAAAAATATGCCTTACACAACAACATACTTGGACCAGAGCATACATACGGTGGGCATTGGGATACCCATCCACAGTCAGAGTGCCTATGGCACTTGAAATAGATGGCTCTATAACAGCTGGACATAACATGATAAACCCAATATATCAACACTTTAAAAAAAAATGCAAAAACAGAGAGTGTACATATCAAATGAAGACATATTTGGTGACCCTGAAACAGACACACCAATAACAACAACTGACATTGTATTTCAACTTACAACAATAACAAACACATGTCACCCAGGACCACAAGGAATTTCCAAATTTGTGTTCAAACATCTTAGTCACTTCACAGCAAAATACCTGTGCGATCTAGCCAATTACATATCCCAAAAAATTTACAACATACAAAGTCTATACCCAATTGCAATGGTTCCATTTAACAAAAAACCAACAGCAATATCATCTTTATCTAATCTATGACCAATTTCAATGGGACCTTTAGGAATAAAAATTTTTGAAAGAGTGATAAAGGAAAAAATAGAACAACACATACTCCCTGTGTTATCATCAGCACAATATGCCAAAAAAAGATCATCCATTGGTCAGGGTGCCTTAATGTACAAAACAATTATCGAAGTAGTAAAAAAAAGAAAGAAATATGCACCAATTATAGTTCAACTAGACATTGAGGCAGCTTTTGACTCAGTGCCTATAGCCAAATTATTAGACGTGCTGAAAAAAATAACAACACCTCCATCCCTACTATATATAATAGCCAATCTGCTACTCAGCCATGAAATTCACATCACATTGAATGGGAAAAAATCACCAGCCTTCAGACCGAGTCAATCCATCCCACAAGGATCCCCCCTAAGTGCCTTGCTCTTTACAATATATATAAATCCTCTATTAATAGAGATACAGAAAAAAATAAAAGGCATTCAAAATCCAAACACTGCTTTAAATATATCATGCAAAGCCTATATGGATGATGTAACCGTTTTCCTCCCCTCTAAAAAGAACCTCCCCATATTACAAGAGATAATCAAGAATTATACCTCAAATTTTAATTTAAAAATTAACACAAATAACACTGCTGCATGATCAATATACACAGGCAAGCACTGTACAGAGATGTTTAATGGTAAACCATCTGCTTTCCTTGGTTTCCCATTCTACCTTGGAACCAATTGAATGAGGCAAAAAATTCAAAATAAATTAAAAAAAGATGCTGAAAAAATCACAGCCTCACTTGAAAAGTCATACCTGTCAATATACACAAAGGTAGCACTATTTAATCAACTTATAATTACAAAAATTACATACTACACACCTATAATCAAATTTGCAAAAACATTCATATCTAAAATCTCGTCAATCTGTAACAAACTAATATGGAAGAGAAAGACAGTGGCAATCTCTTTAAAAAATCTGAGCAGACCACCACATAGCAATGGACTTGGACTACATACAATCAATGTTTTTTACACACAGAAATCAGTAAATCTAATAACAGCAACCACAAAAAGATTTCCAGACCTGGAGTGTGTAATCAGTATAATACCCACAGACAGACCACCCCCTTCATATGGATATCTAGCCACACTGATTGATGAACTCAAGCCAATATACAACAAAATATCACTCAATAATGACAACAAGTATACATACTGGGACATTTATAATATACTATATCCAAACCAGACACCTAATCTACATCCATCAATTCTTGGAATAGACAACAGGAAACTACTGCAACAGTTCAGAAAATGGTCATTAGAACCAAAATTATTTGATTTTCTACTTAAGCTTAATCTCAATGCTCTACCCACAACCCATTTCCTTAGATTTCGTAGATTCTATACAAATATAGACCCCATGTGTGGGCTATGTCATAGAGAAGAAGAGACCCAAGATCATTTTGTTCATTCCTGCAGTGCCCTAGAAACAATATGTCGCACAATGTTTACCACATACAGAAAGGCTATCATTTCAATTGATGAAATAATAAATACGTTTAAAAAAGGCAACAGCCCTGCTATTCATGCAACAACATACAGCCTTTATGCCTGCTGGAGTACCAGATGCACTTTTGCACTTGCCAATAACTCTCGACGCCACCCAGCAACATATTCAATAAAACTATAACTGTTCAGAAAAAGAGACAGCATCCTAGCTCAACCAGATGTGTTTGCAGCCATATGGTCACACTTGAAACAAAGATCCAGTCTATGAAATATAAAGGCCAATAAGATAGATGATGACATTTTCAACATCAGCATTTTTTCCAACTTCAAAAAGATGCAAGCACAAACTGAACTAAATAGAAGACCAAATTTAAAAACAAGAAGAAGAAAAAAGTATGCAGAAAAGATAAAGACTTATATACTGAAAGTTGTCATTTGTTTTTCATTTGTGACAAATCAATATATTACTAGATGTGACTCTGTAACTTTTTAGACTCAATAAAGTTTTGCTTTGAAACATCATCATCATCATCATCATCATCATCATCATCATCATCATCATCATCATAATAATAATAATAATAATAATAATAATAATAATAATAATAATAATAATAATAATAATAATAATAATAATAATAATAATAATAATAATAATAATAATAATAATAATAATAATAATAATAATAATAATAATAATAATAATAATAATAATAATAATAATAATAATAATAATAATAATAATAATAATAATAATAAAGAAGTATTGAAAATTAGCATTTAATAAAAAAAATAATAAGACTTTTTAGAAGAATAGATTGCTTAAAACTAGCTTAAATGCAAAGTTATTAAAATTATGAAAACATTGAAATGACAGATAAATATAAAAAAGTCAAAAATATATACTAAATTAAACACTAACAATCTTAACTTGAAAGAAAATATTTTAAATTTATGTTAGATACTCATTTTCAGAATAGGAATAAATACATCATATATTAAAGTTAAAATCTTAAACCTATTTAATACTCAGTAATAACAGATTATGTGTATATGGTTTTAATTTGAATTATAATAATGTAAAAATATTGCAAATTGAAGAAACAACAATAAAAGACAAATTAATGAAGCTATGTTAATATATAAACATAAGCAAGACTTAATAAACAGAAGGCAGCAAACATAAAAATCAGGAATTGTGGGATGGTTAGCCTATGAAAGTGCTACTTGACAAAGACTATGAAGATAGTCGAAAGCGCTAAGTGGATAGAAGTTTTTTTAAAGTTGTACTTTAAATATATTTGGTTGCTGTATTTATTAATAGTCAATTACAAAATTATGTATATAACCTTGAAGAAATACAGACATCGAACAAGAATATCATTATATATATATATTATACCGGTTAACGTTTACTCCGTTAATATGAGCATGCGCATAAACCGAACATGAGGGAAAATATGGCGACATGCCGGAGTAAGAAGAATTCAAAACTTTACCGTAACAGTGTTATGGACACAGAAGATACTTATGGAAAGGTTGGCTCTTACATACCTTTGGGAGATGACTCTAAAACAACCCCTCGCGTCACTCCCAGAAGGAAATTTAACTCTCCTCCTGAAGGGATATGCAAGTTCAAATGATATTAGGGCATGTGTGCCGATAAATAATTATTCATAAAAAAATAATAAATAAGTATCCTCATGCTAAATAGAGATTTAAGACCTGTAAGATGATTTCCCATTTGCTAGCTCAGCATACTTTTTTCTCAGTTAAAGAATGGGGATCGGAAAACTCGCATAATTAATTAATAATATAGTTAGAGAAAGTAAATGACAAAGAAAATAAAAAAAATTATGGCAGTAGTCACTTTAGAATTATAATATAAATATTTTATTAACCCATTACCCCATACCATTTATAATATGAATACATTCCCAGATCGATTAAATATACGAAACAAATATTACACTACATAAATCATATTAATAAAACAAAACTATAATCATAAAGAAATACTTAATAAAGCAATAATTAGATTAAATAAAGGAAAATTTCTTTCTTGATAAGAAAAATTGATTAAATAACTAATACATGAGATAGTGATCTGTGGATTATAAACTCACACACGAGCATTAAGCAAACAAAGAAAAATTAACAAGTTACATGAAAGATGTGTTTGTGTACGTATGTACATAAGATATATTTATGAAATGTGTATCAAATTTAAATAGAATAAACACACACACACAAAAATAGTATACCCTATAAAGTCTATAAGCTTCATTCTTGTATGGGCTTTGAGTGGGCTATACGTTCATCTACTGCGGCAAGGGCTGGACTTGACAGCATTATAAGTTCATAGAATTGATCATCATCACCTTGGTGCTTGAATCTCGGGGTTTACATTCTGTTGGGACGGTAGGAGCGGAGCTGGATGGACGCGCTGAAGTGGCTTTCTACTCCATAATCATTCTATATACAGGAAAGGGCTTGATGTGCATCTTTAGGCTGGATAACGGATATTATACACTATAAACAGTCTTTTCTTGTTTTCCTAATTCTAGATTTATTACTGGCTTCAATGGCGTGTTGCAATTAAACTTCCATCGGCATCAACTGAGTATATGGTGGAATAATCATCTGCTCATTTAGCTTTCCAATAGTTGACTAGATAACTGATGCTACTCAACACCACTTAGTAGTCCGATGTTTAAACCGTTGGCTACTCACTGGTTAACTGCTCGAATGGTTATTTGAATGACTGCATGAATTAGGGTCCGTTTGTTTATAATGACTGAATGCATTTTTAATTAGAGTAAATCCCTCAGATTAGATTGAATCAGAGTCAGCATGCTTGCTAAAAAGGTTGCAAAACTTTGTGTGGTTCCATTAATAGCATTAGTTTAGCAATAAATTTGGACTTGGGCTCCTAATAAGATTTGTCTTTGAAAACAAAAATGAACTACTTTCTCCCAATTTCAGAACAGATCTATATCTACTCAATACCCCCTCAATTTATGTATCCCATCCCAGAAAGAAAAATCAATTAATTAAATCTTTTTTTTGGTTTTACTAATTGTTCTAAGAATTTGATTTCCAATTAGTTTTTTTTTTTAATTTTTTATATCTCCATTTAGATCACATATATCACTAATGAAAATTTTAATAAATGATAACATCTTTTTCATTTTTTTTTCTTTAGTAATTACATTATTACAATCGAAGTTTTAACAAAAATATTTCACTTAGGTTGGGCATTCTTCTCTCCCTACATTAACGCAAGTTTAATGAAGTTCCTTTTGTCCAGTTGAAATTATTTTAGAATGGACAGGAAATCAGAATGCCTTTAGGCTTTTCTTAAATTTAAGACAATGACTTGCTCAAATGCAACTGAAGAGAAAAATGACCATTAAAACCTCAATCTTGAAATTATTTCTAACTTATTTTTAAATAGTAATATTTAAAATTTTCCTTTTTACATTTTGTAAACACTCAAAAAATATAAATACAGAATAACAATTTGTTAAATAAACGCTGTTTCTTCAACAAACAAAATATTTAAAATTATAAATACATTTTGGAGTTATCTTTTTCTTTTTAAAAAAAATAAAAAACAAAAATCAAAATTGCAAATACATATTTCTACGCCTGTGGGTTCGCGTCCCGGCCGATGCTATGTCGTATGAAAAAAAAAAAAAAAACATCGGCTTTAAACATATGTGTGTGTGAGTTTATATTATCGCCACAGTTCTCTCTTAATTTATAACAAATTTTAATTATATAAATAGTATACCCACCCACCCCCATTTAATGGCTTTTTACGTATTTTTGACCATTAATTTATCTGACCTTATCTTGTGCTTGGCCACATCAAATGTGCCTGGCACAATATATATAAGCATTAAAAGTCTAAAGCTAAACTAATCAATAAAATAATCAAAAGCCCCACCCCCACCTCCCCAGTTTCACAATTCAACCAGATTAACCAAAGAAAATACATTCTAAAACACAATAGTTTCATTGCAACAAGCAGACTTCTTAAATGTAAAGAACTACAAGACAACAACAAATTTATATTAAATATTAACCACCATTCCACTTACATCTCACATACCCTTAATATTAAAAGAAGTTATAAACAAGTTAATTGTGTCAGAATCATAAATTTTTAATAATAAAGATTCTTTAGTTCTTTTTTTTATTTCATTTCCTTCAAAGCCTCATCAAAACTAATAGTGTTTCCCGTATTAAAGCAGAACCGAGATATTTGTTTTTAACCCTATTTTTATGTACTTTTATACTCTGATCTATTTATACCTTCTTACAAAAACAAGGGATAATATATACTATTCTAAGAATAATCTTTCTATCAAAATTTTTCTTTGTATTATTTAATAAATTATTCAAAGTAAAACCCATTTTCCAAACAATTTTTTTATTTCTATTTTTATATACAATTCTATAAGATGACAATTTAAAAGGCAAAGAAATAAAATCACATTTTCCTTTACCCTTTACATTATTACAAATACTATTACAATTAAATAAAATACTTTTAACAAATTTATCAGAGTAGACATCACTCAAATAATCTCTATAAATTAAACTTTTTGATGCAAAGCTACTTCATCAGAATTATTTAATCTCTTATTTCTATAACAATAAGAAAATATTTAAATATAAATAAAGTTCAACTTTTAGAATAACTTTGTATTATTATAAACAGTGTTTTGATTCATAATGAATATTAAAGTTTATCTGTTTTATTCTTTGTCATTATTTTTATTCTATTATAAGGGATTTATATAGCTTTATTTTAAAAAGATCAATTTTATAGAGATTATTTGAGTGTTGGCTACACTGATAAATTTAGTAAAAGTATTTTATTAGATAGTAATAGTATTTGTAATAATGTAAAGAATAAAGAAAAAAGTGGTTTTAATTTTTTGGCTTATAAACTATCATATTTGTAAAGATAGCAATAATTTGATTTCTATATCAGTGTTAATAGTTCAGTATCTTTTACTACATCACTCTCATACAAGATATATTGTGACAATCTAACATTTTCATTTAATAGTAAATCTCTAGTGTGAATCTAAATTATATATATATATATATATATATATATAAACTGATGTTTTGACTGGCTCAGACTGGTCATCACATTGATAAAAAATATAAAATAATTGTAGATGTGCTATAAACACTCTGGATTGAGTTGTTTTTGCTTTATATTATTTTGTTTTATTATAATTTTATATGAAAATATGAAGAATAAGAATTTTGGTTGTATTGGCATAATATTTGTCTAATTTTTTATGTTGTAGATCTGAAGAAGACTGCTAGTACAGTCAAAACTGTTATAATAAATAAAATAATTTGCTTAAAGTGTTAAAGGAGTGTTGATAAGTTTATAGTGAAACATTAATATATAACAATAATGAATGTTCTATTAATAGAAAATAGAAATAATAATTATTATGAGAAATTATTTAGCTTAATGCGATTTAAAAAAAAAAAACATTTCAAATAAAATTACAATTTTCATGTATCATCACATTTGTTGATACATTCTGGCCTTTTAAAGATCTCAATAACTTTTCTGATCTGACATTGTTGGAGAATGTCACGTCTGGATAGCATTTTCCCATTAAAAAAGTCAATACTAGATCTAAATTTATAGCATGAAGAGATAATGCTGATGATAATGAGTGTTTTAACTGCATTAATATGTTCATTTTTTCTAGCATTGATGAGATGATTACTCATGACTATGTAGGATGCTTTACAAATGTTACAAGGAATTTTATAAACTTCATATGTTTCAAGAGAGGTTGAGTGTTTAGGCTTTGTTATAATGCTTTTAATTTTTGATGAGTGGTATAAGTTGTCTTTATATTATAATGTCTTAGAATAGTCCAATATTGTCTGTAGTTTCTTTTACATAATGAATACAAACTTGAATAGTTTTTTCTTATTTTGATTTTTATTTTGATTGTTTAGGGTTTGAATTAAGGAATGTATTGTTTTATTATTATAGCCATTAGCTAATAAAACATTACTTATATGATTTATTTCATCTTTGACATTTGATTTATAAACATCGGTTTACATATATAAATAAATTATACACTGATGTATGCGGATAATATTTCATTTATATCTGTAGCCCATAATAATCTTTAATTTAATATATATATAATCTTATCTTTATATTGCAGAATAATTAAAAGAATCATTAATATTTTATAATAGTATTTCTGTAATCATAATAAATGCCATAAAGCTACAAAATTTTCACTCACGTAATTTTTTATGAAGTTTAATAAATAAAAAAACAGTTATCAAATTAAATCATTCACATCTCTTTTTTTTTAATTAAATTTCTAAATTCAGTACTGAATAAAATAATCAGTAAATAATTAAGATGGCTTTAGTATTCAATTAATAGTAGATAAAATTTATCTGACTTACAAAAAGGAAAGACCCAGATAAAGCTAAATTTGTGATATTTTACGAAATGTAAAGATAAATCAACCTTTAAATATTTTATTACAGAATAAAGGTTCTCCAAAAACTCTCATAAGCAAACCATGAAGAATAAATACAAGCACGTTAATCCGAAAGTTGAGATGGTTTGGACAATTTTCATCTTTGTTTCATTCTTTATCTAAAAATATTTAGATAGTCATTTATTGAACAATATTGAATATTAAACTATTCTTTAGTGATATTTAAATATTTTACAAGAAGTAACAATAATTCAAAACAGTATTTGAGGCAATACTTCTCATTGTAAAATTATAATTTTAAAAATGACATCTTTGATAGACTGACCTTTATATGAGCCAAATTTAATAGCTTAAGAAAACTACTATTTATTCTAATGTGCAATATTAGCATAGAATAAAAATATTAAACTCGGTTAAAATACTAAATAATCTATTGTTTTTGAAATATGGTAGTCCTTCTTCTGCATAGGATATTTATTTTCAACCTTCCAGATAATAACTGGCACCAGGAATAAAAATAAATTCTATATAATATTACATCTATACAAACTAATAAAATTCAGTGTAGCATGCATTAAAAATGAGAAAAGTTTTTTTTTCCAGTGAAATATAAACTAAATTTGTGTAAGTAATATGCTGATTTAAAAATCACGCTCATAATAAACTCAAACCCACAATCAATAATTACTGGTTTATTTAAAAAATAAACTCTAACCATAAGTGGACCAACTATGGTTTTAAAACAATTACTGAGGGAGAGTACCACGTGTCAATTTTAGAAAGTGTGAAGCGTAATTTCACTTCAACAATAATATAAATCGCTATATTATTATTATTGCATATACACACAACTGAAGTATAAATTAATTTTTTAAATGTACACATTAAATCACCAATAAAATTAACTAACCAAAAATAGAATATTGTAAATTATAAAAATGTCAAAAAACAAAGCAGCAGTGAATATGACAGACTGCCAAAGATAAGACAATGGCTGACTGGATGAGAATTTATGCATAATGGCAAGCACAAGCATAAAATTTGTGGTTCCAAATTTACAAGTTTCTATTCTGCTTTTCATTTATTTATTTATTTTTAATTTCGAATATGAGTTTATGAATGCAAGACAACTATTGTCTATATATAGTAAAGACTATAAAATTATTTATTTTTATGTGTTAAAATATCTTAGCTTGTATTCTAAATTATATATGCATGCATTTTAAGTTCTCTATCTAAAAGCATATTGAAGCCATGACCCAGTGATAATCATTGATTATTCTTAGTGGCAATTTGATATTGCTTGTTATTTTATTAGTCTAATTTATAGCATTTTAACCTTAAAATTGGATCATAAACTTTAATAAAATCTTCACAACATTGATAATGTTCACTATGTAATACAAAAAAGAAGTTAACTTTTTAATGCATAGCACATCCTTAAAATATTTCGATAATGACAATCATTATATGGTTAAATTAAAATCGCATTAAAGTTAAATAAACTGAAAGGTGAAAAGTTTTAAAATCTAGCATGTCATATTAGATTTATTGTTCATTATTAAATTTCTGTCAAACTAAAAACAGGAGTGGTCTCTTAATATATAATTTATTTTGCAATATTAAAAAGATCACTAAGAAATTATAAGAGCAAGTTAATAATTTATATATATAATAGTTTTATTATATTATTTTAATAGTATAAATATTGATGAATACATGTACATAAAATATTATGAAGTTAAACTTCTAATTTGCATATCCTCTTCCTCTACAATCTTTATCATAAAATCAATAAATAAAATTAAAAGCTGATGGCAGGTGAAAGCATTATACTTTAAAACAAATAAAAAATATTCAGTTATATTTTTTTATAGATTTTTTTGCTTTAGTATTGAATATTTTGAAAGATAAAGGACATTAGGGGAAAATATGACTAAACAGTGTTCTAAGATGAAAAAGTAATAAAGAATATATGATGTAATTAACTCATAGAAATAATGTAATAAATCTGACTTTACTAAAATATTAATGACTTATAATGTAGTTAGGAAGCTAAAATCTAAGACATTTTTTTTTTAATGTTTAACTACAATTTCGTTTTATTAAACAATTATTCTGTGTCAAGAAATGCAATTACCAGATAGAAGACATAAGTGTATGTAAAGTGAAAAGCTTTGTATTTAATTTATGTTCTTTTTTTCTTTTCAAATTACATCCAAGCAGTAACATTATTAGTGATTGTTTTGCCAATGCTTTCTTACACCCCATTTACCATAATTTGTTACATCATATCAAAATTTATATCTATATCTTAACATTAATGAAGTATTTATGTCATGTAAAAAAATTTCAATAAGTTATCAATCAGTAATAGCTAAATTTTTATCATATTGTTGTTGCAATAAAACCATTAATTTTATACTTATTTAGTTTTCAAAAGTAATTTTTGTAATAGTCCTAAATTATTGAGTCAGTTTTTTAAAAACTTGAGAAAAATTTTGTTTTACTAATCAATAAATATAAAAATAAGAGCCATTTTTATATTATACTGTTTGCTCTTTTCCAGCGATTAAATAACCATTTAAACACCCATTCAGATCATATTATAATTGTCTTCTCATAATGATAACATGAAGTCACTTAAGTCTATACAATTTTTCTTAATATATTCATATTTAATGGTTAAAAAAAATCTTAATAAATTAATATGAATTTACACTAAAATTATCACTGTTAAAAATGAAAACACTCTTAACTATTATTAGGCTGTTCGGTACATTTTTGGTTCTTTTCCATCAAGAAAAGTTACTTTAAAAACATTAACATTTTATATTACATATATTGATCAGGTTATATATATATTATTTACTTTTATAAAATTAACAATGCTGCTATTACAAATCGTTAAAATAAGTTTCCTCCTCCATATAATACATAAATAGAATTTCAAAATGATTTAAGCAGTATTTAAAATCTGACTGATTTATAAAACAGCACATTTAATATCCAACGTTTGTTTAAATAGATTAGAACTTTTAAAAAAAAGGTGACTACTCTATTCTTTATTAATATTTATTGATGTGTGAATAATGTTTATTAATGGCTTGCCGGAAAGTGGTCACTTCCGTTTGCATTTGCCTATATAAATCGGGTTATATATATATTTATTATTTATTTTTATAAAATTAATTTAATATTAATATTACAGATCATTAAAAATAAAATAATTTTTTTATCCTGTAATACATAGATAGAATTTCAAAATTATTTAAGCCATACTTAAATTACTGCTGATTTACAAATATTACTCTTAATTTGTCCAATAACGTCAATGTTCATTAAAGTCAGATCTTTAAAGAATAGGTGTCTGTCTTTCCTTTATTAATATTTATTGACATATGAATATTGTTTATTAATGATTCAATCCAATGATTATTCCATCTTAAATATTAACCAAATTATTAGGACACTAGACTTTTTTTAAAATTTCTAACTGTGAATTCTTTTTTACAAAAATGAAAAAATAAAAATAAGAAAATCATTGTGCATGAATATAATATTCTGATAATGAATTTGTTGCAAATTATCCGAATGTATTTTAATCAAAGGCTACTTTTAAGTGGCAATTTCATTTAATAATGCTACATGTATAATACTGAATCTACAAAAGTTTATTTCTGAAAGTACTACAAACTATATTAAAACAGGCAAAATTCTCTATATGTATTGTCATGCAGTGTAAGTCAGATTAATCAATGGATGCCAGAAGACTTGTCCATAAAATTCCCATCTAGTGCCTATTCATCCACTATCCCCAGACTAGTTTCTGGCTTGTGGCCTTCATCAGTGAGAAGCCTTGGATTTGAGAGCTCTGCATCTAGATCTTAGGAAAACACTATAATATTTTGAATCCAAGCTGATTATTTTATGTAATCATATTGGTCTGAACTAAGTTTAGTACCTATACATATAGAGAGTTTTGCCTGTTTTAATAACAGTTATAAGCAAGCATAAGAAATGGTGATCATGTGATATTCATTGGCTTTAGATCAGTCCTGCCTAATATTATAGTGGTGGCTATGGTTATTAAAGAACCAAAGACACCAAAATGTATAAGTACTGAACTGAATTCAGACCTGTATGACTACATAAGCTAATGAGTTTGGATTGTAAATATTATAGGGTTTTCAATTTAAGATTCATAGTTTTATAGTTAAGTAGAGATAAAAGGTGGATGCTGGAGGGTTGCATTAGATCCTAAGATCTAGGTGCAGTGCTATCAGATCCAAGGCTCCTCAATGATAAAGCCACAATCCAGAAACTAGTCTGGGGATATTGTATGAGTATACACTAAATGGGGATTTTATGCACAAGCCATCCATTGAGTACTCTGGTTTGCACTGAGTTGTAATATGTATAGAGAGTTTTGCCTGTTTTAATAACAGTTATAAGGAAGCATAAGAAATGGTGATCATGTTATGTTTATTGGCTTACTACAGACAGACAGACAGGCAGATAGATAGATAGATAGATAGATAGATAGATAGATAGATAGATAGATAGATAGATAGATAGATAGATAGATAGATAGATAGATAGATAGATAGATAGATAGATAGATAGATAGATAGATAGATAGATAGATAGATAGATAGATAGATAGATAGATAGATAGATAGATAGATAGATAGATAGATAGATAGATAGATAGATAGATAGATAGATAGATAGATAGATAGATAGATAGATAGATAGATAGATAGATAGATAGATAGATAGATAGATAGATAGATAGATAGATAGATAGATAGATAGATAGATAGATAGATAGATAGATAGATAGATAGATAGATAGATAGATAGATAGATAGATAGATAGATAGATAGATAGATAGATAGATAGATAGATAGATAGATAGATAGATAGATAGATAGATAGATAGATAGATAGATAGATAGATAGATAGATAGATAGATAGATAGATAGATAGATAGATAGATAGATAGATAGATAGATAGATAGATAGATAGATAGATAGATAGATAGATAGATAGATAGATAGATAGATAGATAGACGGATAGACGGATAGACGGACAGATGGACAGACGGACAGACGGACAGATGGAGAGAGAGATGGATGGATGGATGGATGGGTGGGTGGGTGGATGGATGGATGGATGGAAGGAAGGGTGGATGGATGGATGGATGGATGGATGGATAGATAGATAGATAGATAGATAGATAGATAGATAGATAGATAGATAGATAGATAGATAGATAGATAGATAGATAGATAGATAGATAGATAGATAGATAGATAGATAGATTAGATAGATAGATAGACAGATAGACAGACAGAGAGACAGACAGACAGACAGACAGACAGGTAGGTAGGTAGGTAGGTAGGTAGGTAGGTAGGTAGATAGATAGATAGATAGATAGATAGATAGATAGATAGATAGATAGATAGATAGATAGATAGATAGATAGATAGATAGATAGATAGATAGATAGATAGATACGTATGTATATAAAAAGAACTTTTTAAAACATATATTGATTGTATTTTTATTTGTATAAATATTGTTAAGTAATTGCAGAAACTGCAAATAATTTCTACATATTTGAGTTAAATTATTTACAAACTACATTTTTATGAAAAAAATGTAGGTTATAAAAAATCGATTTACAATAAAATATGTGACTATAAATAACCATTTTTTGACAAGGAAAAAAATTAAGAATAACACAGGAAAAGAATGGTATGTTTATTTAGTAGATTTTAATTTTTCTGTCAAATTGAAATTTTTGAAATACTCACATATTATAATAATTGTTGTATTACTGCTATATAAAGTTCTGTCCATAGTTCAAACAAAGTAAAAAAAAATACAAAAAATACTATTACTTTTTTTAAATCAACACTTGTTTAATTACAACATTAAAAATTATTTATTAAACAGTTTATAATTTTTTTTTATTGTTAATAAATAAAAAAATGTATTTTATTTTTAATCCTGTGCCAGTACATTCCAAGGCAATTCAGTTGGTTTGCTATCACCTACATTAAATAATCTGAAATAATTCATTATGATATTTGATCATTTTTTATACGAATCTGTGTATTATATAATTCTGCGTTGAACACTTCTGATAGAATGGTAGAGATTCTATCTTTTTATTTTTGTTTATATATGGCAAAAATAAATAAATGATAATATTTAAAGTGCAAGCATAAAAATGGAAAGGTATCCAAAGCTATTTTTATTGTAAAATACTTATATAAATTTGAAAGAAAGTTGTAATAACAAATATAAAAATTTACATAGTAAAAAACAAAAAAAAATGTTTATTTTAGTTAACATGGAAAGTTTTTATTTTTTAGAATAAATTGTTTATTATTTTTTATTACTTAAATTATGTGTAAAAATATTTCAATAATACTTATTCACATGATCATCATCTCTATACTAGAACATAATTGTTGTAAACAAAGGCAAAACTCTCCATACAGTAGTGCCACCCTGTGCCAAACAGAGTAATCAATGGATGCCAGAAGGCTTGTGCATAGAATCCCTATCTAGTGCCTACTCATCCAATATCCCCAGATTAGTTTCTGGCTTGTGGCCATCATCAGTGGGGAGCATTAGATCCTAAGATTTAGGTGCAGTGCTCTCAGATCCAAGGCTCCTCACTGATGATGGCCACAAGCCAGAAACTAGTCTGGGGATATTGGATGAGTAGGCACTAGATAGGGATTTTATGCACAAGCCTTCTGGCATCTATTGATTACTTTGTTTGGCACAGGGTGGCACTGCTGTATGGAGAGTTTTGCCTTTGTTTACAATAATACTTATTCTAAAAGATAATTTTATTTTAACACAAACTCTATTCAAACTAAAAGCAATGTATGTATCTAAATATTTAAATCAATATAAATACATTTAATTATCTATGAAGAGGTTAAAGAAATTTTTGTTAATAATGGTGAAAAGTTAAAAACAATTCTGTTAAAATAAATAAAAATATTATGTTTTCTTTTTAACTATGATAATAAAAAATCATATGATATAATTTCTTGACTATTCATGAATAAAATAAGTTAAAATTTTTGACACTAAAGATAATTTATGAAATATATATCTAAAAGTATGGTATTTCTGTACTATTCCCACAATGAAGAGAAGATAGGAGACTTTTCACGTTGGTATCAATACACTGGTAACTTTGTAATGTTATTATTTTGGAAACCATTTACAAAGGTATCAAACATTACAAAGTTACCAATGCATTGATACGAAGGTGAAAAATCTTCCTATCTTTTCTTTATTGCAGAAATAGTGCACCAGATCTATATTTTTAAAACAGGGGAAAAAATAAATATTATATGAAATATACTTCTATGAAATCTACACTTACACAGTGACACTTAATTCAATCAATTTCAAAAAATGGGTAGACATAGTTTTTAAAAACACATACCAAAACATTACATACACACAGATGATACTTATTGGTATAATATACAATATATATATATATATATATATTATAATATACAATATATATATATATATATATATTTAAAAGAAAAAACTATATGAAATATACATGTACTTCTATGAAATATACACATACACAGATGACAATGCTTTGACACTTAATTCAATCAATTTCAAAAAAAATGTGCAAAAATAGTTTTTAAAAACCAAACATTACATACAAACGGATGGTACTTTCCAGCTCATAAGAAAACATCTCATGTACTTGAAATTAATAAACAATTTTGAATTGTCTTCTTGCAGAAACAAGAAGGAGATTTTTTTTCCATTGGAAAATTTCCACCCACCCATCCCCCCAACTCCTCATCCGAAATTCTTATGGAGCATGTGATTGTGTAATATATAGTATAAATGGAATTTTGCCATGCAATGTAAATTTTCACATCAACAAATGTCAATGTGGTTTTTTTCTTAATAAAAGAAAAAGAACAATAACAACAACAACAACAGTAACGCCAAAAAAAAAATAAAAACAAAAGTAAGAACCAAATCAACATAATAATTCAATAAGTAAATTTAAAAAAGTAAGTATAAATTGCAGCACTGTGATCAGTTGTTTTTTAGACTGGAGGAAAAAGTGATCAAGGTGTAATCTTGCAATATTAAATAGAAAATCAACTGTGTAATGTATCTTGAAAAATGTGTGTTTGATTATTGTTCTTTTGCCTTATATATTTATATTTGTCAGTGGCAAAAACATTGTCTTTTTTTTAAATATGCTTGGATGGCTGCTATTTTGCCTTATTTCTAGTTGTGTTATTACTATTTGAAAATTGACAACAGGCTTTTTTTTCACAGAGAAAAAAACAACAAGGTCAAATTCTTTTTCAATAGTAGATGTTTGGTGGCTTATGCAGAGAGACCGACACTTATAATTTGGTAGAACCACAAACTGGGTTCTCACACAAACAGTCCAAAGACTATGGGGGGTTGATTTTTGATCTTAATTTTATTTCTTTAGTGGAAATAAATACTTTTGTTTTCTTGTTGAACAAAAAAAATTTTTTTTCTTATTAATAAAAAAAGGTAAAGAATTTTTTTCTCTATTGAATTTTAGATCAGAATGAAAATAATCTACTGGATTGGTTCATAACAGTCTAAACCCATTTTTCTCTCTATTCAATGGTAGAAAACTATTTTTGGTATTCTTCCTGCATGAAAACTTCTACGATTGATATTTGTTTTGTGTTATTGTTCTGAATTTCTAGTTTTGTTTTGTGTATTTCTAAAAAAAGATTAGGTTTAATAACATTTTGATTCCATTTTTTTTCTTGCCTGCATGTATAAAAGTGGTAATAATAGTTTTTTTTAATTTATATTTCTTTATTGTTCTGAATTATTTGTTTGGTTTGGGTTTTTTTTTTATGGTGAAATTTGAAATTAAAGATGAAAAATTAACCAGAAATTCAGACTAAATAACCCGCAATTAAGTAACAACAACAACTAATTTCAAATTTTAACAACAAACTTTTTAATGAGACCCACAGAATTTAATGTAATACACAAGCAAAATCTCCAAAAGGCAGCAATATAATAGCTTTTTTTAAGGATACTTTGCAAAACACATTTTTGTGCACATTTAAAAACATGTTTTTTATGAGAAATAACACTCAAATTACAAGGTTTATTTGATGTTCACAAAATTATTACTTTATTGGGTATGTGAAAAGGTTTCCTATTTTTCTTTCTTGCAGGAATACTATACAAGTATCAAAATATATGTAAATTTAAAAATAATTTAGATATATATTGAAACTATTATATATATATAAAACAATATTTTTGGGTACAAACCGTGTATTATTTTGCATTACCATCTGATATTTCGATGGACTAGCAACCACCATTATCTAGGTTAACTTTTGAAAGAACAATCATTAGATCTCAAAGAATAATGTGACTCAGTGTGAGATGAGAAGTTAGATTCAATTTGAAGTAGTTCAGCATTCACAATATGAGGCTTATCAAAATGTTTATTTCCCTCAGTTTTTTCACCTATTAATTTCAAGTTAATATTAGATAAAGGTATAGGTTTCCACATAGCTGGAATATATTGCACTTTGTCAGCCCTATTAAAACCAGTAGGTCTCTTTAATATTTCAATTGACTCTCTCATGGTACTTAAATCATATCTTTCCAAATTTAGCAAGTATTTATGTATTGTCAAAATTAGGTTTGTGACCAATTTCTAAAAAATGGGAAGTAAAAACTGATGTGCTAATTTTTTGATTAAAAGCATTTCTATGTTCCTTAATTCTGACATTTATTCATCTATTAGAATGACCCACATAGCACAACATAATACAGCTGTTTGAAAACCTATCATTTTATCTAATATTAACTTGAAATTAATAGGTTAAAAAAATGAGGGAAATAAACATTTTGATAAGCCTCATGTTGTGAATGCTGAATTACTTCAAGCTGAATCTCACTTCTCATCTCACACTGAGTCACATTATTCTTTGAGATCTAACGATTGTTCTTTCAAAAGTTAACCTTTATATGGCAGTTACTAGTCCATCGAAATATCGGATTGTAATGCAAAATAATACACAGTTCGTACCCAAAAATATTGTTTTATCTACATCATATAACCGTGAAAACATTATATATATATCATGTTCACATATAAAAAATATGAACAAAATTTAAAAGTAAGTTTTCATATTTTTTATAAATAAAAATTAAATGTATATTGTAAATGCAGAGCTAGAAATATACAAGTACAATTAATTATAAAGTTAATTTACTTAAAAACAAAATATTTTCTAAAGTTGATAAAAAGAACAAGGTAATAGACTCTAAATTTAATTTAAATGTA
Source organism: Epiperipatus broadwayi (assembly GCA_028023455.1). NCBI lineage: Eukaryota > Metazoa > Onychophora > Udeonychophora > Euonychophora > Peripatidae > Epiperipatus > Epiperipatus broadwayi. The sequence continues at coordinate 810,179 of JAQFVV010012665.1, read as the reverse complement.
GTTTAAAAGAAAATTGCGTTTTTTTCTTTTTAACAATAAAAAAAAAAGGTAGAAATGACATTCTAAAAAAAGTAATTAACATGCTTGTAAACAGATCACAACTATATTTTGGGAGATAAATAATTAAACTAATTTAATTTAAAAAGCTGTTAGTCCTGCTCAAACATATGAGTTTAAAAATAGAGTATTGGGCAAATAAACTCAGATCTCAAAAAAAGTAATGAAGTTATCTATACCCAATAAATCAGTGGATCCAAGTGGTAAGAGATTGGTTCAAATGTTATTGATAAGATAGCTCAAAACCATATACATTGTGCTGAAATTTAGGTTGGTAAGCTATTTCGATTCTGCATTCATGATTATTATTTTATCTTTGGTCTCTTATCTTTCAATCATTATTCTGCAATAATTATTCTACATTGATTATTCCCATTATTATTATTCTGCTATAATTAACTTTTATCTCTAATACCAGCAAGCCTGTCATACAAGAGTAGAAAAGTTATTATCTGCTTTACTCTGTCAAGCTAGCAGAGGGAAGGACAAAAACCTATTACTGATTTCCAAAAGTAAACCATCTGCATATGAAGAATCATTTGAACATAATGTTCTCTATGTATTTACTGGAGATGATGAAAAGTCTGATATCCAGTGCTACAGGAAAAACCAGCTAACAAGTCAGCCAAGACCTAATTCATATCTACACATCCAAAACATATGTGAAATAGTGATTTAAACCTTCATCCACCATACCTATGGTTTTTAAGAATCAACACTGCCAACACCTAAGGACTGAATATGAACTGTTACAGCTACAATATTATATAATTATAATGTTTAAACTATTTTTAGTTAATTATTGTCTCCTATCTAATGAAATATATTAATGAATAGGTATTTACTTAATCTGTTTATGATAACATATGGCAAGAAATTGGAGTAAATATCATGGCACAATTTATTTGGTGATAATAGTAATAAATTAATTTATAAAAGGCAATGAGCTTGGAATCACAATATCTTGCCATGCTATTTAAAAATGTATATTAATTAAATTATTATTTCTATTTTATTTAAAAGATAAATAATATGGTAAAACAGTAAATTTATTAAATTATGAGTGGAGGGCAATTGTGCTGCATAGACAAGCTAGATTAGTGTTCTATTAAGTAGGTGTCAATTTTAGATAACTAGTCTTGTAACTGAATTATTATTATAGATAAAAATGAATGTTTGGTATTTGTCAATTCAGGTTATGAGATAAATCTGATTCTCATTCTTATGTAACTCATTAGTATTTGATGATTGTAACATCATTTGTGACTGCTGATTCCTTATAATCATTATCTTTTTTAAAACAGTGATGTGTGATTGGTGATAAATTCCTACCACTTGCCATTCATTTTACTTTCGTACATGGTGTTTAGTGATATGTATGTGATTGCTGTCATTGTATTCCAGAGATATGGCAGATGTATAATTCCTACCATAGGCATACAATTATCAAATGTATTGGCCTTTATATAGATGCCTTTATAGTATAGATGCAAATTCTTGTATTTTACAATAATTTTATTATTTATTGTGTATTAATATCATAACCTATAAATGATTACAACAGTTGATTAGTAATGTCAGCTTTAATTTATAAGCTTGTATCAGTTAGTATTAGAACAGCAATGAGGATAGCAGAGATCAGTTAGGAGTCTTTGCAGTAGACTGGAAACCATTCCAATGACCCAATTCTACATTAATAGTGTCAAATAGGAATTATTTATAAAATACATCTGTGCATAATTAAAATTAAATTAATCTAATAAAATTTGGAAAGGTTTATTTATCTTAAGCATTTTTAAGGTGCTTCTGTCGAAGGGTTTAGCCTTTCGCGTTATTTTTAAGTTAATTTATAAATCAATTGACTAAAGTTACATCAGTGTATATTTGTGTTGTATATACATGAATACATGGTGTTGTCTCATTATTTTTGGAAGTTTGTCATCTTTATTTGCAATCAATAACTTAGGTTAATACTTAAAACTCTTTCATTTACTCCCTGATGTTTGTGGGCTGTAAAGAAAAAAAGTTGGTTTTCTATGACATCAGAATGTGGAATGCATATGTGTATTGCCCTCGGGTGATTTGCATATGGGTTGTGCAATTCTGACAATTACAATTTATACAAAAACTTTTGATTTATTTTTGTTATATGTTAATATTTTTATTGGAATTTTTCCTCTTACTTTTAATAATAATTAAAAAAACAATAGTCAAAAAATGTAAATAATGAGTTACAATTTAATCACATTATTGATATTTTTTATACTTTTAAAAAAAGCGCTCGCAGAATAGTATAATTTTATTTTGTTTTATATTTTTTCACGCAAAGTTTTTGAATTATATTTGAATTACAAAATTACTTAGTAAGTATCTTTTGTTTAATTTTATATAATTACGATATTTTATTTCATTGAAAATAGACTTTGATCGAGAGGTCAGCGATAGCGGCTTTACAAGCGGTTGTCCCGGGTTAGCGGGTTTGCGTTCCGGCTGATGCTATGACACATGAGAAAAAAAAAAACATATCTCAATGTATATATAAACAAAGGAATTAAATCACACACCCAGGCTATAAATTAAAAACACTTAACATGTTGAAGAAAAAATGAAAAATAAAATTAATTAACTTATTATTGAAGCTCTAATGTTTATAAGCATACCATTATCAACATGGTTGATTATTCAGAGTGAAATTAATTTATCATCCAAATGGAATAAGGCACTTGAGAGTCATTAAAAAAATAATCAATTAATTTTAGATATTAAAAATAATATTTTAAAATTTAAAATTTGTATATCATATCAGACTAAATAAATAAATATTTATATAAGTCCATATTTTTAAACTTAATTAATATACATTCAAATATCAGCCTTTTAAGCTAATTGTGCATACGCTTTGCCGTGAGTGTTAATAATAAATGAATACTTTCTCACCAATACAAGATATAGTATTTATGCAGGAATAAAAGGAATCCTCTTATTCCTACAACTCAAATGCTTATATATGAGCAAATCTGAAGTACTATCAAGGAAAGTATGAGGATGGAACAGTCACTTTAAATTACTATATACGATGTCTGAATGAATGATGTGGGTGAAATTGTCTAGGATTTACTAAATTTCATTCCAACTGAAACTTAATCATATATAAATAAACATTTATTTTATATAGCGTATGTTTACAATTGTATACATTCAAATATCAGCCTTTTAAGCTAACTGTGCATATGCTTTGTGATTGTTAATAATAAATGAATACTTTCTCACCAATACAAGATATAGTATTTATGCAGGAATAAAAGGGATCCTCTTATTCCTATGACTCAAATGCTTATATATGAGCAAATCTGAAGTGAGTTGTAGGAATAAGAGGGTTCCTTTTATTCCTGCATAAATACTATATCTTGTATTGGTGAGAAAGTATTCATTTATTATTGACACTTGCAAAGTGTATGCACAATTAGCTTAAAAAGCTGATATTTGAATGTATACAATTGTAAACATACGCTATATAAAATAAATGCTTATTTACATAAATTTAATTAATATAAATTTTATCATTATTAATATTTAAAGACTTTTTCCTAGAACTATAAACAATGAAATAAATATGTGATGATTGTAACGCATATATGTTTGAGGCATTAAACTGAAAACAAAGTTGTGTCTCTGCTGATAATTCATATATGCCCATAAATAAGAATACATCTTGTTTATAGTCATGTTTTTTTTAGATTAACATATTGAGCTATTCACTTAAAACTAATTTCTTTATCATTTAATAATAAAAAAAATTTAATCAAATCATATTTCTCATATAATTACTTCATGTAATATATCCAAGTTACATTTCAAATCATTTCTCAGAAAATTGCAATTAACATTTATTCATAAATATTTATTGGCCTACACTATTCTCTAATTTAGAGTGCTATTTTATTTTTAAAAATACTTATGAACATAAAACATTTCAATTTTTCTAATACCATCCCTACATTTTACTCTTCTCAGGAAAATGATTTCTCAGATCCATAGTAAATTGTTTGTATGTGCATTTGAAATAAGTTAAAGAACAGTGCAGCTAGATAAATAATTTAAATAAAATATGTTTATTTAAAACAATCTCAATTATGTATTTATAGATTAGTATAACCGTTTTAAATGGCTGAATGCAAGTTTGCAGTATTGTGTGATTATTGTTTTAGAGATAGCAGTAATCATTCCATTTAAAAATCACTCTTATAAGCAATTTTTTAGTAATTGGTATCATCAAAGTCACATGTTCACTTTTTCATATGGTTCCATATGCTATTGATAAGAGAACCAACTCTCCATACAGTATTACCACCAAGTGCAAGCCTTTGTAATGAATGGTTGCATTGAAGGTTTGTTCATAAAATCCCTGTCTAGTTTTACTCATCCAACATCCCTAGACTAGTTTCTAACTTGTGGGTTTCATCAATGAGGAGCCTTGAATTGAGAGAACTGCACCTCAATTTTATGATCTAATGCAAGTCTCCAGAAGCCACCTTTTACCTATTTGATTAACTACATCTAGGTGCAGTGCACTCAATCCAAGGCAACTCACTGATGAAAGCCACAAGCTAGAAGCTAGTTGATGTTGGATGAGTAGGCACTAGATAGAGATTTTATGTACAAATCTTCCTGCACTCATTGATTACAAAGGCTTGCAATTAGTGGCACTACTGTATTGGAGAATTTTGGTACTCTTATTAATAGTATGTGTAAGCATGTGAAATCGTGCTCATATAATGTTTGGATGATTTCATATCTTTCCTGCCCATAGGATAATGGTGACTATGGATTTTGAAAAACCAGACACCAAAATATATAGATGCTGAACTGAGTTCAGATCTACATGACTATATAACCAAATGAGCTTGGGTTGGAAACATTATGGTGTTTTCCTCTTGATCCTAGTTTTATAATTAACAAATAGTTTAAAGTTGTAATTATAAAAAATAGGTAAAAGGTGACTGTTGGAGGATTCCATTAGATTCTAAGTTTTAGGCACAGCATTCTCAATCCAAGGTTCCTCACTGATGAAATCCACAAGCTAGAACCCAATCTGGTGATATTGGATGAGTAGGTAGTAGATAGGGATTTTATACACAAATCTTCTTGCAACCATTGATTACAATGACTTGAACTTGGTGGTACTACTGTATGGAAATTTTGACATTCTTATCATGAAAGTAATCTGGTCATACATTCATGTGCTTGATGTCTTCAGTTTATCATTCTCTGATTTCAAAATCAGCTATAAGAACTACTTCAAAAAAATTTTGGAAAAGCAAAAAAATTCATTTTTTGCCAAGCTTATTAAAAGTAATGATTATTTTTACATTAAAATTGTATAACAATTATTTAAAACCAAAAGAACACTAGATTTTCACTTTGATTTTATTTGTATGTTTTAATTTTAAAAATAGAATTTAATAAATTCAACTATAATATTAACAAAGAAAATTACAATCAATAACATTGCAACACCTTTTGAACAATTTGGTAACCCTTTAAAAACATAGTGCTAAGAGCTTTTGAGAGATTTCAAAATTATGAGGCTAATTTTAAAATTAAAACATAATTCGATAAATTTTTTATGGATTCACATTTATTTGCTCTGATTTTAAAAATAAATTTCAATCAACAAACATTTTCTTAATTTTCTGGAGTCACTGGCATGACATCAAACGAAGAAAAAATTCTTTGTCCTCATTGCATACTGAGTTTTATTATTTTTTCAATATTTATAAACCTAAAATATATAATTTGTAATAATGTATTTGATCTGTAAACTTATATTTCTAACAAATCAAAGCTGAATTATTTAATTCTAATATAGAATAATGGATTAATACTAAATCAAAAGATAAATATTGACAAAAATTGTTAACAGAGCAAATAATAGAAATGACAATTTGTTAGGGGTTATAGACCTATATCAGAAAGAATAAGCAGTGATAATCAGAAAGAACAAGTGATAATAATTATTAAAATTCTGACAGATTTAAATCTACCCATTTTCAAAGTCTTCCTTTTCAACATATTCATATTTAACAGTAATATTATTAGTTTAATGATAAAATGATAATAATAAATCTATACAAAATATATCTATTTACCTTACAATATTAGTGCAAGATTATATTCTGCACTATGATACTGGCAAGAATCTTCCAAAAGCTAGATTAGTGCTACTAAATATAAATTTGTTTTTCTTATACCTTTTTATATTAACTTACATATCTCATGTTTTCAAGTATTACTCAGCTATATGAAAATAGCTTAACATTTAATATTTTAATATTAGAATTTCTAAATATATAAAAAAAAACTTGGAACAAAATTACACAAAAAATATATAATAAAATATTTTACCTTTTTTTTAATTATAGAGGCCTTTTGTTTATATGTATATACAATTAAAAATGGTTCAATATGGCTACTTTTATAATTTAATAAGCTTACTGATATATGTATACCTTTATACCTTTATCAGTGTCTTAAAAAATTACACAGTTCATATCTTCTGTATCATTTATTGGTTGCTTAGATTGACTCATTTTTAGTGTCAGTAAAATTCTCATTCAATTGGTGTGATATGTAATTATAAACAATGAGTAAACAGTTTTATTATTGGTAAAAAATGTTACATCTTACAGCATCACCATTTCTGAATCCACTATAGTTGTTTTACACTCAAAGAGTTACATCACCTGGTGAACTTCATTAGCCTTAGCACATGGTTTTTGTCATTTTCACTATACAGAAGTTTAATATTGCAGCTGTGTTTAAATAATTATTAAAAAATATTTTTACAGTGATATTCTTTGAAGGAAAATAATGTTACAGAATTATTGCAGTAAAAAATCAATTTTATAATCCAGAATATTCCAACTTTTAATGGGTTCCTTAAATTGATCATATATATGTTACCCTTGCAGTGCACTTTGACTCTTAGTCTTTGTCTTCATCTTTTTATCCAGCACATATAGTTCCTACATGCACAATAGAAGCAAATCTTCCTATAATTGTGAGCTTTTCCCCATGCTGCTTTATACTATTTGTTTGTGTTGCTCTTTATATGATAATTAACAGTAATCAAATGTTTTTTCTCTTTTATTCTAACTTTAATTAAATTTCATAATTATTATTAATCAGAATGTTTTCCTATCAACATATGATTAGACTATTGAATATATTTATTAAGTATAAATTTAAGTACAAAATTTCAATTCTGCTTATTGTAAACTGATGTATGAACTATTAAATTTGAACATTATACAGTGTTTACTTAAATATCTACTCTTCTTCATCTTTTCTATAAGAAGATATAAAATAGTCTATTTCTATATTAATGTTCACTGATTAATGAATACATATGATTGGTTTATAATCACCTTTAAGCTATATGCAGTTTTATAAATGTTTTTTTACGTTTAGGAATGTTTTTTTACGTTTAGGACTAAAGTGTTACTGCTATTGCTATTTTGTTTATTTTAAATTTCATGCTCAGTTTTAACTAAGTATAAATCACCAATGAAGAGAAACTCCTCTTTTTATTACTTGTTTATGCTTGATCTGACTCTTTCTATTTGAAATTAACATAAATTCTAATACCAAATGATGACTTTTTGGCTAATTTTAAATCATTACAATATATATAATAATATTACAAATCGATGTCTGTATTTCTTCAAAATACAGTAATTAAAAGTCTATAAAAATTATATGTATAACTATAACTTAGAAGCGCTTTCACTACCTTGTAGCTGTGTCAACTATCACATTTAAAATGTCAGCTTTCCCATAATTCAATGTCAACTTTCCCATAATTCTGTGACAAAAGAGCACGTATTATTATTTAAAAGGGTTCAAAATACGAAACAAAATTTTACAAATAGTGATAATTTATCAGCTTCTGTTTTTTATGACCATAATAAATCATGTATATATGGTTTTGATTTTGATTATAACAATGTAAAAATATTGGAAACTGAAAGAAATAATAATAAAAGAAAAATTAAAGAGGCGATGTTAATATATAAATACAAGCAAAATTTAATTAATCTGCAGGCAAGCAGCAAACGTTAAGATCACAGAATTATGGGAAAGTTGACATTGAATTGTGAGAAAGCTGACATTTTAAATGTGATAGTTGACAAAGCTACAAGGTAGTGAAAGTGCTTCTAAGTTATAGTTATACATATAATTTTTATAGACTTTTAATTACTGTATTTTCAAATATTTATTTATAAAGTTATATATATATTGTAATAGGATGGTGTATCAGGAGTATAATAAAAAAGTGACCCTGGGTGATGGCAAATCATCATCACTCCCATCTTTAAGATATTTCAAATAATGTTAAAGTAATGTTTAACATCCAAAATATATATATAAGAAATGTTATATATTCTAAGAGAGCATGAAATCAAAGATTTCTGTGAGATCAGCCAGCTAAAGTCCTTAGAGCCAGTGTAATTAACTATAAATCCATCAGCATTATAAAAAGTTTAAGTAAATACTACTCAAAATAACCATTTATCATCATGAATGATCTGTCAATTAAACTAAATCAACAGTTCAACTTGTAACTGGATTTGAACAATAAAAAATATAAATCAACAGTCAACATGGTGACTGGATTGATAATGGGTATTCTGTAGACCAGGCCAACTATTTAGCCTTTACCAGCTTGGGAAATTATTTAAACATAATTTGGATGCACAAACTAAGTACTTATCCAGAATAGTTATCCATCAGCAGTCATCAGGAAAACTTTCAATAGACAATACAAAGAGACACCAAAAGAGAAAACAGTTATTGGTATGGTAGTGTATCCATACATACCAGGAATGGCAGACAAATTAAAGAAAATCTGCAGTCAATATAATATTAGAACTGCTTTCCAAAGCCATACCACATTTCAAGTAATGCTTACTTCTCCGAAGCCTAAACTGAAATGCTGAAGAACAAAAACTGCATCTATGAAATACCATGCAAGTGTGGAAGGAAATACATTGGTGAGACCTGTCACTCTGTTGAACAGTGATTGAAGCAGCACAAACTAATGGTTAAAAGAGAAAAAATAGGTGTGTCTACCATAGCAGATCATGTATATACTAATAATCATATGCTTAAGTGGGAAATTACAAAGATATTGGATAAAGAGGAAAAAATGCATAGAAGAAAATTCAAGGAAGTGGCTCATATGACAATGATAAATAATCCTATAAGTCAACCCAGTGTAGCAATACACAATGTATGGAAGCCTCTAATTAATCTTGCTCTTAGAAAAAAATAAAAATAAAAAAATAATAATTAGCTCCATTATAAAAAAAAATTGAAGGACTCGGGAGGATTTGAACCAACCCTCATATATAAATATATCAAATTTCTACTATATGTTGCCTTTGACAGAATAGCTCAGTTGGTAGAGCATTTGTCTTAAATTTGATATTCAAGAATTTAAAGGTGTGAGTTCAACTTCTAAGTGAATATTGTCACTGTGCATGTAGGCCAGCAACACCCGAAGAAGAGTAGAGAATAATACTACTCGAAACATTGTGTAATTACTAACCTGTATTTGCTATTTGTGTTATTACTAACAAGTGGTTTGTATTTGGAAAGTTTAAATAAAAGTTTAAAAATTTTTATTCATTCAACATTCACTCATAAATGATGGCAATAGTCCAACATATCACATCTTATGTAAATAAACATTTGTAAGTTTTTCTGTTAATTATTCTTGATAACTTTAATCTATGATATAATTAGATAAACCATATATCATTATGAATGATCTGTCAATCAAACTAAATCAACAATTCACCATGTAACTGGATTTGAACAATAAAAAATATAGATCAACGGTCAACGTGGTGACTGGATTGAAAATGGGTATTCGGTAGACCAGGCCAAGCTTGGGGAATTATTTAAGCATAATTTGGATGCACAAACTAAGTGCTTATCTAGAATGGATATCCATCAGCAGTCATCAGAAAAACCTTCAATAGACAACACAAAGATAAACCAAATAATATCAGATATTTCAAACTATATAAACCATATAATTTTATATGTAACCAAATTATGTGCATATGGCAAAAAATTTAGTTCATAATCCCAGATACAAAATATTTTATAAATAAAAATCTGATTATTTAAAAAAGTTAAAAATTTAAAAAGCAAGTTAAAAATTGAAAACAAAAAGTGATAATTAATAAATAAACATTTTAAAGCATATTATTAGTATTAAAAAAGTCTCAACCTGGAGTAAATATAATTTTTTTTAAATAGTAATAATATAATTACAAGTGCAGTAGTTTTTATTAATAATTCTTAATCATAAGATAATCAACCATTGGCATATGTTATTCAATCATATTACTAACTCATTGATCTTATAGTGTCTTGCATACTCACTATAACATTGGTAAGTTAGTAAAATGATTAAACAGTGCACATCAAGACAGATTATCTTTTAATTAAAAATTACTAATGAAAACTGCACTTGTAAATTACATTGTTAATAAATTGATTCTAATATCATCTAATATTTACCAGTCATAAATTTGAAAATGCTTAGATTGGCCTACATAATTGCATTTAGGTACAAAGATAAGACAGTCATTGTTATCTTTTAAAAGTATATCTTGCATTTAGGTTTAGAGGGTCCTGCATACTCACTATAACTTCAGTAAATTACTAACATGGTTGATTGAATAGCACATGTTAAAGGCTGTTTACCTTTTGATTAAGACTGATTAAGAAAAATAATAATAATAATTTTACATTATGCAGTTTCACTTTGAATTTATTGCATAAAAGAAGTTTGATATTCTAATAAATCATAATTTGTTAAATTAATATAAAGTATATACAAAAATAATTAACTTATCATAATATACATTTTAAATTTATTTTTGGTCACTTTATATTAAGTTACCAATATTTTTTTTTTTTCTGCAATTTACTAAACAATGAAATTAATTTTATTTTTTACAATCATCATGGTTTGCCATTTGCTAATTTTTTTGCAAAGATTGTCATAGTTAATAATTGACTGTTAGACAACATAGTAGATATAAATATATTATGATTGCTATTGTGAATCCTTATGTAAACATTCTTTATACTGAGAAAATAGAGTATGTATACAAAATTTTCATCTTTTCACATGCAATTTATTTTGCTTGCTTAAAGTTGTTTATCAAACCAATAAGTACAGCTTTGATTTATTAATTTATGAAGTATTATCAACTTATATTCTTCTATATCTACTGATAAAATTAAAAAATATATAAACAAAATAAGAATTTGTAAATAAGCATTTATTTTTATATGGCGCTATGTTTACAATTGTATTACATTCAAATATCAGCCTTTCAAGCTAATTGTGCATACGCTTTTTGCAAGTGTTAATAATAAATGAATACTTTCCCTTTCAATACAAGATATAGTATTTATGCAGGAATAAAATGAATCACTTATTCCTACAACTCAAATGCTTATATATGAGTAAATCTGAAGTACTGACAAGGAAAGCGTGAGGATAGACCATTCACTTTAAATTACTATGTACGATGTCTGAATGAATGACATCGGTGAAATTATCGTTTTTCTTGCCAGTACTTCAGATTTGCTCATATATAAGCATTTGAGTTGTAGAAATAAGTGGATTCATTTTATTCCTGCATAAATACTATATCTTGTATTGGAAAGGAAAGTATTCATTTATTATTAACACTCGCAAAAAGCACTTGCACGATTAGCTTGAAAGGCTGATATTTGGATGTAATAAAATAAGCATTGTAACAGTAATAAGGAAGTTAGACTTATTGACTTATTCCTCATTCATAAATGATATATATATATATTTTAAATTATCTATTTTTTTAATATTTAGTTTGTGGCATATGATATATTTAAGTCATCTGTAATAAAGTACTCCTTATTTTATTAATCATTATCATTATAAGAAGACATGTATAAATTACTATGGTAAACTACTGTGGTCATTCTAATACCATATAAAAAAGTGATTGAAAAAAATATAAACAATTCTAAATAAGATAAAAAATAAAAAGTATTGGTTTCATTTCGAATTCCTGAATTTAATTAAAAATTGGAAATCTGATAGCATAAAGACAGAGTAATATAATAAATGGTTATTCATATATGTAATAATTAGTGGTTGCTAGCTACAACATATACAGTATATATATACTTTTGTAATTTTTATTAATTTCATATTTGATTTAAAATAAAAAGAAATAATTTGTCATTTTTACATGGTTTCCATCATTGTTGTTCAACTATTACTGGTTCTTGCTGAAATAAAATTATGATAATTTTTTGATGTCTTTAAACTTAGCAGTTTCTTGCTCAGAAAACAATTTACATCACAATTATAGATTATAAAATTGTAACTGTAAAGTTTTGATATGATAATTTATTTATTTTTACCTCCAAAATTGGACATAATATGTGAATGTAAAATTTGAGATGGGGTCCTAGAATTAAAATTTAAAAGAAACATCGGATAATGGCAATGTACGATGACAAATAGTATTGCATGAGAAGAAATATTATCAGTTAAAACAATTGTAAAATTTTGATTGCAACAAAGAGATAAATATCTACTGGAGTAAAGAAAAGAAATTCTAATTCCAAGTAACAGCATAAATTATATCTGTAGATACATAAAATTAGTCTATATTTTAATTTTTTTCAAAAGAATTGGATAACAGAGGTTGGTATTCTCTCAATGTTGATTATAGACAAAAAGAAGTCTTAAAACCCCAAAGGATTAAGTTTTTAAAAAATGGTGGTTTTTAAAGGAAAAAATGCGTCTTGCAAATGCTGAGTGATGTAAGAAGGATATTGATTTACTTAGTGAAAATACTACAGTAAATAGCTTTATAAGAAAAGTCAATGTAATAAAAAATATTCCATTGTTTCCTCTTCACGACTTCAAAAAGAACAAAGCAGTATGTAAATTAATATGTTTTTATTTTTTAACGACTTATCTCTTTTCTTATATAGCTTCTTTATTATGTATTTTATATAAAAAGAGAAAAACAGAAATAAATGCAAAAATATGCGAACTTAAAATCATTAATATAAATAGCTCTGTTTATCAGTATTTTAAGTAACTTCCTTATATGAATTGAAGGTAACATTATGTCATTGTCACTTATATTTAGTCATTGCCCGCGTCAACGACTTTTAAATTTCCTTATTTGTTTTTCAAAAATGAAAAAAAGTTAAACAAAATTGTTAATAAATGCTTAATATAATAATAGTGCAGCGTGTATTGTCAATAGGCATTGATGAATTTAAAATACTCTGTTTCCTACGATACGTATATTAAATGATGTTTTTTAAATTCTAAAAGTGGAATCTAGTAAGCATGAATCAACGTCTGTAGTGTGTGTATATATTACAGCTTACTCAGATTAACTATTATGATAATTTAAGAGGGGGGGTGCTAATATCGATCAACATACATGTGATTTTTGTGTCCTTCACTTGTTTGTAGTCTTGGATTGAAAGCACTAATTGTGAAACAATTTTTAACTATTTAAATTGTAAATTAATCTTATTAAGTTCGGTTGAATTTATTATTAAATTAGTATAATACATTATTTTATTTACGTTTAATAAAAGACAATTTTAATTTAGCCGATTCAAATAATTATAATTTAACATTTAAATTGCTAATTAGATTTTTTACAATAAAAACATATTATCAATAATCATTGGATTTTATTACATTTTTAAATAGCCTGTCCATTAAAGTATGGGGTTTGGCTATCTTAATATATATCTGAGCACTTTTAGCATATATGTGCAGAGATGGTAATCTGGACCAACTGATGATTGCTGGTTCAGCATGAAATACGAATATTGGTGATTATGTTATGAAATAGTTTAGAGAGTGGTGGATCGTGTGAAAGTCTGTGCTCATATACCCTATATATTTTTAAATAGAATTAAATTACAAAATTATTTTAAAAATAATCAAAGCAATGGTAACAAGTAGGATAAGAAAGAGAATGTTAGCGAAAAAAGAATTGTACCCTTCGTTATTGTAGTACACTTTTTTTAAAATTTTCTAATCAATATTCATTATCAAATGTTTATTTCAGAATTTTCATATTTACTTTTGTTATTTTAATTTCAAAGGTGGCTGAATTGTCGAAACATTTCTTTTAATCTTAATTCCATTATTTCTAAAAAAAAACATTCGGAAATATCAGAACTTAAAAAAAAGTTTGTAAACAAACTACATATTGATCCTTATGTTATTGCGTAAATTTTTTTAAAAAAAACTGTCTTAAACATTCCAAAATTTTATCGTAACAATAAAAAATTTATTTTTAATTATGTATGCATAGACATTATGAAAATCCTGACAGTAGATTTAACAATATATTTTGATGGAAATATTTTGATTTTGTCAATATAGAAATATTTATATGTATATTACGTTTCAAAAGGAAAATTTATTAAGGTCTAAAGAGTTATATTTACCATGAGCCTCTCCGCATATATATGTTTACATGGCAAGTGAAAGGATAAAGGAAGTGTGTATACATAAAGGAAAACAGCGGTGTAGGGTAGTTGACCAATGTTGTGGTTGTTTACAGTACTTTTACAGAATTATATGTAGCAGAGCAGAGATGGAGATTACAATATAAACTTATATAATTATCTTTGATTATTTTTTTTGGAGGGGGGTGCAGATACATATGTGTACGTTACATATTTTTTTCAGTTCTTTAGTGACATTTAGTGTTCATTTTACTTGATAGATATGTGTGAGTGATAGTTCATGTAATCTGAGTTCTCATATATCTTGTGTCATTGTTGTTAGGTGGCAATCAGCAACATTTTTGTTGTCTTGCTGATTTTAGTATGCTCTTCAGTATTTAAGTCTTGAGTGTGTTGTTGCAGTCCTTGAAATCAACATTATGCAGTCTGATGAACATTCTCTATATTTCGGTTGTTGGCTAATGATTTATCTTTTTGGAGAAATACTTATTGATGATGGATTGTTAGGAGCATTGTGTCCAGTTAGAGATTTGAATGATGTGTTATAAGTGTCTAAGTTGGAAAAGATGCCAGAATATGCAATTTTGTTATCTCTGGATATTAATTTTGCCAGTTTGATATTAAGCATTCATGAATGGTGCCTTGGATTGTTTCCTAAGATAAATGTGCAATGAGTGCACCAATATGCATAGAGTACAAAAGTGGCTGCACAGATTGATAGGCCAGAGCCTTTGTGATATGAGTCAATGATTTTCTGAAGAGTGGTGCTGGGTTATCTATAGGCTTCCATGATATTATAATGAATTCTATACAATAATAGGATAGATGTTACTGTGTTTCTTCTGCCCTGTGATATATGGAGCAAAAGAGATCAACATTTGGTGCACAGCAATCTGTATTTCAGAAAATATGAAGTGGGCAGGGCATGGAGGTTTAATCTTAGCATAAATACTTTGGCTTTAGAGACTATTTTTTGAACTTACATAGTAATTGTTGATTGTTAATTCCAAGCATTGTCAGATTGGGATCATGGTGCAAATTTGGATGGATTAATGAATAAATTTTCCAGTATGAAAACTTGTACATAGTTTGAAGAGATATCTGTGAAAATGTGGTTTTACATAATTGATGATGAATGACAGTTGGTCATATATGGGGGGAAGGGAATGTCTGTGTTATTTGAAGAAGGCATAGTAACATTGGAAAATGATGACTGTGGTTATTATTAGGTTTGTGGCCTTCTGCAGATGAAAAATACAAATAATATAAGGGCCAAGTTAATTGTGAGTGGATGGTCTACTAGGTTATTTTCAAGATATGGACACTGTCTTCCTCCATCACAATAGCTTGTTGCAGAGAGAAGAGATTTTGCTTGCAAAACCTTTAGAAAAAGTAATAATGGGAGAGTATAGGTGATTTTTGTGGTGATTAGTTGGTTAAATAGTTAGATCTTGCAATATATGAAGAGACATGCCCTTGAGAATGAGATAGAGAGTCACTCTGTTTCTTTTTTGAGCTTGTTCTAGATTTTACATGTCCTTGCATTTGCACTCATATAAAAAGGAAAGCCCAGAAAGGTGAATGACTTTTTCCTATATATGTTTATACATAAACATCACATGACCACCACTTCTTGTTTTTAATAATGTTTATACATGGTTTGGTATTATAAAGAGACCCAGCAGCAGTCTTATTTAGATTGACATTGAGATTATGTGTAACTGTAAATTCCTGTAGTCTTCTGATCCAGTTGTAGTCCAGATAGACATCAAGGTATTTTTTGATTTCATGGCAATCAAGGTGGTAATTGACATTCTGGCCACTACCACAACATCAGATATTCTTCTGTATATGCTGACTAACTTGCTTCTAAATTGTGATATCCATATCACACTCAGCAGCAATTCCATACCCTTCACTGCAACCCAATCAATTTCCCAAGGTTCTCCACTAAGGTTTATTTCTGTTCACTTTCTATATCAACCCATTACTAATGAAAATCCAGCAAACATTCACTGGCATCCAAATACCAAGCACATCTCACCAGATAACATGCAATGCCTATGTGGATAATGTGACTGTCTTCCTCCCATCCAAAAAAAACATATATTTAAATATATATATATATATATATATATATATATATATATATATATATATATTATTTAAAATTCATGTGATGTTTTATTTGATGAGATAGATATATATTTTTACACAGATTAGACCAATTTATTTTGTACTATGATTTGTTTATTAAAATGGAACAAATTCTTTTACTTATAAATCCACTGATATGATAAAGTTATTCACTTGATATTGTATCAATCAATTGTAAACAATTATGATATTCTAACTTTATAAAAAAATAGAGAGACAAAGAAGAAAAATTTACAATAAATTTTATAACTATTAAAACAAGACCTTGAATTCCTATTACTTTTCATATATTATAATTTGTTCTTTAGTTTACTTAAATGGGATATTATTGGTTTGTCTTTAATGTTTTCTTTTTAAAAGTTTCTTTTCATGATATACCATCTCTCAGATACTTGTGAAAGTATTCAAAATTGCACTTTGTTAGAAGTCTCTACAAAGTAATATCTAATATTATACTAACAAAAATAAGTATAATTTTTTTGTGTTAGATTTGGGTATTTAATTTTTATAAAGATGTAATTTTTAAAAGAAATAATTATTATTTTTAATTTAATTTATGGTAAATTTATGCTTATACTAATTGTATGTTTTGAGTTGATGATCCAACACATTTTAAAAATGTAAACATCAACTTTCACAAAATTAGTTGTTATAGGATAAAGTTCAAAATTCACTAACACAATAATACTGATTAAAATAAATGTTATTTTTTTATATATATTTTGAACTCTTAAGTTATAGAAGATGTACGAGTACTCTATTTAATATTATAAAAAATAATATAATCCCATTATTATCATTGACAAACAGTAATATTTATAAATATAGAGAATCTTGAAGAATATTACAAAAAATGATTATAAAGACTGGCACTATTTAACCTCACATTTTCCTCAACGTTGCTAGGTATATTGTCAATAAGTTAAAATCGGATATCGATTATCATATTTTTAGGGGAAGACATTAAGCATTTTTCATAAGAAATTTTATAATTTTGGTACATTCTATTTACGGTATTTAGAACTGAAATTCGTTTGCTATTTTATAAATACTATAAAATATCACTTTTGCTTTCATAATATGTCATTATTTTCATCTTGGAAATATTTTTGGTATGTTTCATTTTTATTTTTACTCTACAAAAATATAGTAGTGATATTAAAATATTTTATTTAAAAAAAAAAAAAAACTAATAATGCTATTATCATCAAATAATGCACATTTTTTTTTAATAAATCTATCAAATATATTGAATAGGTCTTTTTATTGAATGTATTTTTACATGCTGAATGTGAAATAGTTTAATTCTGAGTTTGCTATTTACCTTCAGAATATAGCTTAACCAACTTTTCAGATTATATTTTTTAGCTATCAAATAAACATAATCTGTGTCTCAAAAATGTCTCATCTTTTGAAATATAAATGTTATCATTTTATAAGTATGTATTTTTCGAAATCCCTGAGGCTTACAGTTACCAGGGTTTTACTGATTTAGATATTCTGGAAAAATCTTCTTGTAATAATGTTTTTTGTCTAAATGCAAAATGAAAATTATTATATATACTTTTTAATTCAATTCTTATATGAGTTAGTTTTTGCAAAAGAAAAGAATTCAATCCTATTATTATTTGTTGTGTTGAGATTTGATTTATCTGGTGAGAGGAATTCCTATGAAATTGGTTCCATTTGTTTGTCATCATCCATATTCAGAATTTTGTTATTCAGATATCTTCTTATGTGTTAATTAAATAATAAATTAATAAAAATTTTCATGAATATCATATTATAATAAAAATATAAAATGAAATTTTAAAAATACTTCTATTTACATAAATGCATTTAAGCTTCTGTAACTAAAATGTGGAGCATTCATCTTTAATTTTTATGGTCTTTTATATCAAGAAAAAACTACAATTTATCATGAAAATATGTCTAATTTCTATTTATATATAGTATAAGTAAAAATATTTTTTAACAATAAATTGTCTCACAGTTTTATTTGTCAAAATTGAAGAATTCATTTTTTAATTTTTAGTGCATTTATATGATAAAAGAAATCCATAATTTTTTAATTTTACATATATATATATATTGCACCAGATTGAATTACTGAAACCACTTACTTATACATATATATAAGTTTTGGCCGGTTTCAAACTCCTTCGTAATACATTTATAATCTTATAAAGGTTACGTGAATGAACCGGCACGTTCGAGCAAAATGTGAGATCTTATTGATAGCTTTAACTATCAACAATGGCTCATCTCAGCTGCTAGATTCAAACCCCTACTATCCAAATACTTTATTTGTTTCGGAGTAAACCCCAGGGCACCAGCTAGTCTTGATGACTAACGTATTCGGGCAGTAGGCTCATAATCCAGTGCTCGAAACATTCCCTAAAACTAGCTCAGTCTAATTTTAATTCAATAACAAATTATACAAAATTGGTGGTGGAAAGAATTAATAAAAGGTTGGTAAAAAGAATTGACCGACAAATGAAGTTTAAGTTTAAAGACAATTTATTTTAATCAAAAATTAATTAAGTTTTAAAGATAATTTATTAACCAACATTAATTTACTAAATTTAAACATCTTGATAATCTAATTTAATACACGCACATTTTTAAATTAACACATTATAACATATATCTGGTGAAAAGCATAAATAATATGTGACATCGTTAAATTATCTCACATTCCCACACACGCACATCAATAGTTCATTTTATGCATGCTTAAGAGTTCAAATTACTTTACTCGGTAGGATTGATGGATTACAGCAGTGGCTACAATGTATAAATGATAATAAATAAATGTTTACCTAGGATTTTTGGAACATGGATTTTGCTTGTTGTTGGCTGCTTCTGCTACTTCTGATGGAGTATATCTAACCGGTTAGATTTTGACGTTTATTGAAAAGATTTTATGCTAATCCATTGATTTTATTCTTGGAGACAGTTGAATGTTTGATGGAGGATTTCTGAGTTGTTATGCAGACATTATTTCACAGGCAGGTTTTGATGATCTTGTTGGACTAAAAAGGCTGAAGCACGAGCGTATATTTCCAAAAGCTGCTCAACAATGCATTTTTGTTTCTGGATACATAATAGAAATGCACTGTTATCTCAACTGAAACAAGACTGTCACTGGAAACTAGACTGAATAAAACTGAACTCCGATAAAAATCTAGCTATTTATATCTGCAAAGTGTTTTTTGTTTTAATATCCTCCGGCAAATGAGTGTTGTCGAAATTTCATTGATAACTAATCCTTTGACAACGTGTTTTTGAAGATTGTTTAATTAGTAGTAGCTATTTCAAAACGTGTTGTTTTTATATCTTTAGTAGCCCACCGCTGTGTTTTTAAATATATTTCATTTCAATATTTATTTTCATGTGTTTTTCAATACGATTTTAACACGCATTTATTATATCTCTTATTAACAGCTTACATTTATTTACATTCGCACGCACATATATATTTTACTATTCTAAAATCAAAAATAGTTTTAAGATTATTTTTCTTCTTTAATTTAAATGAAGAGATTTATATATTTTTTAAACCTTTTAAATTGTATTTCAACTAATAATAATAAACTCTTTACTTCCTTTTTATAAAACCTTCAGTTTAACTTTAAGAAAACCCCCTTCCCACTTTAAATCAATGATTTTTCAACTTTTATTTCAAACTCTTTTGCGAAAGATTTTTTTTTTATTTTAATAATTTTTTTAGACAAAATTATTTTATATACATGTGCCAAATTGGCCTTGGCACATTACACCCCCCTCCATTTTAGAGTAAAATGTGTCATTTTTGACCATTTTATCTCTTGCAATTTTAATTCTTGACTCTAAAGATTTATTAATTTATTATTTTTCTAAGTTAGCTTTTTAATATCTTTTACTTAACATACAAAGGGCAATCTGTTTTGACTATCCTTTCCTTCTATCTATGCCGAATACATTGCTCACAATGATCTAAATCATGGATAACGACCACCGGGACAAACTAATTTTGTGGCACAGGGATCTTTTGGAAACGACGCGGAAGCAGATTTGCTGACTTACACCAACTTACACGTGTATAAAATTGAAACTTCATTTGCCGATTCTCTTGATCAGACTTGGAAAAAGAAAGGGTCGCTGCGAAATGGCAGGAATTTTCAACTGTCCATTTTCGACTTACGCTTTGGAAAGAGGAATGATCCCTGACAAGTCCATTACGGGTACTAAAATTTATCCAGTTGGCAGTTTTAAACTTATCCTTAACTAAACTTATTTCTATACTACCCTCATTCCCTTTTGCTATAGATAACTTCATACACATGTGTATACGTGCAGCATAATTCTACACCTACTAATATTCTAGATATCGAGTTATTACTGGACTTGCTTACAGGGAATCTATAATAAATAAATCCCTATTTGCATGCATCATGAGGTGCAGCAGTGCCAAGAACATAACCTAAAAGGATATCTGGATAAATACATTTAAGATATGCATCATGAGGTATCGTATTTACCGAATATTACCAGTGTATGTGCGCGTATATACACATGTATACTTATACACTCTTAATACACCTTAGATTGACTTTTATTTTTTTTATTACTAATCTTACAACATTATTTTTAAATTCATATGAACATTATTCTAACATTTGTATTAATCTAATCTCACAATATTATTCTAAACTACCACGGACATCAGTTTTCATATTTATTTATATTAATCTAATCTCGAATATTATTTTCAACCCTTACTCAACTTTTTTATCTATGTGCGTGTATTCAGAAAAACTATTTTACTTTATTATGATTCATTATTTACTCAACTTTTATTAACTTGCGTATATTCAAAAACAACTTACTTTACTACGATTCATTATTACACTGATATATATATATATTTGACTTGACTTTAAATCATTTATTTACTTCCTTTTATTACCGTGCGTGTATTCCCAAAAAAAAAAAAAATCTATTAGTTTATCACGAGTCACTTTTTATTATTATTTACTACAGATATATTTACGCTTATTTATTTAACTTGATTTTATCGATTTTATTTTAACTATTTGACCTACTTATTTATTTACGAACATTTTTCTTAATTAATATGTGCGTTGATCACTTTTCCCTAAGTATTGACCACTTCAAATTCTTATTTTTCTAGAGTGCATTTTTCATTTTTTATTTTCATCATTAGGTAATAAATGTAATGTTAAGAGAAGTAGGCAGCAAAGTATAAGGCAATTCAAACACACAGATAGATTTTGTGCTGATTTAAACCAACTTTTAATTTCTTTGCCCAAATACTTGCACACACCTCAATCCTAATTTAATACACTTTTTTTTTTAATTTTATTTGATAATGTTTTATTTTCATTAATACTTTCATTATACACTTATTTATTTCATTTTTATTTTTAAAGCGTTATTTTTACTCTCCCTTTTTTTTTTTTTAAAAAAAAAAAACATTTTCATTTTGCTTGTCTATTTTGATTTACACATTTATTTTGTTTGTGTCATGCTCTGCTATGTTCTAGACTTTTGAGCTGGGATATCAATATAATCGATAAGACATAATCGAGGGTTTTGACATAAATTGTTTTATTATTTTTACTCTCCCTTTTTTTTAAAAAAAAAAAAATTTTCATTTTGCTTGTCTATTTTGATTTACACATTTATTTTGTTTGCATCACGCTCTGCTATGTTCTAGACTTATGAGCTGGGATATCAATATAATCGATAAGACATAATCGAGGGTTTTGACATAAATTGTTTTATAGATGCTTTGACATTTTAAACTCTAAGATTGTTATTTTATTTTACTAAGACTAACTTTAATCATTTTTAATTATTCAAACTATCTTGATACTTGTTTTTACATTTATTTCCTTAAACTTTGTTAAACATTTTCCATTATTCCAGGTCCATGGTCGTTAATAACTAGGTCAAGCCAGCGAAACCATCAGATTACATATTTTTAATTTTTGTCAGGTGGTTCTTTCTTTCTACATACTAACTCTATAATATAAACTACCTTTCCTCTCTTATCTATTCCACTTTTATAATTTATTACTTTATCTCTTTCTTTTTCTGTTCTATTTTCAACTTTGTAAATCAGAAAACCTTGATATGTAGACAAACTCCGAATTACTTCAATCTGGGAATATTTCTTTCTATGCTTTCTTTTTTTAAATCTGTTTTTAAATCTACAAACACGAATGTTTACTTTAAACCTTTTATTTTTAATTCTTTGTAAAAACTCTTTTACGCTATCTTCTACCTTGAACTTATATCTCTCTTCTATTTCTTGGTCTACATTTGTTTCTACTTTATATGTCGCAATGCTATTTGATTCTAATTTAATTTCTGTGTCTTTTATCACTTCAACTTCCTTTTCATCTTCCTGACTTTCTTTAACTAAATCTACCTTTATAATTTCTTGGTTCTTCTCTACCTTTCCTGTAATTTCACATCTTATTTTCTTCATTTCTTCTTTTATCTTATTCTGGCCCATTTCGATCTGGTCCTTTAACTTTTCAAGCATTTCAGCTTGCCCTTCCAATTTACTCTTCATTTCATTATTTTGGTTTTTAAGCTCTTCAGCTATTTTTTTATATTCTTCTGCTGTTTTTTTTTTTTTGTTTTTTGAACATGCAAGTTAACAAAGCTATGATTTCCCTTTTTTCCTTGTTGGGAATATTTTCTATATTTTTACCTTGAGCCTCCATGTTGGCTTTATTTCTTATCATTTATAATTTTAAACACTTTTTATCATTCTTTTTAATACCGTATTTTATTTTAATAAGTTTACTAATTTCTATTTTATTTATTTCTTTCTAAACTGGAAATACACGCTGACTCTGCCCCTCCTTTGTCCATTTATCTCTACCCAATCTTAATGCTTTAACTCTGCCCAAACACCTAACTGTCTCTGATTTAACATAATGATTTATTTCAACTAATGTAAATAGCATAAATCTCTCTTCATTTAAAGGAAAAAAAAAAAAAAGGTTTCAGTCAATTCTTTTTTTTTTTTTTAAATTAATACCAATTTACGTACGTAATTTCGCTTTTCTATAAAAAATTTGTCAAACAAGAAACACAGTATTTGATTACTATTGTTCCTTAGGTCCAGCCCCAAACGTTGGGAAAGTCATTTATGTACCGGGTCAAACCGCTGAAACCACTTACTTATGCGTATATAGAAGTTTTGACCGGTTTCAAACTCCTTCATAATACATTTATAATCTTATAAATTTGACGTGAACGAACCGGCACATTCGAGCAAAATGGAAGATCTTATTGATAGCTTTAACTATCAACAATAGCCCATTTCGGCTGCTAGATTCCAACCCCTACTATCCAAATACTTTATTTGTTTCGGGGTAAACTCCGGGGGCCAGCTAGTCTGAGGACTAATGTATTTGGGCAGTAGGCTCATAATCCAATGCTCGAAACTTTCCCTAAAACTAGCTCAGTCTAATTTTAATTCAATAACAAAATTATATAAAATTAGTGGTGGAAAAGATTAATAAAAAGTTTGGTAAAAAAAATTAACCGACAAATAAAGTTTAAGTTTGAAGACATTTTATTTTAATGAACATTAATTAAGTTTAAAGATAATTTATTACCCAACATTAATTGACTAAATTTAAACATCTTAATAAATCTGATTTAACACATGCACATTTTTAAAGTAACACATTATAACATATATCTGGTGAAAAGCATAAATAATATTAATTGAGTCAGTTTTTTTAGTCTAGTTTGCAGTGACAGTCTTTTTGTTAAAAAAAAATCAAGCAATTAATTAGAAGGGGGAGAAAGTTTATCTTGAAAAAATTTAAGATATGAATCATTTTATAAAATTAAAGGCACTTTCTCTTTGTTTAAAACTCATTTAAGTTAAAGAAAAAAGTAATCTTAAAACTAAATAATGAGTTATATGAAAGAAATATATATGTGTGTAAATGATGAATTAGTTAAGTATAAGAAAATGTGTGCATGTTGGTAAAATGAAATGAGAGAGTTAAAATATTGTAACACAATTTGCAATGGCTACTACTAAGTTAAACAAAATCCACAAAACAATAAGTTTGCAATAGCCACTAATTAATAGATCTCAAACAACAGGATTAAAAGCTTATCTAAGGAATTTCAACAACAAATATAGCTGGTGGATATCAAAATGACAACAGGTCATCATATAAATAGTCCAGTTCTTCATCAGACCAACATTTGAGTTGTGATCACAATCAGATCAGTGCAGTTCAGTCAATCAATCAGTCAGTCTATTATATATACAGAATCAATCATGCATTGTTAATCATTGTCAGAAACATATGACTTTTCTCCAGCCTGAGTCCATTAAAGCAGCCCAACCTGCCCAGGAAAAGTAATGGCTGCCTAACAACTTGAAAATCTGCTGTCAATATCTACTGTCTTAAAGAAAAATGCATCAGAATACTATGTATTAAACTTCCTCAGGAAAAACCTCACATCCAACCAGTTGGAAAGATTTTGAATTGAAGCAACAACCAGCAGGAAGTCAATGTTCAAATCCTAGGTAATAAATAACATTTTCTTATTTCCATTTCTAATTAAAGTAGCTATTGCAATAATTTGAAGTCTCCCAGAGTCAGTTAAAAAATGAACTCTATAGCATGTATAAAAAACTATTTGTGTGCATGTTTTTGAAATGTTGTGTATGTGAATGCTTTGTGATATTTTATAGTGATTCATGTATTTATTTAAATGCCTTGTATATTTAGTGCTTCATGTTACCTTATATTTTATGAATTAAGAATGTGTGTTGTCATTATAGGTAATTATCATTGTCTGATTTAAATAAGTAGTTTAAAAGTCAGAAGAATAAATGTTTAGTTAAATAAATTATCTTTAAACTTAAAGCTTGTCAGTCAATTATTTTATCACTAATTAAAGCAATATCATCCACATAGATGACTACCAGGTTCTTAACCTAATCAGTTAGGATTTTATCAAGACACAGATAAAGCTTGCCCTGCTATTGATTAGAAAAAAAGGAATTCTCTGTGAAACATATGATTATCTGCCATTTAGTCCTGAAGATTTAAATAAATTTGTCAATAAGTGGTAAATATTCTCTTTCCTTTAAATTTTGACAGTTCATGCATGGTGGGTGGCACATCATGTTCTGGAATTATCCTGTGATTCTAGAATCCTGTGATTCTAGAATCATGCATCCAAATAGATGCCAGAGGAGCCATCTTTTTACTTAATGATGACCAGTGGATCAGTAAATGCCGATGCAGATATTATCATAATACTCCATTCGATCATCTAGTGGCTTTGCTTGTCCAGTTCATTTTTATTCAAATAGATTATGGGGTAGGATTCACATTGAAATGTCTCTGAATTGTTTAACTGTATCCTGTAAATGTATCTTTTAATGATTTGAGGTTGCTTTGAGAACATACTCTTATGTTAACACAACAATTTGTACAAAGCATCCTTCATTTCTACATTTAAATTATTACTTGTTTAATTTTAATCTGATATTCAACTCAGTCATGGCTATTTCCATACAGCTCAAATACAGTGACTGGTGAGGAATATAATGTCTAAATTTAATCATTCAATTCTGACAGATCATTTTTTAACATAATCTCTGACACAGCCATGCTTAGCTATGAAATCAGATCCTAAAATCACTAATGTATCAAACCCATCATAATCAAAAATAAATGTTCCATGGTTATAGAATTTAATTGAATCTTAACCCATATTTGCTGAATAAATAAGTTGGCTTTATGGCCATTGGCTAATGTAAATTGAAAAGTCTGAGTGGTAAAGAAGGTATGGTTGAATTTACTTTATAAAGTCTATAAAGTAGTTCATCTGAAATAATAGGCACCTGTCTGCCTTTGTTTATTAAATCTACAATTTTGACTCTTATCAAAATGCTAACTATAGGATATATGTTAATAATATATTGATTATGTGAATCCTTATGTTTAAACTTATGTAAGCCAAATCCTAAAGAATTCAATGTTAAGATTACAACATTTCTTCACAAATTTAATCATGGGTTCACACAGTAAGGAACATTGCCATGAGATTCTACTTAGTTTAATGACCAGCCTTTATATTTGGTCATCAGATTCTTGGCTACTGCATTAGCCCTGCTATTATGAGGATAACTTCTAAGTTGAAGATTTACATTGTAATCATTGACCTTTCACATGGGTACCATGATCCCTATATGGCATCTGTCTTTTCAATTGGTGATTACTTTGGGCCTTTCTTTGGACATGACTTATGTATTTACTTCGATACTTATTGTAATTAATATTGATGAGTGAATAAGTAGGAACATTTCTTTATGATTTAGATATCCATCATATGAATTCTTGTCAGCTTCCAATCTTCCCAAAATATTTGCAACTTCCTCTACCTATGTTGATCAGCAGCAACCAATATCTGCTCAATATGGCAAAGTAAATTTTGGAACAAAATGTGAACAATTTGAATCTCAGATGAGAAAAAGTGATCAGTGTTTTGAGCTTGACAACTTATTGCCTAAAAATTGAGTACTGCTTCCCTTATGAGAGTTATATTTCTCATGGGATAATTGGTGCTGTGTTCAGTCTTGTTTGTTTTCATTGCAAAAATTGTCCATTATAGCTTAATGGTAATCACATTGATTCAAGTAAACAATTACCACCACTAGTCCTTTGAAAGCATAAAGGTGATTTCTAGCAATCACCAACTTTTCCTTCTCATTTAAGGCAGGTAACTTTTCTAGTGTAGTTAGATACTCAAGGGGGTTCTCTTTATATTATCCTTTAAAAACTTTACACAGATAAACTTTGAAGTGTTAGAGTTCTTATGGGAAACAGTATTTCTTTGAGTTAGATTTCCATGATTACTTTCATCAGAATTCATCATAACATCATCATCATGGAATTGACTAGATCTTAGACTGAGATTTTCTCAAATTTTTGGATTCACAGAGATTATATTATTTTCAGGGTGGCTTGATTTCAATCACATACCTACTTTAAATCTAATTTCTTCCAATTCAAACCTTTCTATTTGCTTTTCCAAATTTATAATGTGATCATTTTTTATTTGCAACACTGACATTGATTTTTCAACTTGGGCACATAAACTTGTCATATTTTTTTGCATCTCAATTTTGCATTTATCAAGAATATCTACATCATTTGGTTTTAGATAGTCACTAACCTTGCCTAATTTCAAATGAAAATCTTCAAAATTGGTATTAATTTCTTGAAAATGATTAATGACTACACTGGTAACAACATCCATCTTTTCATACATCTCATGTATTTTATCATTATTAGCAATAACAAAGTTTGTTATGAGCTTCTTCTGAGACAATAACTGTCTAAAACATATTGTTAATATAACTAACAATTTTGTTTTACAATTGTTTAAAAAAAATAAAGACAGCAAGAAATGACTAAATACCATAGATATCTAAAATAGATCTAAATATTTCAGGATATATACAATAAATAAATACTTTACTGTAAATCATAAATCTTTTTTTAACAAACAAATTGTATTTTTATACATTTTTATATATTATAATCATTAGTATTTCCTAATGTTATTTTAATATAGTTTGTTTATTTACTCTGTATATATCATTATCATTGCCAAATCTACAATCATAAACAAATATATACCACACAAGTGGAAGAAAACAAGAAAAATAATAACAGCAACAAAAGAAATATATACAATAAAATTGAATGAAGATTTAAAATAAATACTAAGTCAAAATAAATTTAATAACATTTCAGGCACCCTTTTCATCATATTCATGATTAGTCTGCTGAGAACATTATTTTTTTGTTGATTTGAATGCCATTTAATTTTTGGCTTGTTATATATTCATTTTGTGTAATGACTTATTTTACCAATATTAATTTCAATTATTTTTCTTTATTAATTTATACAATGCATTATACATTTTTATTATCATAACTGTTTTGAATGCCCCAGCAATTTTCTTGATATCTTTTACTCTTAAATAATTTTAACAATACTCAGATAACAATTATGACTATATTCACTTTAATGATTATAAAATACAGCAACCCACTTTTTCTTAGATTTTCAAAATAGAGCCATAGTTGTGATTCAAGTATTGCTAAAATTATGTGCAAAAAAAATGATTGCAAATATGCAATGAACCAAAAATCAAATAGCATTCATGTCAGCAAAAAATGTATGTTCTCAGCAAACTAACCATAAATATAATTGAAAATATACTTGATGTCATAAATTTTACATAATTTAAATTCTACTTTAATTTTCTTTTACATTAATAATTATAGCAGAATGTCAATATATATATATATATAGAGAGAGAGAGAAAGACATGTAAATTTATAAATAAATATTAGAAAATACAGTACTTAAAAGTTTATAAAAATATATCTATAAACCAAAAATATTAAAATTTATTATAATGAATTGTTAAGTGTTGGATATAGTTATGATTATGTTTATTATATTGTTAAAAATTTTAATTCCAAATATAAAAATAATATTAATAATAATGTTAATTCTTCTGATAAAAAGAATGTGGATATCAATACCATATATTTGAAATCAACAGGCAAGTTTCATTAAGAAAAATTATAAAGGTATATATGTGACATTGCATTTTATGCACCACCTACATTAAATTAATTAATAAATAACTCAAAAGATAAAACCTTATTGACAAATAAAATTTGTATCATTTACAAATGGATGTGTAGGTGTGGCAGTAAATATTTAAGTGAGTCGAGATGCACATTGGAAAAAAAAAACAAATGAACACTTCTTATTATTAAAAAGGTTTCAAAATACAAAACAAAATTATAAAAATAATGATAATTTATCAGCTTCCGTTTTTTATGACCATAATAAATCATGTATATATGATTTTGGTTTTAATTATAATAATGTAAAAATATTGAAAACTGAAAGAAATAATAATAAAAGAAAAAATAAAAAGATATGATAATATATAAATACAAGCACGATTTAATCAATAGGCAAGCAGCAAATGTTAAGATCACATAAATTGTGGGAATGTTGACATCATGAAATTATGGGAAAGTTGCCATTTCAAAGTAACAGTTGACAAAAACTACAAGGATAGTTGAAAGCGCTCCTAAGTGATGTTCATAGATTTTTTTTTATAAACTTTTAAGTACTGTATTTTCTAATATTTATTTATAAATTTACGTATATTATTTTGGAAGAAATACAGACATCGATTTGTAATATTATTAATAGATAGATATATAAAACACTAAATTTAGAAAATAAGAATGAATTTATTTAAATTATATTTAGAAAATATTGACTGAAATTGCATAGTTAAAATGAAATTCATAAATAAAATTAAAAGATTAAATATTTCATTATCTTTTTGCAGTTTTATATTTTAAATTACAAGATCACTACATACTGTTAGTAATAATATTATAAATAAAACTATAAATATATATTTTTTGATAATTTTTGCTTAAAATTCTTTGAAAACTCTAAAATATGTATTATTATTGGGTATACATGTGTGTGTGGGTGTACAATGTTTAGTCTAGAAAAGATTGGAATGTGGGTGTCTTTTAATTTACAAGATTTTATCAGACAAACAGAACATTTTAAATAAAAGATATTTAAAAAAGTATAATCATACAATTTATTTTCAAAATGTTTTAAATTTAATTTGTAGCACTTTTATTGTTTTGTTTTTACCTTTTTTAATCAAAACATTTTAAAAGTTATATTTATTTTTGAAAACTTTGAATTTAAATTTACTTTTAATTTTGAAACTTTTCAAAAAATTATTTTAAGTATGTAATAATTTTTCTATTCTATTAATTAGAATGTAATCAAGCAGTAAACAATTTTGATTATCTTCACAAATTTCTGTGTATGTAGGCACTTAACCAGATGGTTCAGTATTACTAAAAAAATATTGCATCTGAAAATACTTATCTTTGAACGGACTTTGGAAAATCTCAGCTGTTTTCAATTGTTTTACCAATGACAGGTAACTTTAAAGATCAAATTGTGATGTTCTGTATTAACAAATCAATAAATTTAAATGAATCAATCGGTCATGGTATCTTCAAAAGCTATATCAAGCATTATACAAAAGAAGCAACGAATTCACCTGAAAAATATCGACTTATATTTTGCTCTTGTTATTTCTGTAATAGTTATTTATTATTTGAAGATTCTTTAAAATATTCTATTATTTCATATTTAAAGTTGCATGAGCAAACAAAATAGACATGTAAAATTTTAATTTACTAATTTAAAAAAGAAATCTATGTATTTATGTTTACTATCTCAGTCAAATATTATTTTTTTAATGAAGTATTATTTCTCTTTAAAATAAGGAATAGATATTTAAGTAATAGATTAAATTTTTTTTTTCAATTGTAAATTATTATTAATATCTTTAAAGCAATAAATATTAATTTTTATAAGGTATGTACAAATGCAAACCATAGATTTTATTACAAAATATAAAACAAAACATTTTATAAAATAATATAATTTGAAAAATAATTTTATGAATTGTTTTATTATTATTATTACTCACATTCATATCGGCTTTAACCAAATTGTGCAAATGCTTTTTACGAGTGTTAAATAATAAATGAATACCCTCTGACCCATACAAGATATAGAATTTATGCAGCAATAAAAGGAATCCTCTTATTACTACGACTCAAATATTTATATATGAGCAAATCTGAAGTACTGGCACAGAAGGTGTGACTATAGAACAGTCACTTTGAATTACTATATATAACTTATGAATAAATGACGCCGATGAAATTTACTAGAATTTACTGAACGTCATTCCAACTGAAATTAATCATATACATAAATCAGCATTTATTTTTTATAGCGTCTGTATACAATTGTAATCACATTCATATCGGCTTTAACCAAATTGTGCAAACGCTTTTTACGAGTGTTAAATAATAAATGAATACCCTCTGACCCATACAAGATATAGAATTTATGCAGCAATAAAAGGAATCCTCTTATTACTGCAACTCAAATATTTATATATGAGCAAATCTGAAGTACTGGCACAATTCTATATCTTGTATGGGTCAGAGGGTATTCATTTATTATTTAACACTCGGAAAAAGCGTTTGCACAATTTGGTTAAAGCCGATATGAATGTGATTACAATTGTATACAGACGCTATAAAAAATAAATGCTGATTTATGTATATGATTAATTTCAGTTAGAATGACGTTCAGTAAATTCTAGTAAATTTCATCGGCATCATTCATTCATAAGTTATATATAGTAATTCAAAGTGACTGTTCTATAGTCACACCTTCTGTGCCAGTACTTCAGATTTGCTCATATATAAATATTTGAGTCGTAGTAATAAGAGGATTCCTTTTATTGCTTCATAAATTCTATATCTTGTATGGGTCAGAGGGTATTCATTTATTATTTAACACTCGTAAAAAGTGTTTGCACAATTAGGTTAAAGCCGATATGAATGTGATTACAATTGTATACAGACTCTATAAAAAATAAATGCTGATTTATTATTATTACTGTAAAATAAAAATCTTTTCACATTTAATTTATATTTTCTAATTCATACATTTCTTCTTCATATTACCCCAACAAAATTTTGTGGTGACTTTTTCAAAATCTTTACAATTTCTTGGAATTAAAATTAAAATTTCAATTGTCCTTCTTTTGTTATATTTTTTATACATTTCTAAATCAAATAAATTTCATCCTCTTAAATAATTCAAAGATGTTAATGTATATTGTACATTCTTGTTACTTTTAGTATATAGTTTTCTATATTTGGCTAACTTAGTAACTTTTATATTTGGAATTTCTAGATGTATTAGTGAATGGTGAAATTGATATTAAAAATAGGATTAAATGTTTTAGCCTATGATCATTTGATCTGTAATTATGGCTCAGTATCAAATTCAGAAAATTTCAAGTGAACAAACATTTATTTTTTGCGTAATAGTATATTATATTAATACTATTAAAATATTGATTTTTTTTCATCAAGCATTTAATTTCAGATTCATGGTTACTATTAGTAAATACATTCATTAGAAACGTTTTTATTTAAATCGTATTGGCATTTTTCAATATTAAGTTAAGCCCACATCCAAGGTTAATTCTATAATTAATTTTATCTGTTATGTTTCAATATCTATTAATAATTTGGAAAAATATTTGGAGTTGCTAACTTCTAATTTATTACTAACTTTAAAAAAACATTGAACATTATTTTAATCTTTTTTAACATTTATCTTTAGTTTTACTATTTTTTTTTCATCTAATACATGTTGTAAATTCTCTAAAACTCTGAGATATTATTTGTAAAAACAACCATTTATATGCGAAATTTTGATGACTTACATCATCTCCATTTATTGTTATTAGTTTGACGTTTTAATTGACAAAATAGTTTTAAAAAAAAAAACAGAAAAAATAATTTTGAAATCATTCTGATTTATATCCTCATCAATAGTAATCTTTTTTAATCTCACTACACAATCTAATCACTGTTGCTGTATTTTAAAAAACGTTTTTCAAATTTTAGGAATATCATAAATCTGTCTTGATGTTTAAAGTTTAATTTGTAACTCACAATTATTAGTCTTTTTCATAACTTTTTGTAATATTTGAGGGTGCTATAACAATTTTTATATCTAATTACTTTCTTTTGACTGATTTTATTCCAAAGCTCTGCATAGACAATTTTAATGGTCTAAGTAAATACTTTGTATAGAACTATTTATTATTTATAATATCTTCTTTTTCAGTCCATTAGACATCAGTATTCCAGTTGCATGTCATATTTTCATCATTTAAGACAATTTATATATATATAGTTCCATCAATTTTTATTGTATTTTTTTACCTGCAATTTTATGATATTTATAATAATTCCATCAATATTTGGTTAAACTTATCCAATTTTTGCAGTTACATATCTCACTATTTTATTGAAAATATTCGGGTTTTAAAAGATGTTGTAATTGTAGTAGTTACGTTTTTTACTTGATGTTCACTTCCTGATGTTTTTTTTCTTTTTAGTAATAGTGTCGATTTTGTTCTTATTGATGAAATAACTTCCCTTCCAAAATCAAAATGTTATGCTAAGCTTTTAAAATTGTTTTTTTTTTCCTTTAGCTTACATTTAATTTCACGCTAATACTCCTAGTTTTGTCTTAGACAACATAAAAAGCAATATTTGAAAAAAAATAAAAATTACATTTTCAATATTGATGACATTTTATCACTCCGTTTCGGTTATCCACAGTCACTTAAAGTTAATTCCTTATCTAATTTTCAGTAGAAAAAAAAAGATTCTGAAAGTGTAAAGTTATTTTCACGTGATATTTTATTCACATAAATATTCATTACTACTCATAAACATTTGAAATTATTTTTACTTACTAATTGTTTATAAAGGTATTTCTTAAATTATTACAGATGATTTAACAGTTCTATCATTTGTTTTAATAACTGCATATGTTTTTGTATAAACGCTTTCCTAATACATGATAATAATTATTTACTTGTAATTCAACCTCGCTGTTAGCAAAATTTGTCCTGTCAATAAACTTAATCCACAAATTATTTTGAAAAATATTACGTAAATATCATACTTTGATATTTAAATTTAATCTTTTTTGTAAGAAATATTTTTGACCTAAATTCTAATCCTTTATTAATCATCTCTGTAACTGTTTTTTTTTTAATTTTATCTAAAAATAAAATAAATATTTTTTTCAAATCTTTATAAAAAATATTATTACAAAAATAAGTTTATTTATAAAATACTTAATACAATATTTAAAATATTGCATCTAATATATATAGGTATCTTAAGTTATATGTTGTAAAATAAATTTTGAATTGAACGTTAGTAAATTTTATATTCCATTAACCATTAATAAAGATTATTTTATTTTTCCAATAGAAGATAAAAAAAATAAAACGGTCTTTAAATAGTCCAATGGAAGACATATATCTTTCTAGCAATTCTTAAAAAAAACAGTGATGTAACGGATCCATGCCAGCTGGATACTCTATCTAAGAATATATAATTACCAATTTATTAACTAATTTGATGTTTATAGAGATTAATTATTACTAGTTACCAGTAAAAGAAAATTCTAAAAAAAATTTTTTAGTCCTACCCACTCCAGCTTCAAACTTCATATAGTACACATAGGAAATGTATTTACGACCATTATACTGTTCCTCTTTTAAAGAAAAAAATGTTTTTTTACATAAATTAACCTTGTCAGATATAAAATTGGAAGTTATTATTAATATATATTAAGTTGTATCCTTAGTTAACTTTCCAATGCATATTCAGACAACTTGATAAATTACCACTAATAACTGATAGGACTTGATTCTTATTGTACCGATCAAAAAGAAGCCAACACATCAACGAACCCAAACTCAAAGTCGGATTCAAACTCAGGCGGTTCAAACTGAATTCAAACCCAACTCACGAGCTCAGATCAAATCAATGGATGACATATATTGATGGTACATAACTTTGCACCAAGGGACTAGCTCAATGGATGATGATGATTAATGAGACCCCTGATTTAACTCTAATGAAGTATAATAAAATAACTAAGAATCTTTATAAGTCAACTCATATATATATGTTTGGGTTGCCAATACAGTCAGTGAGCATTAATATTAAAATAATTTGAATAAAAAGAAAGTAAAAAAAAAACCAAATGTGTTAATGAAATGTTTAATAATAATTATCATTTTGTTCAACTTTTAGATTGTGATTATATAGATTACCTCTAGTCTTTAAACGGAATTTATATTTACAACAAGAATGGCAGTCCTTATTATATGCAAATACTATTATGCAATATTATATGAGAAATATATGTCTATGCCCCTGACAAGAAAATAAAGGTAGATAAAGGTATTTGGCTATGACTGAAAATATTATTCTGATTCTAAAGGAAAGAATGTGATATTTATTTTCACATTCGTAAATCAATTCACAAAGAGCAAGATATGTATTTAGGGCATAACTTTAATATTTAATAGAAAACTTACTTAATTATAAATAAATATGAATTTGTTCGACTTTAATAAAATCAATTCATCACAATTTAAGAGCATTAGAGCGGGCTTTACTGGAACTGAGAAATAAACGGTACTGACGACTTATGAGCTATAAAAATGAATACGATAAATATGATGGCTCGTTGGTGATTTAAGTATGAGGGGAAACCAGGCCGGGCCACGAGCCTTTGGTGTTCCAATATAATAAAAAAATGAGCAAGTGGAGGAAGTACTTTCTTCCTAGATAATTAAACTAATAGAAATATCACCGAGGACAAGCCTGTGAAACAGGAGATGGCTCGCGTCAGCAACGTTCAGAAAATGATGACTTGGTAATCATCGTATTTAAATAATAAAACCCAATTTATAAAAAGAGTGCTCTACATGATGACTTGATCAAGTTAAATTAAAGTCAAACGTGCTTTAATCAAAAGTATTTAATGCAATTAGAAATTATATTAATTATGTCCTAAATCCCATGCCCTTCCTGAATATTACTAGAAAGTATAAAATTTGAATTAGAATATATTCATTTAACTCCTTTATCGACCTTTTTGTGAAACAATATATTAATGTGAATAAATAGATATTATAAACTCAGTAAAGTGGCCGGGAGCACAGGTTAGAAATTGAGCTAATAATTTGTTGTTATTAGCCATTAATAATATAGCAAAAATTGTATAAATCATTCAACTCGATAATTAATAGAACTGTATCAAATTAGTTCTAGTGGGTAAGAATTACTATAAAAATAAATATAATATTATTTAACACGGCAAATGCAACGAAGGAAATTATTATCAAGTTGAAGTTATTATTGGCATATAATAAAAAATAAATTATATTAATAATCATCTAGAAAATATATAATAGGGTTAAATAAACAAACCGCCATCATAAGACAGGAAAGTTAACAGATATTAAATTTAAAGACTAGAGATAGATAGAGAATTACTACATAATTTAAAATAACCTTAATAAAAAGACAATTTTACAGTAGATAGCTTAAAGATGTTTTAACTTAAAGTTCAGAACTGGCCAGGTTCAAAGGGAAAGATATTACCATTTCTTCATGGTTGGCTTCTGAGTTTCCACAGGGCAGAGTCCAGTTGGATGAAACGTAAGCGTGCATTTTGAAAATTATGTGAATAGCATTTTGATGGATTTCTCTAAGGTTGCGGCAGCTTACGATTGGTATATGAATTTTTATATTGCAGCCACATTGAAGATTTTCAGGAAACTTAAGTTAACTCCCCCCCTCTACCATGGTAGAAACACTATTTTACTTCATAATTTAACTGGGTGGCTTCTTCTCTAATGAAATATATATGGCTTCTCTTAATGAGGAATAATAGCTGCTTGGCAACTTTTCCTGGGCTCTTTATACTGTATCTGATGCCTTCAGGCTAGCGCTTCTTTTCTAATCAATCTTACAAAAATTTACTAGTTGTTTTTAGATACATTCCTTTGATAAGGCTTTCAAACTCATTAACTTGAATTCATTTTCTAATTAGAAAATGAATTTTTAAAATCAGAAAATGATTTTAATTAGGACCGTCCTTACATTTTAAATACTTATCTTTTTTTAATTAATAAAAACTTTACCCATTATTTTTGGAAAGGGACAATCTGAAAGCTTATCGAAAGAAGGTAGCTTTTAATCACTAAAAAATTTGAACAAACTATTTAAAGTAAAATAAAACATTTCCGATGCAATGAAACTTTAGAACGAATATGTACATTTAAATATTTATAAATATATACGCACAATCCATGCAGTTATAATATATATAAATTCATGAATAATTCTAACATGAATTTATTAATAGAAATGATTAGTTTAAATCTCAAATGAGTTAATTTTAACACACATTTATAATAGTTTTTCTTTAAGGAAACTAGCGTGGACTGAACGTATAAAGCCCCATTGCATCGGAAATTCAAGGTTAGTACAAGGGTTTGAAGTTGGCTACATGTGAAAGATCATGAAGCTAGGATCGAACTTAGATCCGACTGCTTCATTATTGAATAATAGTTTATTATTTTAAGAATTGATTGTTTTATGACAGTTATAGTTTCAGCCAGACATCTGGAAAGAATTAACTTTATTTAACATTTTTAACTTTGGGGAAAGATAAAAACATATATTTTAGTTAGTATTAGTATAGATATATTTTTGTTTTTTAATGCGTTTTTATATATGTTTGCTTAAAAATCAATAATGTAATCTGAAAGTTTGGGAAACAATGTCATCTATTAATACTTTTAATCCAAATTAAACCTAGTTGATGAGCAAAAAATATGTTTTTTAAATAATTGATAAAATAATGCATATATAAATCTATCTAGCCAATTGATGTATTCTCTTAATAAATATTTCTCACAAGATGTAAACGTCTTCCTGAAAAACCAGATATTAACATAAATATTTTAAATAATGTTGAAATATTATTAAATTAAGATAAACTTTTTCTATTACATCAGTACTTTATAAAAAAATTTACTTAATCAGGAAAGTGTTTTTTTTTTTTTTTTACTTTTAATCAGACCTCATCTCATTTCAAATTTCAATATATCGGCAATTATTCACCAATGTAAAAATTTCGAATCACCTTCTCTCACTATGAATATATTTGTAAATGTCTGTTCCTTGCTAATTGAATTAAATGTATTAAATATCTATATGTTTATGCCTGTATTAATAATCCGATTATACTGTAAATTTATCCTGTTTGATTTTTAAACTAGAATTTATGTATATCAAGTGGTAAAAAGTTGATGCATTCTTGATAATTAAAGTATTTTTCGTTCACATAACAATTATTTAACAACTTTAAAATTAATCTACTAAATAAATTCCAGAATTTTATAAATTAAAAAACTACCATATTTGGTGGTCTATATTAAATCAGTTTGTGTATATATATATATTAAAAATCTTCCAAATAAAAGTAATTTCAAAAAAATCTAAAAATAAATATCTAAACCGGTTTTCAATATTTTATAATATACACCTGGGTCTCATTTTATGTTGTAGATAGATGCCTCAAAAAATGTGCATAAAAGAAATTGCACAAAAATAGACTTAACTTATCTTGAAAAATGGGGAATACATATTGTAATTTTCAAAAATCACATAAAAGCAAAGCAACAGTGTGTTTGCATAAAAAAAATAAGGAAATAAAATATGACTAATAAAAAATTTCAAATTTGAAAAAAACTGATAAAAGACAAACATTTTTTATTAACTACAGTATTTAATTTTATTCAATACAATATATTTGTATGCTTAATTTACAGTATTTTACATTTTTTCATACATGTACAGTATTTTAATCATTATCGCTATTTGACAATATGCAGGTTCATTTATGAAATGGTAAGACATCAGATTCATCACAAAAGGAAATACAACTAGTGCCAACTTCATTTTTTTAAAAATTCTGTTATAGTAGACTCACCCAAATTAAAATGTTTTCTAATCACAGTTGGTCCTTCCTATTTTGCTAAGTGATCTAAAATTGAAATTTTTGTTTCCAAAGAAATTCATTTTCCTGGTGTTTTTACTCTCTGTTAGGGTAAACTAAAAGTTTAAAATAAAAATAAGAACTTAGACTTATGAGAATAAAAGACACCTACTTACCACTGTCAGAAAAAATTAATTAAAACCAACAATTAAAAATTAAATTCTTACCTTTGTCTTCAATTTTTTAATTTTCAATTCCATTTAAAAATCAAATTTCATTGTTTCACATCACATTTATTTCAGATCACATTGTGTAATTTTTAAATTGCTAATTACAATTAAAAATCAGATTTTAATTTTTAATAGTCAAATTTAATTGTGCCCACTACTTTTACTCACTTTTTAAAAATAAGCTTGTGGACACTAAATGATTAATTGATTACATACTCTTTTTTTAAAAAGCAAAAATAAAATGTGATTTAAAATGCAAATACAATTAACATGCATAATATAGGCATCTATAATGTTTGAACACATTTACATTATAATCTTGTAAAATTTAATGTGTATATAAAATGTGGAAATCCTGATTTTAAGTGAATTATGAACTTCTTTATTGCATAAAATCTATTACAGTATTATTATAAAGGACTGAAAATATTGGAATTATTAGAAGGAAGTCGAACTCTGATAATGTGCTATTACTTTAAACATGGCATGTGAGTGCATGAAATTTGTAATATTTAAAGTAATAATGCATTATTGAAGCTCAATTTCTGATCTAATAATTTTTATCACATAAAAGAAATTCACACACAAAGTGATTAAGAAAAATCAAGAATTGCATAACTTCAAAATAGCATTAAAAAATCCGCATAATTTGAGACCAGGGTGTATTATTTTTGGACTCAAACTCTATGTTGTACTAAAATTGGAAGCTCATTGGATATTATATATGTATACCCATTTAAAATTAGTTCTGTTCTAAAAATTGTTTGATTTACATGTTAAGTGCAGAAAATATAGCATTGCATTTATATAAGGTTACTAAATAAACAATGATTAATGTAAT
Source organism: Epiperipatus broadwayi (assembly GCA_028023455.1). Classification (NCBI taxonomy): domain Eukaryota; kingdom Metazoa; phylum Onychophora; class Udeonychophora; order Euonychophora; family Peripatidae; genus Epiperipatus; species Epiperipatus broadwayi. Next base: position 769,682 of record JAQFVV010012665.1, on the reverse strand, counting down.
GGAGTTAATTTTTAAATGATCTGAATAAATTATAATAATAATGAGAAGTAAAAATAATAATTTCATAAGTTATTTAAAGTAAGAGCTATGAATGTCTTTGTATTTTGTTTCTATAGAAGAAAATTTAAATATTTAAATAGTGTATTTGTATATTTATTTGGCTAAGAATAATCAGAACAAAAATTTAATGTAGAATCACATACACAAAATTTAGCAATGCATCTAATCAGTGAATTCCATGCATAAAAACATAGTACCATAAATTAATAATCTTAGGCCATATCTGACAATCAATCTGTTCATTCCATAAAACATCATTATATAACCTAAAAGAAATATATAATTAAAATATATATTTCCTATAATTACACAAACTTTTAAAACAATAGCAAACTTTCCACAGGGTAGTGCCACTAGTGTAAGTCTTAGTAACCAATGGATGAAAGAAGGTTTTTGCATAAAATCCCTAACTGGTGCATACTCACCCAATATCTCCAGATTAATTTTTAGCTTGTGGCTTTCATAAGTGAGGAATCTTTGATCTGAGAGCATTTCACCCAGATCTTAATATCGAATGCAGCCCTCAAGCAACCACTTTTTACCTATTTATTTAACTGGGTTTAGATATGTATATGACTATACATGTAAATGAGCTTGGATTGAAAATGTGGGTTTTCATTTTGTGCTCATATCTTTATAGTTAATCAAATAGGTAAAAAGTGGCTGCTTGAAGGTTGCTAGGGGCAGTGCTCTCAGGTCCATGATTCTTCATTGATGAAAGGTACAAGCTAGAAACTAATCTGGTGATATTGAATAGGTAGGTACTGGATAAAGATGTTATGTATAAATATTCTTGCGTCCACAGATTACTAAGGTCCACATTAGACATGATTAATCCTGGGGAAAGAGAATGACAAAAAACAAAGCTAAATATTTTTATTTATGATAAAATACTATTTTAGTGCTATTTGTTTCATGCATATACGATTGATAATCTGAGAACATCGATATAAAGACTGATTATTGTGTATGAAAGTGTAAATTGGGGTCAAGAAAGTGAGTTAATTGAAATTTTAAAGATTGAAAATTGTTTTTTTCATGGTATGGAAGTTTTCCATTCACCATTTTATATGTAGAAGTTTTTTTTTTTTTTAAAAAAAAAGTTATTTTGTTGTCTGTGTGTTAGTGTAAAAGATATTTATAACAAAGTTGTATGTGTAATTAAATGATTCTTAGCAAGTTTGCTACTAAAAGTTTTTTTCAAATTTAAAAACAGTCATTTATTTTGAGAAAAAATATAATGTTTTGGAGGACTGAGGTCAGAAAACACGTGGTTATAATTTGATCGGTTTTGAAAGAAAGTAAAGTGTTTATCCCTCCATGCAAGGGGATTTGAAGAATAGGAGAGGCAGTATAAAGCCAAATATAAAATAGGTGATTTGGAAAATAAGAAATATAAATTGTATTTGTATTCCACAGTGTGTACATAATTGGCAGAAAAAAACTAGGTGTGCTCAGTTAGAGTTTAATATGTGTGATGACGTTCCTCACTTGAAATGTTTGAATAAAACTAGAAAGGATGTAACAGGTTTATGGTTATGTAGTCAGTGTGTAAATGTGATAAAAGAGGTGAGAAAGTGGTTTCTAAATGTACATAGTTTAAAGAAAAAATCAGGGAAAAGGGAGCAAAATGTAGTTAAGGAAAATAGGATAGAGTATAATTTTAGTAAAGTGTCAGGGAATATGGGGGAGGAGAAAGTAGCAGTTCATGGGAAATGGTTAGCCAAAAAAAAGTAAGATAGAGAAAGAAGTGTGGGATGTAGAAGCAAAAATAAAATTGTTAAAGACAAAGTGTGATCTGATAAAGGAATTATTGAGTAGGAATGATAAGGAGGTCCAGAAGGTGATAGAATATGTTATGGATGGAGGAGAGAGAGTAGACTATGAGACCACACTGATAGAAGATCCACTAATGAGAGAATGTAGGGACATGATTGCAAGAGAAAATAGAAGCAAGTATGTAAGAATATGTTTACCTGGAGCTAAAATTAGGGATGTGACAGATAAGTAAAAAAGCAAGGTAGTAGAGGAGAGATGTGTATGTTATGGTAAGGACAAATAATTTGGTAAAACTATCAGAGAGAGTAATGGATGAGCACATAGAATTGATTAGGATTTTGAATAAGATTAAAGGAAGAGTAGGGGTAGTTGGAATATTACCAAAATTTAGATAGAGCATGTTCTATAACTGAGAGATTGAGAAATATGTGTGAAAGAATAATATTATGTTTGTGGATGTGTGGAATAGGTTTATTGGAAAGAGGGAGTTATATAGTAAGGATGGATTGCACTTAGGAAAAAAAGGAAAAAGTTTTAGGAAATCTGACTTATAAAGAATATAATTCAGGAAACTTATAAAGAAAGGTGGGATTTTAAATTGCAATATTATCAAAAAGAAGAACAATGGAAATGATGTAAAAAATAAGTAAAAGGTAGTCAATTTAGATATAAGTATACATGTGGAGAGGGAATGGGTCTGTAAAATTAAAAGTAAGAAAGTTGTTTATAAACATAATGGAAAGAATCAAACGAATTTATAAAAGAGTAGTTAGGAAATAAATAATTATTAAAATTGGGTATTTGAATATGCAAGATGGTAGAAAATTAGAAAAGTGGCTGGAATTGAACAAAGCATTTGAAAATGAAGAGCTTGAGGAATTAGCAATAGTGGAAACACATCTAAGAAAAGAAGAACCTATTCTGGAAGATTTGGTATGGGAGGGTATAAATAGAAAAGAAAAAGAAAAATTGGGTGGTGTTATATATGTTATATCAAAAAATATTTAACTTCTGTTAAATCTCAAAAATATTTGTGGTTTGAAATGAGGTTAGGTAAACAAGAATGGATAGTAGTTATAGTTTATATAACCACTAGAGATATTCAAACTATAATTGAGTGAAACAGTAGTATATATGAATGCCTAATTAAAGATATACAGAGTTTTAACAAAAAGTGGAAAAGAATAATGGTTATAGGGGATATTAATGGACATATTGATGAAATTGATGATGTAGATAATAAGACCAGACAGCATTTGAAGAAATTTTGTCAGAGAGTGAATTTGAGCATTGGAAATTCATCAAATATTTATGAGGGACAATACACATGGTCTAGAAATAATATATTACACACAATAGATTATATATTATAGAGAAAGAGTGAATGAATAAAGTATGGAAAATTAAGGTGTTTGATAATGAAGAGAGAGTATGTAATAGTGATCATAATTTTTTTATAATAGAAATGGTTGGTAATGTGATAGAAAATAGAAATCAAAGTAGAAACAATAGTCAAAGATGTGGATGGAGAGTGAATGATAAGAATAAGTTGGAAAAATATAAATTACAAGTTGAAGAAACCATGGAAGAATTGGTTGGGGAAGAGTATAGGGACTGGTGTGATGAAATAGAAAAAGTGGCAAATATGATTTTAGGTGAAAATATTTAGAAAAAAGTATAAGTAATAAAAAATGAGAGTTGGTAAAAGTGTAAAAGAGAAGAAAGAAGCATGCAGAGAATATAAGTGTGCTATTAAGAACAAAAAAGAGGGAAAGATATTCAGGCTAAATGGGAAAAATATATAGAAAAGAAGAAGTTGGCTAAAATAATTAATTATAGAGAGAGAGTGTGAAATTGAATAATAAATTGTTGGAGATATTACTAAAAGTGGAAGAGATGGGAGTAAAATATTTTGAAATTACATTAAAAGGAGAAATGTAGGGGAGAGAGATATAGTATTGGTAGATGATAAGGGAATAGAGTGTAGCTCTAGAGAAGAATTAGAAAGCTTCTAAAACAGATATGTAATGGATATAGAAAAGATGTTAGATGTGAAGGATTGGTGTGATAGAAAACATGAAAGCATATAGTAATGAAAGAATTAGGTTTACAAAAAATGAACGAAATGAGGCAGGGAAGAAATTGAAAGTGGAAAGGCAAGCGATTTAGATGGATGGGCAGCAGAGATGGTAATAAATTTAGGGCAAGGGCAAAACTAAAGCTATTATCATGTTTTAATAAGATGGCACAGAAGAGTGTTTTTCTAGGTAGTTGGAATAATACAAGAGTAAGATTATTATTTAAAGAAAAAGATAAAGATCATAGAATGTTAAACAACCATAGACTGATAGCGGTAACATCAGTTTTATACAAAGTTTTTCTCAATATGGTGGCTGGAAGAGTTGCAAAATGGATGGAAGAAAGTAAGGTAGTGGGGAAAACACAATGAGGTTTCTGATTAGATAAGAATATAGTAGATAGTTTATTTGTAGTTACACAACTTACAGATATGAGTAGGAATGCAGATAGACAGTTATATATAAGTTTTATAGATAGAGAAAAGGCATATGATAGAGTAAATAGAAATAGATTATGGGTAAGTTTAGTAAATTTGGGAATGGATGAAGCTTTAGTGGATATTATTAAGAAATTATATGAATATAATTACTATGCATATCAATTAGGGGATATAGGATCAGTTAAAGTTAAAAATGAGGTTCGACTAAGGCAAGGATGTCCTATGTCACCTATTTTGATTTTTGTTGTATTTGAGTGAAATGGAGAGAGCAATAGAAAGACTAGGGAGAGAGATAGAGATACCATTAATAGGTGGCAAGGGAGTATATAGTTTATTGGATCTTCTTTGTGTAGATGATGTCTTTTTGTATGCAGAAAGAAGATATGGAAGACAGGTGAAAAGGTGGGTAAAGATATGGGGATTAACATTAGTGAAGAAAAATCAAATATAATGTTTGTTAATATTGGAGAAAGAGAGGATGTAGAATTTTATTGGGTGATATAAAGTTACATGTGGTTAATAAATATAATTACTTAGGAAACACCTTAAGTAATCAGGAAAATTGCTTGGATGAATGCAGAAAAAATTGATAAATGAAGCAAAAAAAAAATGGGATTGATAAAGAAATTAACACTGTTTTCATATAATAAATATGATGTAGCTAGAATTGTATAGAAGGGAGTTGCAGTAGCAGGGTTAACATATGGTAATGATGTTTTATGTGTTAGTAAAGGGGTATTAGATTACTTAGAAAAAGTACAAAGAGAAGTAGGAAGACATGCATTAGATGCAGATGTGTGAACAGCAAAGGAGGCAATTCAAGGAAGGCATTTCAAGATATAGAAAAAATTAAAGATAGTTTAAAAACAGAAATACAACAAATATGTGTTGGGATAACAAAAGATCTTGAATATAGGATATCTGGAATAGAAAATAAATATGAAGCTTTACTACCAAAAACAAAGAATATAGAGTAGTTCTTATAAAAAATGAACACAGAGATTCCAGAAACAAAAGGCGGGAAGGACCAATGAGCAGCATAGAAACATTCAAGGCAGAGATGGGGGAAAGCCCATTAAACAACCTTGAAAGTTTGACAGTTGGTATTGTGTCCAAGAATGGCAAGAAGAAGAAACAGTTATGGTCACCAGTAGCCATCTTAGAGAAACAGCCTTGGATTGATGGCATACTTTATGCACAAAACAACACAGTTTTGAGGAATACAAAGCATGATTTTGAGGACATTCTGGAGTTAAGCCAGGCAAGATGGGATACTGTACAGAGTATCTCAGGAGAAATACACTATTCTCCATGGCGGAACGAACACTCAATTTTTTAAGCAGGTGGCAAAGTTAAAATCATTAACCATATTTCCTCTCTCAGATGGCCAGATTATATAAACCATTTGACATAATATGCCATCTGCAGTCTAACAAATGATTTTGAGAAGTACTAGTCTATCAATTGAAGAAATTGCAGAATTATTAGCATCAATAGATTATGTTAGCATTTCCAAAGAACCCATAGATAAATTCAAGAGGCTGGACCACCATAATGATCAAACTTGTTTTTATATTGAAATCCTGTGATTTTCTTTTTCAATAGATTTTAATTTAAAATAATTTTTGTCTCATGTTTTTTGCCTCATTACATTAATTAAGATTAAACGATGTTTTAATCGATTTGAAAAAGCGATTTAATTTTTAAATGTTTTGATTGCGATCAGGTTTCTTTTTTTTTGGTTGATTTTAATCTATTTTTAAAAGCTGAGACTTATTTTTGCATTTAGATTTTTAATTAATTTTAAATAAGATAAGAGCCTTTGTCAGATGTTGTTTTTTAATTAAGATTAAGCATGTGATAGAGATTTAACCTGGTCAAAACTTCTAATGAAAGATTAAATTGGAAATAACAGTTCACATAAATAGTCCTGAATTTCAGGCTGATTATTATTCTGCTGATTATTTTTACTATTTTTTAGTGATACCTATTCAGATTGTTCTGCTGCCTTATATTTTAAAGATCGCTGTTTGTGTTTATATTACTATTGCTGATATATTTTTGCTATTTGCTGATAGAAAATTCTGCTGATATTATGGTACTGACTACTATTTTCTAAATAACAATCATTTCTGCAGAATGCCAAAACTACATGCCATGAGAAATCTTCTTTGCAATATGTGGTACTAAACCTTTTCAGAGATGAATCCTGGAACTCCATAATTGTGACCAAGAAAATAACCTAATTTCCTAGTCCAGAACTGATCCTATATATGCCTTCCTGCTCTCAACAAAAAAAATACAAATCAAGCCTTCATGATGAAATCTAAGTAGGAATAAACGTTGCACATCCCATCACACTGAACATTATATCTCAAAGGTAAACTCATATTTTTATATTAAAACCAGGGCTTAAATCTCTTATTAAAGCCTCAGCTTAATCTGAAAAGAAACCTATCTCTCTAATGAGATTTGCCTATTCTTTTAATATAACTAATTATTTTATTATGTATTTTATTTATTACATGTATTGAAGTCTTAGTTATAAGATTTCATATTTTAAATTTTATTTATCCAAGGGTGTAGTGCGAGTTTATATTTTATATGCTTAGTGTTGTTCTCTTTTGTATTATTAATCCTTGATAAATATTTGGTCAGATATTAGTAAATTTTCCCTTTTAACTCACCTGTCCCTTTTTCCCTTCATTAAACTTAATTTAAACAATCTTGGTTTTCATTTCTTGCAGACCATAAATCTTTTGGTTAGTGGTTTATCAAGTGTATTGTTCTGTTTTTCTTAGTCAGTAGAGATTTTGTTTTTCCTCTGTTTCAGATTATGTAATATAGTGATTTTTTCTTTTTGTATCAGAATCAACCTTGATAATCTTGAACATGGTCATTCATGGGTGTTTTCAGTCATTTGACATTCTTAGTCCAGATGTTTTTTCCCAGGCTAATGAAAGCCCACCTGTGCAGTTTTATTGTATTCCATAGAAAACTACTTTGTTTTGAAATCTCCAAATAAGAAAACTGGAATTTGTTTTCTCTTATAAATCACTAGCAGGAAGACATTATAAATCTGTTTTTAATTTTCAGTTGAGAAAACAAACATATCTGCCAGAGTGTTTAATGTTACAATACTTTTGTACATTCTCTGATAAATTCAATAGACAAATCGAAGAGAAACTTTCATATTTTTGTTTGCCTGATATTTATTTTTTGAATTTAATAAACTTTAAAATTATTTAGAATTATTTTGGCTAACATTTGTCTCTGTATTATTCTCTCAATTTTCTGAACAATGTTAAAGATATCTTTCTTTCCCTTGGTCTAGCTGGTAGGTTTCATCATCATCACTAACTTTTGGATCAACATAAATTAAATTTTCTAGGTAGTTAATGACCTGGTAGCACCCTCAGTGGCCAAAAGAAGATTGTAGTGACTGGTACAACAAGTATTAAAATTTTAGCACTACCAATGTAGAGCTTCAAATTGAATACTCATATGAGATTTTGTTGAGACCATTGAGAATATTTCAGGTGTGGGAGGCAAGATTTAATATTAGGGATCAGTTTGTCCTAGTTGTGGTGTGTATTGTTGGAGCAGTTTGGAGTAGGGCATTTATCTTTTCTAAATGAATAATTAAATAAACTGTTAAAATAGCATATTTTTTTTGAAATTATTTTTGAATGTAAAAAAGTGTGAAACAATTAAATATTAAGAAGTTATATTTTTAAAAAAGTAAAAAAACTGAAAATAAAAGTTAAGAAATATAAAAATATTGGATTTGACCTTGCTTACAAAAATGGAAGCCAGTGTAAAAATTGATAGAGGTGTAGTCTTGAAAGAAAACCCTGTCTCTTACAAAAATGCCCAAGTAGTAGAAAAAGAAGAGAGTGAGACACAGATGATGATAAAGATGATGATGATGATGGACATGAAGCAAAATCCACAGATAATGTTGGAGAAAAATAGAGTAGTGTTGAAGAAGTTCAAAGCAGAAATGAAAGGAATGAGACAAGAAATAATGGAAAAAGTTGAAAAAAATCAGAAAGCTATAGAAACCATAGATAAAAGATCTTAGTAAAGAAATTCAAAAAGTGAGAGATGAGTGAGAACAAGATACCATTGGGACAGATTACATAGAGATGAAAGTAGTACAGGTAGAAGACATGTGCCAGGAATAGATAAACATAGAGAAAATAATACAAAGAGAGACAGATATATTAAAAAAGGGAATTCAGAAGGAAATAGAATAGGGTATAGATGACATGGTAGGAAAGTTAGAGAAGGCATTTCAAGATATAGAAGAGGGTAAAGATGGTTGGAAAACAGAAATACAACAAATATGTGTTGGTATAACAAAGAATCTCAAATATGGGATACCTGAAATAGAAAATAAATATGATGCTTTATTACCAGAAACAAGTAGTACAGAGTAGTCTTATAGAAAATGAATGCAGTGATTCCCAAAACAAAAGTGGGAGGGACCAACAAGCAGGTTTTTAGAGAAGCAATGCCTCACAGAAATGTTCAAAGCAGAGGTGGGGGGAAACCCATTTAAAAACCTTAAAAGTTTAGCCAGTTTGTTTTGTGTACAAGAATGGCATGAAGAAGAAAAAGTTATCATCACCAGTAGCCACCTTAGGAAAACAGCCTTGGATTGGTGGCATGCCTTATACACCAAACCACACTTCTTTGAGGAATACAAAGCATGATTTTAAGGACATTCTGGTGTAAAGTCAGGCAAGATGGGATACTGTACAGAGTATCTCAGGAGAAATACACTATTCTCCATGGAAGAACATGCACTCAATTTTTTTAAGCAGATGGCAAAGTTAAGATTGTTAACAACACTTCATCTCTCAGATGGGCAGGTTATATGAACTATCTGAAATAATATGCCATCTGCAGTCCAACAAATGATGTTGAGAAGTGATAGTCAATTGATTGAAGAAATGGCAGAATTATTAGCATCAATAGATTATGGTAACATTTCCAAGGAGCCCATAGATAAATTCAAGAGCTCTGGACCACCATAGTGATTAAACATTCAGAAAGAAAGAACTGCCTGACAGAGGATAGGTCAGAATAATCAGATGTACTTTTAAAAAATGCATAAATGGATTATGAGAATGGAGAAAGTCATGTTAATAAAATGAAATATTCTTTTAGACAGAATGCAGGTCAAATGTTCATCTGGGTTTCTGGGGGGAGATTAAATGTTTAAAAAAAAGAGTGAAGAAATTTTTTTTTATGGCATAAAGAGATAGTGGAACCAGATGTTTTATCCACTTCAAAAGTTCAATCACGAAAATAAAACCAACTTTTATATTTATAAAGTTTTTAAAAGAAAACTATTTAAAAGTTTTGTATATTAGTTTTTTTAAATGTATTAAGAGTATGTTCAATAACACACATACTTATTTATATATTGCAATTCTGTGATTTTTCTTTTTCAATAGATTTTAGTTTAAAATAATTTCTTTTGTCTCATGTTTTTTCCCTCATTACAGTAATTAAGAGCAAGCAATGTTTTAATCTATTTGAAAAAAACATTTTAATTTTAAAAAGTTTTGCTTGTGATGAGGTTTCTTTTTATTTTGTTGATTTTAATCTATTTTTAAAAGCTGAGACCTTTGCATTTACTTTTTTTAATTAATTTTGAATAAGATTAGAACCTCTGTCAGATGTTGTTTTTTAATTAAGATTAAGCATGTGATAGAGATTTACCCTGATCAAAACTTCTAATGAAAGATTAAATGGGAGATAACAGTTCACATAAATAGCCCTGAGTTTCAGACTGATTATTATTCTGCTAATTATTATTATTTGTTCTTATTATTCTGTTATTTATACTTATTCAGATAGCTTAATGTTCGCTGTTTGCATCTTTATATCACTATTGCTGATATTATATTTATGCTTTTTGCTGATACAAAATTGTGCTGATATCATATTACTGACTACTATTTGCTAAATAGTGATTGTCCCTGCATAATGCCAAAACTACACCCCATGAGAAATCTTCTTTACAAAATGCAGTGCTAAACCTTTCCAAATATGAATCCCAGAACTCCATAATTGTGACTTCAAAAACAAGACCTAATTGCCTAGTCCAGAACTGATCTGACATATTGCCTTCATGCTCTCAACCAAAGAAATAAAAATTAAGCCTTCATGATGAACTCTAGGTAGAAATAAACTTTGTGTATTCTGCCAGGCTGAACATTATATCTAGAAGGTAAACTCCCCTTTTCATATTAAAACCAGGACTTAAATCTACTATTAAAGTCCCAACTTAATCTAAAAAAAAACCTGTCTCTACAAGAAGTTTTTTATATTCATTTAATATCATTAATTATCTTATTATGTATTTTATTTATTACGTACATTGAAGTCTTAGTTGTAAGATTTCATATTTTAAATTTTGTTTATCCAAGAGTGTACTATGGGTTTATATTTTGTGTTGTTTTCTTTTATATTATTAACCCTTGATAAATACTTGGGCAGGTATTACTAATTTTTCTTTTTTAACTCACCTGCCTCTTGTTCTTTTATTCAACTTAATTTAAGCAATATTTATTTGCATTTCCTGCAGATGCTAAAGCTTTTGGCTAGTGGTTTATTGAGTATATTGTTCTGTTTTTCTTAGTCAGTAGAGATTTTAGTTTTCCTCTGTTTTACATTATGTAATACTATAATCTTTTCTTTTATTGTATCAAAATCAACCTTGATAATCTTGAATGTAGTCATTCATGGATGTTTGCAGACATTTGACATTCTTAATCCCAATGTTTCTTTTCTAGGCTAAGGAAAGCTCACCTGTGCTATTTTGTTGTATTTTGCACAAGAGTGCTTTGTTTTGAAATCTCTAAATAAGAACACTGGATTTTTTTTGTAAATCACTAGCAGAAAGACAGTATTAATCTTTTTTTAATTTTTGGGAGAGAAAATAAACTTATCTTTCAAGGTGTTTAATATTAAAATACTCTCATACATTCTCTAATAAATTTGCTAGTCAAATCTAAAACAAACTTTTATATTTTTGTTTGTCTGAGATTTATTTAATAAACTTTAAAATTATTTAGAATTATTTTGGTTAATGTTTGTCTCTGAATTCTCTTCTCAATTGTCTGAACAATATTAAAGATCTCTTTCTCTCTCTGGATCTAGCTTGTAGCATTTATCATCATTGTTAACTTCTGGATCACCATAAATTAAATTTTCTAGGTAGTTAGTGACTTAGTGGTGCCTTTGGTTATCAAAATAAGATCAAAGTGACTGGTACAATATATATGCCTAGTCATAGATACCCATATCATGTTTGTAAGTGCTTGTTATTAAAAGATACCTGTCAGAGCCACTATAATGTGATGATAAATTCTCTTTATGAAGTTAAATGTGTTATAGATAAATATAGTAGTGCCTTTTCCATATTTAAAGGTTGTCCATTAAATAAAAGGACATATTTTAAGAGTATTTCTATTTGAATATCCCAGAAAAAGGAAGTATAGCATAGTGTAACACAGTTATATCTTGTATAGTCTGATGAGAATTTTGATATTTTTTAATGAAAAAGCTGGTGTAATTCTACCCAAAGAATTAATATCTAATCTAGACATAATTAGATGTTAGTAATTATGTATTTATTAAGGAGTTGAATTAGAGCAGTGTTTTAACCAGTGTTTAGCTTATTACAGGCTTTTCACAAAATTATAAAAAAATTATCACAAAAATAAGTGTTCTTAATACAGCATAAAACATATGTAGCACATATAACTTATAAAGCAGACAAGTTGCAATTTAAATTTTGATTAAAAATGTTCTAACTGCATTTATTGATGTCACAGTTATTTACTGCATTTGGCAAAATCTGTTCTTGAATTTGTGTAAATGTATTTGTTTAGAATGCTATGTATTAATATTAAAATTAAATTTTAACAATATTAACTAAGATCTATTAGGTTTAAATGGGGTAATATTATTTTTGCTAATAAGTAATTAAAATAATTTTTATTTTTGATTTATATTAGAATTTTTGAACAACAGTTGAAATTGTTTATACTGAAAATAATGAATTACTAACAGATTGATGCAAAAAGGATATATTTAATGAACAAAAACATGATTCAGAGGCAGTACTTCGATTTGGTTTTGCTGAAATTTGTAAAAGGCATCAAGCTCAGAATTGCTTTAAAATATATTTAAATAAATTCATTTTTTTAATATAGTTTTTACAATCATAATAATCATTTTTAAATATTTTTTTTACTATGTAATTTGTAACCTATATTTTTAATAAAAGCTATTTTTATTGTGTTTGTTTATAGTTTATAACCGATTGTCCTTATATACATAAGTTATTAATTTTAGTATTTTTTTATAATCAAAACACTTAACAGTTATTTAGATAGAAATATACAAATTGAATAAAAAGCATACAACAAAATGTACATATTGGAAGCTAATGGGGAAAAAATCGCATTTAATATTATGGTGAAATAATATTTGAGTAACTTGATGTCTGTTTTAATTATTTAATTACAATTACTTATTAAAATAATGACCGTGATTTAAACACTTTTCATTCTTGATAAAAAGACTTGCAAATTCTTTAGTATATATATCTTTTAAAAGGTAATAAAGACATTAAAATACCTAAAATAAATCAAATTAGGCTAAATAATAATATGTAATCAGTGTCTAATTTATGATGTAGAGTACCTGCTAACATGGTGTGGGAAACCTACATATTTACCACCAATGATAATCAAGTGTTATTACATGCTTATAGTGTTTATTATTCTGTTGTTGCATAGAATATTTAGCATTTACTGAAATGAGATGCACAATGATGGAATGATTAGGAATCATATTTTTTTTTAAAAAAATCAACATTTTTTATGCATTATCGATCCACTACAGAAGAAAGATCTCTCCAAATTTCATCAAGTTTTTTCAATCTGTAATCTCTTTTTTCACCTCATATCAGAAAACGTTTTAATTTCTTTCATCCATTTAACAACTGAAACTTTTCTAAATCCTTTATAATTTCTTGAGATCTGATTTAAAACTTCAATTAATCATTTACTATCAGCTCTTTTAGAAATATGTATAGCTCAGCTCTAATTTATTCTCTTAATATTTTCAATGATGTTTTCTCTCCCATATAGTTTATTCTTGATTTATTTTTATTATTCTGGCATACTTTTTCTTATACTCCATTAAGTGGTCTGAAGTCACTGTATTGCATTTTGGATAAATTTGCATATTTTGCATCTATAAGAAATCTTGTAAAATATATAAATTAAAAGTGTTTTTTTTTTCAATATAGTAGGCATATTTTCTTTTAATATTAAATAAATTTTGCTAAAAGCACTCCATCCAACTTTAATATTATGATTAAGTTCATTCATTATATATTCATTTGTATTAATAATCTGTCCATAATATACATCATAGAAGACTTTATCAAATTTATGTTTGTCAATCATAATTTTCTTCTTCTGAAAATATCCATAGAACATTACTTTAGTATCTTCACCATTTATCATTAGTTCTATTTTTTTTGTTATAATCTGATAATTTTTACAATTTTTCTTGAAGCTTTAATGCATTACAACCACATTTTCTGCAAAAATCTGTATATAATTATACTGTCTTAACTTTCCATTTTAGCCTATATCTCTTGTAAAACTACTGTAAATAGTTTTGAAGACATGGAATCATTCTTTCATTCACCAATTTTCAATGGTAATCATCTTAAAATCACTATCTAATATAATCACCTCTTGCCTTTGATAAATATATTTTAAAATATGACAACATCCAGGATCTATATATTGATAATCCAAAGTTTTAATCATTCTGGATATGCTCAAAGAATCAAATTCCTTTTCATAATCTACAAATCTTAAGTATAATGGTAATTCATATTCATATTTTTTTTCTATAACTTCTTTCAATACTTAAATATTATCCATTGTGCTACAACAATTTTTAAATTAAGTTTTTGGGTTGATTAAACTCCAATGTTTGTTATAAATCAGTTGTAATTATCTTGGTAGAGATTTTATATAAAATTGATAAAGGACTAATAGGTCTGTAATGTCTAATATCTTTTTAGCACCTTTCTTATATATCAATTGTACTATTGTATTATTCTGTCATCTGCTCCATTTTCATCTTTAGATATTTGGTATATAACTTTGCCAACATTTTTCCTATTTCTTCACTTGCTAATTTTAAAATGTCAATGATAATTTCATACTTTCCTCAATTTTTTTCCTTCTTCATAGATGTAATTGTATGACTCATCTCTTCAATTAAAATACTTGTAAATTCAAAATTGTAAGGAATACTTTGGTTTCTCATTATTTATTACTATACAATTCTTTGGAGAAGGCTTCCATGCATATTCTTTCTATTATTGGTTCCATCTTTTTATTTTATTGCTAAAACAATTTTACTTCCAATACCAAAATGTTGTTTTTTACTTTTAAGACTTTCATACTTTCTATAGCTTTTCTTGCCATTTCATAATTACATTTATTTATATCATTATTAATTCTTTTTTGGACTATTTAATAATCCTCCAGATATTAAATCGTTTTATAGATTATTTTAAAAAATATTCTCTCTTTTTTTCATACATTGTATTATCTTAGTAAATAAATTTGCAACAGATATATTTTTTGCAATTCTTAATAGAATATCTTTTGCATTCTTATTGAGTTCAATCAAGTCTAAATCATTTCTAGTCTATTAGTATTCTAAAAAACTTCCAAGTTGCTTTTGAAGATTAGAATTATAAACAGTTAAAAGTGGATTACATTTTATTAATCAGTGATCACTTTTTGTGTAAAATCTACAATGAACATAACAATGTTAAAATATGTTTTCTTAGTCATAATATAATTATGTTTTGCTGTATATTTATTTAAATGCTTCCATGTTCCCTTTGACTTAGCATTTTTTTAAAGAAAGAATTTGTTGTAAACAATCTGTGTTTATTCTCACTTCTCTCACCATAATCAAACTTACTCCCAAGCCTTTCATCTTAAAAACTTTTACCAATTCTAACAACAATGTTTGCAATGAAATTTTAAGATGTTGTTTGGTCTGATTAAAAGAATATTTGTATATCTATATAATAATCCTCTACTTCTTTATTATAAGAAATACTTATAAGCCATAAATCCTGCATTAATTTGAATAACTATCTTGCCACTCTATTTGATATACCAACAATTTCCACACTATCAACCTTTTATTTATAATAAATCTGTGCATTGTACTTTAGATATGTGTGTCATTAGAGAATACATGCCCACTTTTTTTCTTTTAACTTTACAAAGACCAAATATTAGACACTATTTTTTTTAAAAAAATCCAGGTGCCTAAATAAAAAGTCACCATTCTTAGTACCCTCAAACATTGTCCACCAGCTGATGCTTTGGCTATCAACTTTATAGTTTCTTTGTATAAAAATTGCAATTTAATATTATCAATTAATCTATTTAAGAAAATTCATTCACTCATACACTTGCCTCCTTTCAAAAAACTTCACCTGATATTTTAGTCAAAAACTATCAGGCGATTGAGAAGAATGTCCATGGTATTTCTTCATTGTAAACTCAGAGGTAAAAAATCCAGTATGCTTATCATATTAGCTAATGCATTTTAGTAAATAATCCACAGATGTTTTTACTATATAAATAACAGCTGCAACTGCAAGAATCTATGGATAAAATATTAGGGATTTGCTCTATTAAGTTCATTTAAAGCCTCAAAAATATAGTCAAATGGTCTCCTTTTAGCTAATAAAAAAAATATTTCTGCATCCTAAAAGTATAAAATAATCAGATTTAAAGATGAAAATAATTTTGAAATAAATAAACAACTAATTAAAATTAATGTTTGTTGTTGACTACTTACTGATTTAACAAAAAGGAGAGATAAACAGAAATAAGAAAGCAATTGAAAATTAAAAGACAGTTTTAAATATATTGTAAGATTATGTTAACATCAGAGAAAAATAAACAAAAAACACAAGAAAATAAAAAATTATTAAAAGTAAATATGTTATAAAAGAAAGGTTAAGTTATAAAAAAATCATGATATATTTAAAACCATAGTGTCAATTGACATATTATAAATAATTATATGTTTGGAAGCTTTCTAATAATAGAATGATGAAAAAACTTAAATATAAGTTTATTAACTCTTTGACATCACATAGTGGATATTTTGATTAAAATTTCAACTTTTTACTTGCATTATAATTTTAAAATTTTCTAAATATTTTTTAAAAATTCAAGTTTAGAAATAAAAACCATTTTCTTAAAAATAATATTTCAACTTTACAAATATGGAAAAAAAATTAGTAAACTGACATTAGTTATTCCAACAGCAACTTTAATTACTCTGTTAGTAGTGATAAAATATATTTATAATAAAATAAAATGTATTTAAATTTTATTTCTAACACAAAAATGAATTTTTGAAAGAAATGCTTTTAGCAATGAAATTACATTTTAAAATCAAAATTTGATAATCATCTGAAATCTGGGCATGGCCGCTTGGGGTGTTGATGCTATACAAAATCAATCAAATGTAATGTTATTGGGCCACTGAAACTTTTTTTATAAAACATGATTTTGTTTTTTTGATTTAACAAATTTTTATTTCATTTATAACATGATTTTTTTTTTTTTTTGATTAAACAAAATTTTATATTCATTTTTGTTGTTTTTTTTAACCTGACATTTTATTTTATTCAACAAATTTTGGTAATTTAATTTTGTGTTTATTTTTCTGAATTTTAAAACTTTGGACTGTTTCATGATGAAAAAACTTGTTTAACCCCACCATAAAAATATAATGGTACAATTATTTGGGACTTGTTTCGACTTTGTTCTACCTTTTTTTTTTTTGGTTTATTAAATTGTTTTTTATTATTATTATTATTAAATCAAAAGTAACTTTTGTGTTGTTGGGGGTTCAAAAATTGTTTTGAAACCCCCACCCCCACTTTCATATCAATAATTGTAACAAAAATTCAATAACTTTTTTTTTTACTTTTTACTTTTATTTATATTTCGTTTGAATTAGCCTTTTTAGTTTTTGGCTTCTACAATAAACAGCTTTTTGGGGGCTTTCATACTGTTATTATTAATAAAACGTAAACAAAATAGTCATTTATTTTAACCCCACTTGATTTAACCCTGCTGAAAAAATATAATTCAATTATTTGGGAATTATTTCAAATTTTTTCTACCTTTTTTTTTCCTCAGGTTGACCAAATTGTTTTTCTTCATATTAAATCAAAAGTAACTTTTGTGTTTTTGGGGCTACAAAATTGTTTAGAAATCCCTACCTCCACACTCAGAAAAATAATTGTAACAAAAAGTCAATAATTTCTTTTTTTTTAACAACTTTTTCTCACTTTTTACTTTTATTTATATTTCGTTTGAATTATCTTTTTTATTTTTGACTTCTACAATAAACTGCTTTTTTGGGGGGGAGGGGGGGGGCTTTCATACTTTGTTATTATTAACAAAAAGTCAACAAAAATAGTCATTTATTTTAACCCCACTGCAAAAAAGATAATCCAAATACTTTTCAATTTCTAATGAAATAAAAAAAAAAAGGACACAAACTTTGAACTTTTTGAACTTATTTTATTGCTATAATAAAAACAATCTGGTATTTGGGAGGACATTATGTGCCTGAAAAAAGGACAAAATCTCCCTCACTTTCTGTACTTGGCAATTCTGAAAAGTTTAAAAATTGCACATTCTTCTCAGACCTTTTATTAGTCTCCTATATTTTCCAAGCTGAAATGTGACTTAATGCATGAGCTTTGTTGAAGCATGTTTGAACATACCCTTTGCCAATTTTTTATGTATTAACACTTTTTTAGGGAAGGTGGGGACCATATGACAATTATTAGTAATTAGCAACATTATTTAAATATAAATGACATGACTCTATTATGGAGATTTGAAAAGTTGTACCGAGCTTGAAATTAAAACACCCTCAAGTGATACGGTAATCAGCTATGAATAGAACAAATGTGCATAAATAGTTTTGAAGCAGAAAACAGGCTATAATATTTTTTGTGCAATGTCATGTAAAGTGGCCTGTAATGGGTTAATACAATATAAATGTTGTATTAGCCATATGGCCGGCCACAGGAATGGCATTTTTATGTGTTTTGACACATAAACAACACCATCAGGTGGCCATGCTCGGATTTCAGATGATTACCCAAAATTCTACTTATAATTATTTTTAAAATATCAAATATAACCACTATGTTGTTGTCAGCCAATTACAACTTTCTACTTTACCTTATTACATTTCTTTTATTTGTGTTCTTCTAAAACAAATATGTATGAATGAAATATGAATCTAAGTATTATATTCTAATCAAAAAATAAATATTTCAAAAATATTTTGCAAACCACAGTAAACTTTCATTTTAAAAATTTGAATAAAAGATGAGCTCAACAAGCACTGTGACTTCTTTAAGAATAAAACAATTGTCAATCATAATAGTCTTTGGTACTAGGTCTCTGTATTATATTGACATCTTGAGAATTTTATTCTAATTAATAAAATATTTAATTTATCTATTCATTCAGTAACAACTGATACATAGACATGTGAAAAATATAAATTATCATTAGTATACATATTGCATTACATCATTGATTTTTTAATGAAATGGAAGGTTGAATTGTTGGAAGGGTGAGAAAATTGAAGCATGTCCATTAAAGTTTAAGGAAATATTATCTTAATATAAGCTGAGCACTGATTGTATATATGTATGGTAGATTATGATCTGACCCAACTGATGGATGCTGGTTCTGCACAAAATGCATATATTGGGGATAATTTATAATTTTATATGTGTGTGGTTATGTGTATTGGTTGTTTGAGATGAAGTGGAGGATAAATATTAGACTGAAAATCCTATGTTCAAATGTCTCTGTTTAATAAAATATTATATTACTTCAATTTTTTTACCATGAAATGAACACAAAACCAGCAAACAATTGCTACAAATAGTTGCAAGTGAACCCATTTAAATTGAGTGACAAAAGCAACCCTAACAATATATTAAGAACATAATCAGATCATAAAAAGTTTGAGTGCCACAAGTGAAAGAGCTCAAGAAGCATTCCTTTCCTTGAGCTACAGTATCTGCCATATGTAAATTATTGGAATTAAATATATAGGATTGGGTTTTTAACATTACAACTTACAAAATTTCAGTATGGTAATATTTCAAAATATAGATTATATTAAAATGATGCAATATATAAAACAATAATTCCAAGATAATGTATTATACAATTTATTTTATAACTAAATATAAATTACAATAATTACAGAAAATAACTAATATTTTTATAGTTTTCTATTTTTAGCCATCAGTTATTATTATGATACGTTTCGTATCACTGGGCTATTATTGCAGAAACAAAGGTTCAAATCAAGTAGCATATATTTTATTCAAATACCATGTATGATTTAAAAATTGGTCTTTTTAACAATCTTCAAAAATAAAAAAAATCTCTACTTTTTTTTAATAACCCTATTAAAAATCACTTTGATCATCGAATTGTTTTTCACTTATATATAAAGTATGACGCACGTACGCGTACGTGTATTTGCAACTATCGCGGTTCCATCAACAACACGCTTAGTATAATATGAAAATGCATGTCATTTGCTAGCTTAAACTTATAAATAAGTCAATAAAATGATACACGTCTGAAACTTTTAAAAATTAAATAACTAGAGCAGAACGATATTTTAATAATTTGAAAAAATTAACTTCCGTAAAAAATTGAAGATAAAAAAATAAACTTGACCGATAATTGTTCAGTCAATCCAGACCTTCCGACAAAAAAAGAAAAGTCTGCATTTTTATCATTGCAAAAGACATTTTAATTAAGTTCAAGTTCACGGGCAAGCAGTCAAAATAGATCAGCCCTCAAGCTCTTTCTTTTTTATTTTCAATTATTGCTAAGTTTCCGCTTTTAAAAACATGTTAATTATATTTAATATTTGTTGAACGTATACTCATAGATATGTGCTTTTACGCCCCATTGACTTTTGTGGAACATATTATTACGTTCTTCTTTTTTTTTTTGCTGTTATCAATTTTACAGTTACATAAAATAATAATGTTATATTTATCTACATTTCCAACTAATGATTTAAATTAATATGAAAAAAGAAAGGTACAAAAGTTAAAAGATTTTTTGTCAGATAAAATAATTGTGATTCATTTATTATTTAAAAAATAATACCTCGTGTATTTATACTATTATAAATTTCAGTGAACATGAAATTAATAAATTAATTTCTAATTTAAAAATTTAATTTAATTCAATACATGACTAACAAAATGTTAATAATAAGCCTGAATTAACCATTTGGAATAACAAAACAACATAAAAACTAACGCTAGATGTATATCATTAACACCTAATTGTAAAAAAAAAAAAATGTTATAATTTTAATCTTCTCGCTCCTCCTCCCCGCACCCCGCATAAAAAAGAAAACAAATAATCAAAAAGTTAAATATTATTTTTGTGATGTCTATACAAATTAATCTGTGAAAGACAAATGTAGTTTCATATATTAAACTTTGCTCTCTATTGTCACTTCAATACTATGTTGTGTTAATCTTACCGTCAATATTGTTACTTTGGGAACGATCTTCAAAAGCATTAGTAATTTAATTTTCCATTGCATTTTGTCCTAAGCAGCCATGTTCTTCTGATGAAAGAAATTTATAGTGCATACTTTTAAATTGTTGTAAAATAATTTTTGTAATAGAAATGGGATCTGGTCCTTCTATAAATAACATGCTTCTTCTGTTTACCATAAACTACTTCTTTTAGGAAGATCGTTCTCCAGTTTCTCTTTTCCAGACCAATGAAGATATGCTTTTACAATTTATCGCATTCAGCTATAGAATATAAATCACGTGATTGAATTCTTATTTATAAAATATTAGGAGTATTTTTTATTCAAAACTTATTCCAATGCCTCTTAATAGATAATACTGTAAAATAATAATAATTTTTCGTTTCTTTATTTATATACAAGTATAATTTATATACCTGCAGTTTAGATGTAATATAAGAGATTTAAACACAGACTTTCAAGTTCTCTTCAGCTATCCACTCTATCTTTTATAATACACTTGGCCAGAAACGTGTGAAAATGATAAATGATTTCCAATATTCGTATTTTGTGCTGAATCAGAACTCATCATGATGTTGGTCCAGATCATCATCTTTCATATGTATATAATCAGTGCATGTTTTATATTGATAGCAAATCTGCAAACTTTAATGGACAGGCTTCAATCTACTCCACCCTCCAACTCTTCAGCCATTCATAGCATTGAAAATTATGCCTTTGTTGACTTTAAGTCAATCTGACTCTTCATATATACAACCTTGTTCATTTAAATACACAGAAGAGTGTAGATGGCTGAAGAGTTGGAGGATGGAGTGTCTTCCAAAAAAGTTTGACGATTTGCTAACTTAATAAAAATCGAGCACTGATTATATGGGTGTGGATGAGATGATAATCTGGACCAGCTGATGAGTGCTTGTTTAGCACAAAATACCTTTATTGGAGATCATATTTCTTTTTCACAGGTGTATAGTCTTGTATATTGGTTGTATGAGATAGAGTGGAGAGCTGAAGGGAACTTAAAAATCTGCGTTCGAATCCTCTATAATAATTCATTTACTTGTTTTAAGAAAGCCATTTATAATTATATTTCTATTTAGAAAGTAATAAATCTTTTTCACTAGCGCCTTACATAATATTTGATATCATTGATTTATGTATGGCACTAGTGAGAAGGGATTATTGCTTTCTAAATACAATTACAATCTGACACCATGCTAATAAAATTTCATTGATTATTACATACTAATTAGTAAGTAGTAATCAATGTGTTGGCTTCTTGTAATGGTAATTGGCTTTGAGTCTGAATGAAATGTATAAGTTATCAACTTTGGTCATAAATACATATCCATCTAATTTTGACATTAAAAATTGAGAGAACTTAAAAGAAAAAAAACTACTGAATAGTTTGTTATATTTTCTTTTATTACTCTCAATAGAAAGATGCTATAAAAATATTGCTTTTAGGTAAGAATGCTTTCTCCTTTCACAGTGCCAACCCCAGAGAAGTGTAAACATTGCGAGTACACAAGCCTTGCTTTTCTGAAGGCTCCATGCCAATAACTCATTTTCTAAAATCAGAATGTTTTCATTTTCTTTCTTTTTTATTTGTTTTAATCTGAATATACATACATTTGAATATTATCACGCAATTAGCACGCACATTTCATATCGACCAATACAAGACAAGGTTGGGTGCTTTGCGTCAATCTCTAAGCTTGCAGATAGAAAAGTAAAAATCATATGTTTCATTATGCTTGTATTTCAATGGTTGGTCATCGTACATCATATCTTTTTTATCACAGATGTGAAAATAAATAAAATATTCATATTTAAAAGTAAGACAACTGTTTCATGTAATGTATTATTGATCTTTACTGAATAATATAACTTAAATATATGTATTATTGAGACAAAAACATTGTTGTTATAATCATACTACTAAAAAAATTAATGATAAGTATATATATATTGTTTACTTTATTTAATTATGTATTACGTTAATCTATACTTCTTGTAATTTTTGTATGTTTTTTATAATATTATTTTTAGAAAATTTCACATGATTAGTAGAGACAAAGATGCAGAAAGAAAATATATATGTGGCTCTGATAAATTGAAAAAAAAAGAAAGAGCTAAAAATTTGTGCATCAAACAGAAGAAATGCATAATTCACAGTTACTGAAAGATCAAAGTCATGGAAATGAAATTGTGTCATGTGATTCACGAAAACGATCTTGATCATCATAAAGCCAGCTCTCATCTTAATGAAGAGGAAATTGGTGATAAGAAAACTGAAGAACTGGAAGAAAATCATGAAGCAGAGGGAAATGTACAGATGAAGGATTTTTGTCCACATTGAACAATGAACAAAATGAATTCTTCTGAGGATCGCAGCTTCAAGAGGATCATCAAAGCTCAATATTAATGATTCTGGTACTTGGCCTAAAATTATAACTGATAAATTTAAATTGGCTATCATACAAAATAGAGTGACACAAGTGAAAAAAACTATGATTTTCCAAAAGATAAAAATAAAATAAGTTTTTTCTGAAAATTATTGTTTAAGAAAATTAACAAATTCGGAATGTCAAGAATAAAGATGTTACTCTACTCAAAGTAGAAAGATGCCACATTGTGTTATGTGTGTAAATTATTCTCTTTGTTTAATTGAACTTAACGATTGGGTACATTTAAGTTCATGATTACAAAGTCATAAAAAATTAGAATATTATATACAAGCTTTGTACAAATTATTATAACTTGAAAATAATTTGAAACTGGGAAACACTATTGGCAAAGAACATAAAAAAAATAATTGAAAATAAAACTTAGCATTCAAAATGTGTTTGTAAATGAGTAATGGCTGCAATTTTATATTTATCAGAGCATAATTTGGTGTTCTGGGGTAGCAGCAATGCTTTATATTAACCACACAATGATAATTTCTTAGGTCTCAAAGAATTTCTTGCAAGAATTAACCCAATCATAAAACAACATTTGGATGATTGTATAGAATCACCATTGCATTCCTATTTATTTCATAGAATACAAGATGAGCTGATTTCTAATCTGGCTAAAAACGATAGAAAGAAAATAATAAATCTAGTTAAGAAAGATAAGTATTTCACAATTTTATTAGACTGCACTCAAGACATAAGCCATCAAAAACAAGCATCTCTTATTTTGATATGTTAATGTAGATGACTCTGAAAGTGATGTGAACATACAAGAATGATTTATTTGTTTTGAACAATAAAATTCTCAACAGGAAAATGGTTATCAGTCAAACCTCAAAGCATATTAGAAAAGAAGGAATTAAATTTAGAGAACTATCAAGGACAGAGTTATAATAATGAAGCTAGATTCATCGAAAGGAATGCAAGCGCTTATTGTGCAAAAGATTTCCAAAGCACAATATATGCTCTTCAGAAGTCATAATTTGAATTTATTTCTTGTAGACATTTTAAAATCATCTGCTCTTGCAAATTTATTTTTTGGGACCTTATAAAGCATATATAATAATTTTGCAACTTCTATGATACATTATGAACATACCAGTGTCTTGAAAACGAAATCCGAATGCAATCAATCAAAAATAAAATTACTTCATTTGAATTTTTATTAAGTTTGGTCATTTAGTATGACATTCTCAATAAAGTAAATACTGCAAGCAAGATATTTCATAATTCCAATATAGATATCGGTATTGCTAATTCACATTTAAAAGGCTTTTTAAATTTTTTTGAATAGCATCCTAAATTGAAATTCAATTTTTTTAATAACTGCAAAAGAAATAGCTGAAGAATTGAAAGTAATGCCTGAATTTAAGAATCAAAGAACTGGATGAAAAACAAACCAATTTTGTTATGAAAGAATCGATTGGACGATTTCATCTGGTAAAGAATATTTTGAATTTAATATTTTCTAGTCATAATCAATTGTCTGATTATTTCTTTTAAGATAAGATCTGAAATTTATCAAGAACATGAGACATCATAAGGGTTTTTTATATAATTCGGACAATATTTAAACACTGTCTGAAGATGATCTTTTTAAATGTTGCAAAGATTTAAATGCGATCTTGCAAGATGATATTGATTGCCTTAATTTGTTTAAAGAAATCAAAATTTGTCATCGAGTTTTGCCTTCTAGAATCACAATATTACAAATATTATAATATTTATTTAAAAATAATTTATTTGAATTGTAACCAAATTTTATTACTGTTCTAAAAATTATATTAACCTTATCAATTACCATCGTATCTGCAGAAAAATCTTTCTCAAGATTGGAAACAATAAAAAAATACTTGAGATCTAGCATTAGTCAAGAACGATTTATCTCCTTAGCCATTTATTCTGTGGGTCTAAATAAACCAATAAACTAAAATTATTATGGTAATATCAACAAATTTGTTATAAAACTTGTAAGAAAATGAAACAAAAATCGCATATTATAACTTTATTCTAATAAATCGCACACAATTTTTCGTATGATTGAAATGTCAAGTTTATCAAAATAATTTAATTATTTATCATTTTCACGGTTTGTACAATATAATAAATAGCAAAATGCAATAAATTATTATTTTGTTATACGGAATTTATTTCAAGGCTCCCTTTCCCGTAAGTCAACTTTGCACTGTGTTCCGTTTTAGTTCAGGCCAGCCCTGCAGTCTTCACCTGTAGTAAAAAACTGTTTAAAGACATATCCAGCTTGCATAAAATTATTTAATTTTGCTAAATTGTTTTCATAAACATCTAAACTTTCTCACTATGATTTAGTAAAGTGATGAAGTTGGTGGGGATACCGGCTCAATTCTGTCACTTTCCGGTGTTTGAATTTTATAACTCTCAGAATAAACTATACGATTATACAAATGTGAAAAATATTGTAAAGAGTTTAAATGTTGAAAAAAAAAAGGTGATATACGAATTTGTATAGATGATGGGTAGTATTTATGTAAAATTGGCACTGATCCCACAATTATAGTTCAGAAAAACATGACAACTCAAATGCAAAGTATATATATAATTTTTATGGCGTTTATTGAGATTTTAATTATATAAAAAATTAAGATATTCTAATTGATAAAAGTTAAAAATTGTTAGAAACTGAAAGTCCATTAATTATAAAAACAGCTACTGCGCCTAAAATAATAAAAAAGATAACGCATGTGAATTAAATTTTAACAAAACAAGCAGGTGTTTTATAATCAAATATTTTTTACTCAATCTAGTCTAAGTGAGAAATTTGCACTTCTAATCTGTTCGAAACAGCTACATTGTCTATTGTTTTCACATTAATTTGCTTGAACTAATCGTACTGATAATAATAATGTTTATTTATTGCTTCAAAGATATTAAAAGCAAATTATTTTAAGTGCTTAAGGCAAGAGAGGAAATAACAGTAAACAATATTGTCCGCAAATATGGCTTTATATAGGATATATGAAGTAAAAATTACACATAATAAACAAATACATAGAAATCTTACATAGTAATGTAGCATGAAATATAATATTTATTTTAAAAAAATAAATGTCAGTTTTGTGTGATAATATAGAAAGTTTTCATGTAAAATAGAATAATTTACTCTCCTGCTGATTGGATCACCACAAAAGGTCGAGACGTATTTAAAAAAATAAGACTTCTGGTGACAATTTTAAATAATGAATGTAATCTTCTCTCGAATTAATTTATAATTAACATTGTTTTATAAGTTTCATGTTTATTGAACTTATGAAATAAAAAAATACATTGAGTGTTTAAAGACAATACAAATTCAGTTTCTCCAATAGCGAAATTGCATCTGAATCAACTCTTGTAAGTAAAATTATACTATTCAAGTTTAACTGAAGAACTAAAATTTATAATGAAAATATTTCTGTTATTTTTTTTCTCATGTGTCATAGCATCAGCCGGGAAGCGAACCCGCTAACCCAGGACAACTGCTGCTTGTAAAGCAGCTGTCGCTGACCTCCGACCACCAATGCTTGAAGAATTTCTTTATTTTGGGAATAAAATACATTTTTGTGAAAAACAGGGTTTGTTATGATATATATCAGCAGTAGCAAAAGCCAATCTCAAATGAGTAAGGCCATTTTTAGACCAATTGAGAGCGAGAGAGAGGAAAAAAACTTTAAAAAAGTGCATATAGAAATTAATTTTGCTATGACTATAGAAACCAATTTATGAAACACAAATACTCCACATGTAGAACCCTGCCCACCCACTATATTTATTTGATATTCAACTTCTTTTAAATTTTTATTTCTGAAATACTTTAATATCATGTCTAATTGTAATACTTCATTGCATTCTATCATTTATCGTAACACTCCAATGAAAATAATATTTCATTTCTTTATAATATCTTTGAAATAATCTTTATAACACAAAATATAATATGCTTCTTCCTTTAATATCTTCTCAAATTAACTATAAAATATTTTTTAGAAAAACTTGCATTCTTCATTTTACATATCAAATCCAACAAATAAGTGATTTCTCAACAGTGGGTTGTGTGAAATCACATCCAGTATGTTGAAGAACACATTAATTTGCTCTCATATTTTTTAAATTTTTTATGAAGCATCCTTAAATAGGATTCCAAGTTTCACTTTCCTACAATAAATTACTAAAATAAGAATTCTACCAATCAATCAATAGTATTCTGTCCAATGGACAAGTCTATAAAGCAATCACATTATCAATACTATTTTTTCACTCTGTTCTCTTCATTGTCCAGCTCTTCAATTCCATATAACCCTTACATCTCTTATATCAACCAACAATGTCAAAGTTTTCCACCTTTTTCTGTTGTTTGCACTCACCATTCCTTCAAAACATCTTTTATTAAGCTATACATTCTTCTTAATATATAATCAATTCAGTTTCTTCTTCTATTTTTAATTTCCTCCATCCATTTTCTTTTTTCATTTATTCTTTTCAAAACTTCTCTATTTATTTTATCCATTCTACAGCTTTTTTCCATTCTTTCCCTTAAAAACATCTCAAAGACTTCCAATCTATTCCTAATTTTATTACTCATGTTCACATTTCATAACCATTCAATAGTACACTCCACATGTAGCATCTAAGAGTTATAATTATTTATTAAGCACACAGGAAGTATATGTAAATAGTTTTAAGATAGGCTATAATCTGTATCAAATGTTCCTTGAAATTTATAATAGTAAGCAATATTTTTATTTTGCCATCATTTGAGAAGTCCTTCTATTGGCAAAATAAAAATTGCTTGACTATTATAAATTTCAAGGTGCGTTTGATACAGGTTATAGCCCATCTTAAAAATAATTATATAGCATTTAATTAATCTTTTTATTAATTTTCTCTTCAAAGATTTACAGAATATTTTATTTCTGTTAGTAAATATCTCCTTTGTCAATGCTATTATTCTTGTAACTTTATCTTTACTTCTTCCATCATTATTCAACCAACTGCCCAAATATCTAAACTCTTTACTTATTGAATTATGTTAGCATGGATTTCCAATTTGCAGTCTTTTTATACCACTTAGTCTTTTCAAAATTAATCTTAACTTCCATATTCCATACATCCTTTCAATTTATTCAACATATTCTGAAGACACTATTCACCCTCAGCCATAAGAGACATCATCTGAATCTTAGATTTTTTATTATTTTACAACCAACATTTATTCCTTCAGTGTAAAAAATTATTTAACATGTCTTCTAAATAAATATTAAAAAAGACAGGTAACATTATTCATTCTTAACTACCTTCTGTTTTTATGTTCTCTTTATCATTCTCACTATTCTTCTGTCCAATTATTATCCTTTGTCCCTTATACATATTCCAAATCAATTTTTTCTGTTTCCAAAATACTCCTTCATTTTTTTAAGATGGTCATAAGTTTGTTTTTGATTACTCTATCAAATGTTTCTTCCAAAGCCACAAAACACATATCAATTCCTTTAACTTTTTCAATATATCTTTCTTCAATTGTTCTAGGAACACCAATAGAATCTCATGTACTTTTACCTCACTGAAAACCAAACTGGTATTCACCAATATAATATTCTACCTTCCCATAAATTCTTTGAGTTAAAATTCTCAAAAATTTTGGAGGAAGCATGAATTAAATGTATTGCCCTATACCCTTCACATTTAACTGCTTTTTTTTTTTTGGAAATTGGAATTATTACAGCCCTTAATAAATCTTTAGACCAAACTCCTTTATTACATATTAATTTGCAAAGTCTAATTATTTCCTTCATAATAAATTTTACTCTTTCTTTCAACTCATTTAATTACAGTAGATATTTCAAAATTTATTTTTTAATTTACTAAAAGCAGTCACAGTCATAATGGATTTTGTGCTGCATTTCAGTATCTGTGTTCTTCTTTATACTTAAAAACTTGTCAATATTTAAACTGAATTGCATACTCAAGTTCACAATCATCCAAACAAAATTCACTAAAGATATTTCTTCTATCACTTGTAGATAAAGTGCATGCATTTATAAACATTAATCCTAAACAATTATTTATATATTGCATTCAAAACATTAAATAAATTTTGTAGATATCTTTTGAATTACAAAAATAGATATACTGAAAATACAGAATCCAAGATGTTTTTTTTGCTACTTTTAATCGATTCAGATTAAAAATTCATCATCAAACTTGTATTATATGTTTTTCCCTAATCTATTAAGTTATTTACAAACAACTCCAAAAAGTAATAGCATAAAAATCAAAAATAATTTGAAGCTAGTACATTTTTATTTTAAATGCTTTAGATCTTTTAAATGCTATAATAACACTACCTCTTGTTTTATCATGTAGAAGCTGTATAAGAATAAACTTTGGTAACAACAAGCTAATTTAAGCAGTAAGCAAGACTTTTTTGATTAAGTCAAATGCTTTGACCAAATAAATAAGAGCCTTGAACATTATTTCACTTATTATTTAAGTAATACATTGCGTGCAATTTGAACATTATAATTGCAGTGTGTAATGTTATAATTGACTATTTATTAGTTTCAATTCAGAACAGATTATATTTATATTTTTAAGGAGGTTTATTTAAACTTCTTTATATCAATAATTTCAATCTCTGTGATCAAGTTGTAATCTGTAGTATCTATATAAATATAGTGGACCATTAATAAAGGAGGGATTCCACCTTTATTGATAAAAGGAGGTTGCCTGACAACAGTTTGAAATTGTTCATTGTTATTGATATTGGGATTGTCTGGTGTTGACTGACTATTTATGATATATATGTAAGTTGTTTATTTTCTGGTATGTGTTACCATTCTTATAATAATACTTCTTTATTTCTGAAACTACCTTCAATTGTAAACAACTAATCCTCATGACTGGAAATAATCTATATTAGAGATCCTTGAATGTGCCTTTAGATAATGGGTACAAATAATATTCCATAATAATAATTTCAAAGTTGTTTATTATCTTTATTTTTTTTTTAAAATGGAATAATAAAAGCATTCTTAATATCAGGTTGTACAATTTTATAAGTTCACATGTAAAAAATTCTATTAGTGATAAAGCTATCATATCATTACTATATTTTATTTTATTTTCAGACAACTTATCAGAACATGCATCCTTCTATTTTTAAGATAATGAAAACATGTTTCAACCTTACTAAGCTGGAAATTTCTATCCAAATCTAAATGCATAATGAATATATATTTAAAGCAATCATATCAATTCTTCTATTTTTAATCAAAAGTTGATGAAAATATAACTTCCATCAGTTGACATCATTTTCTTCATATAAGAAAATATCATTGATAGAATTAATAGGATTGTAATATTCTTTTTCAGGTCTATTTTTAGTGCACCAAAAAAGAAAGAAGATACAAAATCATTACTAATAGCAAAACCTTTTTGTGAATTATTATACTTCATCCTTT
Organism: Epiperipatus broadwayi; assembly: GCA_028023455.1. Taxonomy (NCBI): domain Eukaryota; kingdom Metazoa; phylum Onychophora; class Udeonychophora; order Euonychophora; family Peripatidae; genus Epiperipatus; species Epiperipatus broadwayi. The sequence continues at coordinate 738,663 of JAQFVV010012665.1, read as the reverse complement.
AAATCTTTAGGTTGATTATGAAGTTCTATAGTCAGCTGCCTATTTTATCAAGTGAAATATTTTGATACAATCACTGATAATATGATATTTTCAAAGAACAAATTTCCTATTCTTCTTTTTAGTGAACTTAAAAAGTAGTTTTATTTGTATCCATAATATAATATAAGACAATCTCATGTTTCAGTAGTACAATAATCCTAATGTCCAAATTAAAAATTTTAGTGTTCGACAGCTGTTGGCATTTAACAGGAATAGTAGATGCTTCTAAAAATAAATATAAAGTATGAATAGAATATGTTCTATATTTTACTTTTAACACAACTATTATTTTAAATTAGTAGTGTACAAATATAGATTTGTCCAATGATTTATAGCTCACATAATATAAACTCAGGTTTTCCAATTACTACTTATAATGTATTCTGTTAATTGTCATTGCTTTGATTATAGATAAATCCAAATGTTATACTATGCAAAAATTTAATAAAAGCAAATAATTTGATTGTTTTTAGCACCAGTACTAGCATTTCTAACAAATTTTAGTCAAAGTCCATGGTTGTAGTCTTCAAGAAATAACAATTTCAACTTTAATGGTATTGATATAATAATGCTATTCAATAAAAAAATAAAATCTTTGTTTGAATTCTCTGAATTCATTGTTGGAGCATATTTACTAATAAAATGAACACAAATACTTTATGTGGGTCAATGTTTGACACCACTAGCCATTCACTGATTCATTAAAAAATTTCAAACAAGTTGCAGTCTTTTTTACTGGATGATTTGTTCTTATAAAAAAATTATAGCCATCTATCTCTTATTTTTATTTATTTATTTTTCTGAAAGAGGAGTTTCACAATTTTTTAACTAGTAGTTTCATTCTCTGTATATGTCATGAAAAGATTTCACAAATAAATTTAGCACATCATCTATATTAAAAAAAAAATTAGATTTGTAATACTTACTTTTAGTCCTACCATTGCCTTTTGCTTTATTACTGCTATTGATAATATGCCCTGAATGGTTTGGTGAAACAATAGAATAGCAAAATCTAGAGTTGAAGATCCATGGATTATGGCCCAACTCTATAATTTCTAGTTCTCAAATTTAAATGAACTCCTAAATAAATAAAAAAACTTTTTATACTAATTATTATTTATAATGTGCTTATGACTAATTTACTAACCATGACAGTCCAGTAAATCAGTTTAAAATAGGTCATTTTTAGATCCAATTTTCTAGGTGCTTTAATTCTGTAGTAAGAAACAGAAGAATCTCTAATGCCTTACATACCATTTGTTCCAAGCTTAAATTCCTGTACCAAATATAATTTCATTCTAACTCAATAGTGCATGGAATGCTTCAATCAAAGATCATAAGTAAAAATTATCACTTTGCTAAACTTGTCTCTGTCCTTTCTTTATTAATTTTAAAGGAACTGTGCTGAAAATAATTGAAAAAGAAACTAAACTTCAAATTACACTATATGAAGACAAAGATATATATATATATATATATATATATATATATATATATATTATAATTTTTGTATATATATATATATATATATATATATATACAAAAATTATAATAACACTAACTAGCTAAACTTAATTTATATAATATATGTATAAATGATGATCTTATATTATCCAATCCTTATGAAGGAATTCCAATTTTATGAGACTCCCTTCTAATTATGATCATTATTATGAAATAAAAGACCTTTCATGCAAGAATGTTAATCATTTGCACAAAGAATAATAAACAAATATTACTATATTAATTAGGTTAGTAATCAACCAAAATTCTGTCCTGTCATGAATGAATTTAATATGAAGAACAATAAAATCTTACATCCATATTAAGTCTACTTATTCAATTGTATCCATTAGATTCATTCATTCAGAGTTGACCCTATATTTGAGTACTGCGAATTTGATTTTTTTTGTAGGTTAATTTATATTATATATATGCAGTTGTTTGTTCATTGTCAAATAGTTATTATATATTCACATCCATGTTGGAGAATAAACTTCTATCTAATTTTAATAAATAAAAATATCAGTCTCAGAATGAGCCATTCCTGATATAGATTATAGTTATAGTGAATTAAGATTAGAACTAAAAGGTCACTCCTTGTAATTATTGTTATATAAAGCTATCAGTTATGTTTTATTGAATTAGGATTAGGTTACAAAAGACTATTTTTTATAGTTGTTATTATACAAAGATAATGCTGATAACTGTCCCATATACAATATGTGTATGTGTTAGTACTAGGCAATATAGGAATCAAGTAAATGTTTTATATTCATGGTTTTATCGGTTATAGAGTTGTGTTTTAAATTTATTGAAGTTAAGGTTCAATTTATAACAAATATATTCTATTATCTATAAATATATTAATACTATAATGTTAATGAAGATTAAAATTAAACTTAGTAATGAGATAGTTGTTTTTCTGTGTGTATATGGAATAAGACAAGGACTTTGTTAAAAGAAAATAAATTATATATTAATTAATAATTATTTTTTGTAATCAAACCATTGTTGTATAATTTGTTAACTTCTTTAAATGTAAGATTGTATTGTCTACCCTCATTCATCAGAAATAACTTGTGTTCTTTACAATCTAACCTGGTATTACAAATAGGGAATGTGTGGTGATCATTGTTATTTTATGAAATAAAATATTGTTTAAAATATACATGTGTTGATTTATTTCCTGATAGTTAAAATCAGGTGGTGCCTGTGTAAATTATATAAATAAAAATAAATATGAATCATTAAAAGATGTCGAGTCTGTCCATTATAACATATACATAATAATTAAAACATTGCAATAGCAGTAATAATAATAATAATAATAAGGACAGAGATTCAATCTGTCACACTTATATTGTATGGAAAGAATTTATTAGCAAAAAATATTTTTTCATAAGCTCTGCTAAAAGATGTGAGTTTTTGGAGCAAGCTCTACAGAGTTGGGCATAGATATGATGGGGGAAGGAGCATGCCCCTTTAAAAAATAGATAAAAAGGATAAAAAATAAATGGATGTTTATTAATTAAGGAAAAATATGCATAATCAAATGTATACCTTTTGGTTAGAAAATATTTTGGTAAAATTTAAACTCTTCTTTGGTAAAATTTAATTGTGCACCAAATCATAACATTTTTTCAGTATGATATAGTTGTTGCTTTGTTATTTGGTTTAAATTCAATCTCTTGTAGACATCTGTATCATTCATTTTCTGGTTTTGCTATTATTTCACAGTAATAATTGAAACTAAAGTGTATATTGATTTATTAATTTTAAAAAAACTTCAAATTGTTAGTATTGTTAAGATAATCTAATAGAAAAAAAACTATAAATGCTAGTTTTTTTTCCTCAAAGTAGTCATTACATTTGTGAGATCTCTTCTTTTATTCAAATCATAAAATAAAATATATGTCTTCCACAATTTTTTTTATGTTTATGACTAGTTTTGAAAAATACTTATGAAATAATTATTTTTTGTTAAGAATACTATGATTGCACTCAGATTTTATTTAAAATCATTTATTTTTTTAGGAATACAAATCAAGCAAAATATAATAATGTGAGTAACAAATATAATAATATAATTGGAAAAAAACACATCATAATTAAATTACTTTGTTCCATTTTTTTTCATTATTTTATGCATGCAGTTTTACAAATATTTGTTTATATGCTGGAGACAGAATTCATATTTTATTTCATTTGAAATAACAAAAGATATTATTCTGATTCTATATTTTAGTTTATAACTTTTTATTATATTTGCAAAATTGAAATATTATTGTTAAAAAATGTTTTATACATTTAAACATATATCTCTATAAATAATTTAAAAATTGTAAAAATCAGTTATCATAATATTATTCATTATCATTTATAAGTCTCTATTCACTTTGGTACAAATAACATGTCAATATGTGGTCATGTATAAATTATATATTTAGTTATTTTTATATTTTACTGTAATCATTAAATATCAATTCTCACTTTTTTAATCTCTCTCTCCTCTTTCTATACATTACAATATATTTATATTAAAACAATGTTAAAGTTTAGACTGATGCATTATTTGTATTATTATTAGGAACATTTCTACATTCAAAATATGCATTCAAAATATACACCTGGGTCTCTTTTTACGTGGACTTATTTAACACGATTTTGAAGTTACGTGATTCCATGTTTCACCGGAAGTCAAACTCTGATAAGGCATTATTACTTCAAATAATAAGTTTCACGTATATTGAAAGTAATAGCACATTATTGGAATTCGACTTTCATCTTAGTAATTTCAATATTTTCAGTGCTTTATAATAGTAAGATTTTATGCAATAATGAAATTAAAATCATGATTTTTACATTTTATGTATACACACATTAAATTTTACAAGATTATAATGTAATTTGTTCAAACATTGTGTGTGTTAATTTTGCATTTTAAATCACATTCTGTTTTTACTTTTTAAAAAAGAACGTAATCAATTATTAATCATTTAGTGTCCATAAGTTTATTTTTAATCAGTAATAGCAGTGAGCACAATTAAAATTGAAAATTAAAAAATTAAAGACAAAATAAGAATTTAATTTTTAGTTGTTAGATTAATTACTAATTACATTGTCACCAGAAAACCATTAACAACATGAGAGTGACGTTGACGCTAGTTGTATTTTCTCATGTGAGGAATCTGATTTTTTTAGGAGTTTGCAAACGAACTATTTATCAGCAAATCGCAATAATAATTAAAACGTGTATAAAAATGTAAATTACTGTAAATTATGCATAAAAATATATTGTTTTGAATAAAATTAAATATTATAGTTAAAAAAAGTTTGTCTTGTATCAATTTTTCTCAAATTTGAAATTTTTTATTAGTCATATTTTATTTCCTTTTTTTTTTTTTTTGCACGAATTTTAAAGTAATTTTACGTTGGTGCTTTGCTTTTACGCGAGTTTTGAAAAATCTCAGTCCATATCCCCTCTTTTTCAATGTAAGTTACGTCTACTTTTGCACGATTTTGTTTGTGCGTGTTTTCTGAGGAACCTATCTATCACGTAAAATGAGACCCAGGTGTATACAAAATTTGGATTATAATAATATTGCTTGTAAATTAAATTTGATTGAACTTAACAAACTGATTAATATTTAAGACAGACAATGTATGATCAGTCAATTTTAATACAAAATTTAAGCAGAGATTAGTTATAGTTAAATACTGAACAATTGTCCAGTTAGTATTCACAAATTAACAGATATATAAAGCAGTTTTTGAAGAAGGGGTCCCAAGCTATTACGCTTTCTCCTAGAAACAAAATGCACATTTGATAAGAATGATATTAGAAAATTTGGAATAAAAATAATTTATTATAACTTACTTTATGAACAAAATAAAATTTAATTTACAATATGAGAGCATATATATTGGTTAATTCATCATAAAATAAAATTCTTATAGGCAAATATTTGGTGTTTTGAAATTTAGTCACTGGTATTAGTCAACAAGTTAATATCATACAAATATTTTAATTCTAATAAAAATATATTATTATTATTAATTTTATTAAAATTATTTTCAGTTATATTCTTTAACTACTCTTGCACAATATGACTTACTGTTTTATAGCACTTTAAATAAAAAGTTTTAATTTGTTCTAAATATTTGCTCTAGAAATTATTACGTTCATAAATTAATTTAAGCATATTATTACAGTTAGTGTCAAGATTTAATTAAATATCATTTTACTGTAAATGGTTCTATCATTGTTAAAATGTATACAAAAAACACATATCAGTTTGTATTAATATGTTATCTGTAATTACATGTTCAATTATTTTCATCATCTAGTTTAATTGCTATATATTTTTAGAAAAATTTTAATCTTATTTAAAAGTATCTTATAAGTTCAGCAGATAGTAATAACTCATAGGTTATTAATGTGACATAATGAATCAAATGTTATGATTCCTCTCTTTAAGTGCTGCTAGCCTTATCAGTGATGTATTAGTGTGGTAATCAAAGCAGTGACCTTTAGATTCATAAATACTAAGTTTGAAGTGATGCTCTATCCAACTAAGCTTTTCTGAAAAAGATTAACATTAATGTATTATGCCTAGTATGAGACTAAAACTATGGTCAAACCATGAACTGCACTGCTTCAAAGTAAATGATTTCAATTATTTATTATCTAATAAAAATGTAAATAAACCAAAAAAACATTAAAATTTGTAAATTTAATAGATTTTATGATGTATAATTAACAATTTTTATGTCTCTGAGCACCGTACATGATCACATCTAAAAATAAAAAATAAAATTTGTAAATATATTTTACAATGTGTCCAAAAGCACTATTTGCCTCATATTTCTTAATAATACTTCATTTTCTGTTGAATTTATTTACATTTTATTCTTTCTTTATTATTTTTTTCAAGTTTGATTGCATAATAAAATGTTTTCTATGTTTAATCTTAAAGATTAATAATAATAATAATAATAATAATAATAATAATAATAATAATAATAATAATAATAATTATTATTATTATTATTATTATTATTATTATTATTATTATTATTATTATTATTATTATTATTATTGTTGTTGTTGTTGTTTTTGTTATTATTATTATTATTACTATTACTATTATTATTACTATTATTGTTGTTATTTTATTATTAGTTTGTTCGTACTCCTAATTTATATATGTATACTATACATATTAAATATATCTGTCATATATATCTCAGTGGGGAACATGTTTAAAAGTACTCTAAACTTGCAGTTCAATAAACAACACATATTTTATTCTAATCACATTTTATCAATAAAGTGGGAGCTATTGTGTGCTATATATAATGTATGTGAGGGAAACATGGAACAAAATATAGTATATATGAAGGTTCCACTGTATTGTTTTGATGTCTTCAATTTAAAAGTTTATTTTTTAAAACCTGATTGTGTTTTAAAAATTACATCTGCATGTTTATTTTAGAGGTAAAGAAAAAAATAAATAAATGAGTTAAATATTCATAAGAGTAGAACTTCATCACTACAAGTGGTAAATACTTTATAATATTTTTGTTTATTTTTACATTCCCAACTCAATGGTGCAGCAAATAAATGCACAAATCATTATGCCATGAGTATTTTTAATATTCTTTGATTTTATCAACTATGCTGCAGCAGTTATTTGACTGATTCATATTAACTTCTGACCATTTACTCTCTCATTAACCATTTAATAGTAATTATCTAATTAGATTGGCCATGATCAAATTATCTGGATTTTAAAAAATGACTGTTTATAATCTGAAAAAATTTAAGATTAATCTAGTCTAGATTCAAAGTCTAGATTATTGAAATGCAGATAGATAAGCCATCATGACTTTTTCAATGTTTGTTTTAAAGTTTTTATAACAATTTAAATTCATAACATAACTATTTATAATAACATTATTGTAAACTTTGTTATTATTTTAAAATATGTATACATTGTAAACAACTTAAATTTAATGTTCTTCATAAATTTATATATTGTTGTTGTTTGAAATATGTATTATCACATATTAATACTAAATATTGTAGGACTCCGTGTTTTTTTTTTTTAAAGTTTGACTGACTTTTTTTTTATTAAACTAATTTTAACAATAAATGGGTTCATATTTTTCAGTTCATTGCTGTCTTTATATCAAACATTTTCTTTTATTGCTATTTAATTTTTCAAATAGTAAGATTTAAAAAAAAATAAAAATAAAAGTTTAAAAGCATTGGACTGAAAAAGTAGTTTTCTTATTATCATTTATTGAGGATATCCTCTAGAAAATCAATTATTTATAAAATTAAAGCAAACATAAAATTTATATTTACTTTTAAAAATATAAACCAATTTTAGCAAACTTAAGTTATTTTTAAAAAATTCTGCAATAAAATACTCAAAAATGAAAAATGTTTAAAATCTGTGTATAAATCTGAAAAGTTAAATAAACAAATTTTATATATATGCTTTAAATATATTTTAAGTTATTTAGCTTTAAAAATGATTAAATCACATTGGTATTTAAATTTATATCCACACAACATTATTTGACTAATTAAAGTTACCGCAGCATTATAAAACAAATCATTTCTTTCATTATTTTTTGGTAAGGATTGTTTACTCAAACTTATAATAGATGGTATCATGATAGAAAAAAGTAAACAGATAGAGAATATAAAGACAAAGATAAAGGTATTCGTAGAAATATTAAAAAAATAATAATAATTAGAGAAAAATATTAATTACAGTCTACTTAAGAATAAATAAATGTCAATGTCCATTTACTCAAAGCGCAATAAATAAATCAAAATTGAAATTTTATTCAATTATTAAAGTAAGTCAAATATTTTAATTACAGCAATATTTTATTGTGAATTTCTTTTTATGTGTTTAGACATCATATAAAATTATTTCAAATAATGTAAATATGTAGCTTAATAATTTAAGTTTTGTTGTTGTTTAACGAAGCATAAATTTGATTAATTTAAAAGTTGTGGACAGTTAGCTGAGTAAAATAAAAGTAAATAAGTGAGAAGAATTGTGATTTACTTGAACATTGGTGTTCAAATGTCACTTCATATTCCAAAAAATTTATTATATGATTGTGTAAAAAAGTCTACTAAAACAAAATAATAATACTATCAGTGTTAATTATAGCTCACTATTATTCACTCATTTTTTAATTCTTTTTCATGTTATATAATAAAAAAAAAAACTTGAGAGTTTGGAGAGGTGAGAAATAGCTATAAAACTGGAGTAGAATGAAAAGAATGCAGCAAAATAATGTGCAAAAAGTGTCAAGTGGTATCTCTTGAGCATTTCATTTAATTGTGTTAAATTATTCATTGATATAAAGCACAGTTAATATAATATTACTCATCATAGTATTGTAAGATACATTCACATGATTTTTGAAGAGGTCAACACAGGTAATATATATATAAAACTACAATATGTGAATAATATAAATACTATATCAAAAGCATATATACCCACATTTTGGCCCTTGATTGAAGCAAATTAATGTAATATAGCTTTTCCTATGATAACATCTATTATTACAATCAAAAATTTATTACAATGGTTCTTTATAATGTAATTTGAAATAATACTTTTTGAAAATTATTTTTTTAAAATTATAATTCAAAGTCTGAACATTTATTTTATGCTTAATTTTCTGTTTATTCTCTTCTTAGAAGTATCAAATCTCAATTTTTAAAATTATCTATAAAACAATTATTTATGCTATAAGTAATGCTTGATGTTTGTAAAATATAACATTATGATTTAGTATAAGTTATATTACTAATACCATCACTATTTTTTCTTCTCAAATAATAATAGTAAGGCCTTTTATAATAATGGTCAGTGCTTCTATTTTTTATAAGCATGATCTTGAGATTGTTATATAGATGGTGTGTGGTATAATGTTTTTAGACTACATACTGTAACAGTCAGATTTGTACATTCATGCAACAAAACCCAGAGTCCTTGCAAATTATACCAAGGCTGATCTAGATGAGGGGTTGAGACCCCGAATCTGATCACACCTCAGCTCCTCCACCAACACTCCATGACTTACTACCCTATGAATGACATACATGAGGCTACACTTGGAATTCTTTAGTTCATGTACCAGCAGTAGCAAGGGGTGGAGCAAAAGACTCAGGGAATATTAACTAAATTACTACTAATTTAAATACACACACATTTATAGCTGGCTAGATAATGCATATATTAATAATTAATACTAAACAAGAATAGATTTGGATAAGATTTGGTAATAAATTGCGAATAACACATGAAACAGTTATAAGTTTTAAAATATTTAATTATAATTATATAAGATAATAAAATATAAAAGATGCATTGGGTTTACACACACAGGTGTTTTATAGTGATGAGAGAATTTCAAAACAAGTTCTCATCTATTATGCACCTTAAAGAGTTTATTACAATTTTATTCTTTATTACAAATCTAATCTTTATTACAAGTGCCTTCTTTATAATAAGTTTTATTCTTGATTACAAGTTTATTCTACAGGATCTAATCAAACCTTAATTATGGTACATCATCCCTACTAGGTTTTCTAATAGCTCAATTATATGAGAATGATAACAGATATAAATAATCTACTAACATTATGTAATAAACAGTCAATGTGCTCTTTATGCAGATTGCATAATATAAGCTAGGTCTGAGATTCAAATCAATGCTGAACAATTACTATTATGGAGGGGGGATTGGCAATTTGTAGTGTAACTTCTGAGACTACAGCACTACATAAAATAAGTAATATATGTGGTGCCAATGTGCAGTTACTCATGGGATTCAGTAACAAGTACTCAGTTCCCATGGACTGTATGACTTGCTACCTTAAAATAAGTGAACATTTAGTTTGGGTGATTGGAGCAGCTTATAAATCAATCTGGACCCTCATGTTCCAGTTCTAAAAGAGTGATCTGTCTGAACTAAGAGTAATGAGGTGACCCTTAAAACCAAAGCCCATTTTAATAAAATATTATAGCAAGGTGTATACCGCAACTATGTGCTTTATAAAAACACATTCATAATACTTTCTAAATATAACAATTAAAATTAAAGCAATAAATCAATAGTTTCGTTCTACAAAACTGCTATATGCCTGTTCATAATTTAGCAAATTTAAATTATGCTAAAAGGGATTAATTACAAGTGACCTAGTTTACTCAGTAATCCATATAGTTTGTGAGAATAACTAAGGGGGAGAGAAGCATATTTGGGACTTAAAATTAATTAATTATTTATAATATGTTTTAAAATATTCTCTTATACTTAACTTAACAGATATTTTAATAAGCAAACCTAAATTAAACAATAAGCTAAGACATAGTAGCTTTAATTAATATATATATATATATATATATATATATATATATATATATATATATATATTACTAAGTTTTCAGACCAGAGATTTATATGTGCTAATCAGCAATATAAATTAGCTACATGAGAGCATCTAATCAACTCTCAAAATTATAATTATTATCAATCTCCATCCTGAATAGCATAACATAAATAAATAAATTAACAAATATATAAATTAGAAAATAGGCATGGCCACAGATTAGAAGAAACAGATAAATGATAATAACTGATTACAGTTATTACACTAACAAAATTATGAATTATAATATTTATTAAGCAGGCAAGATCTTACAACAATTATTATTACAATTAACTTACATAATTTATGTTAAAAGGAGTTTACAGATTATTATTAAACTAAAGTTATGTAGTTTACTTTTAAAAGTTATTACAATATTAATAATTTGAATGTTCATCTTTTAGCTAGCTTTGGGAGTTAATTTAAAAGTTTACTTTAATAATTTTATAGAGCTCTGCAGAAAAAATTTATCAATCTTTTTCTAGCTGAGTAACTTTATGCTGATGTTCTCCATTAGGCTGGCTTGTGATGTCTTCTGGGAAGGCTGTGGGTCTCAAATTCTATCTCTATTCTGGACCAATCCAGGAAGAGAGGGGCAGTGGTTGCTCTATCCAAAAGTTCTCCTGGTAGAAAAAATTAATGAGAGACCTTGTTGACTAAATTTTGGGTTTTTTTATTAAGTCTTTTTCACTCCCCTCACAAGCCATTAATATATTTACAATTTTTAGTTTCCAATTCTTAAATATTAATGGCACACATTAATTTTAGCCATGACAAAAGATCCAGCTGTAATTATTGACAATCAGGACCGAGTTAATGATTTTGTCTTTGTTTTTGAACATAATTTTTAAAACATCTTTTAAATTTTGTTTTTCAGATGACCATTTAATGAAAAGTAATTCTGAGAAATCTATAACCTTTGATTCTTTTTATTTAAAAGAGATTTAAACTGTCAACATTTTAGCATATACATAAGACAGACACCCTTGAATTTAAGAATTATATGCGAATATCTATGATTCTATAAATTAAATAACTTAAAAACAATTTAGAAAAAATTTAAAAAATCTGTAATGTTTACTAAATCTATTACATTACAGTTCCCTTCACATATATACATAGGTGTGCTCCTATGCACACAATGATGTTCACAACTTAAATCAACTTTATTAACTTTAAAATCATGTGTATACATTATATGCATACAAACATTAACATCATTTTTAGATGTATGCACAGATACAAATACACATCCATATGCATAAATATATGCTCTTACAGATTAAAACAAACTATTATAAGCTTATAGACATGAACGGGGATGGGTTTAAACTGGGGATAGACAAAGAATACTGCTTCAATACAGAGATTTAAAACTTTTTGCCATATAAGCATTTAATCTACCTACTGTTATCTAGATTATGAAATCACATGTTTATCTAAGATGGTAAAAAATAGTTAATTATAAAAAACCAACTACAATGAATGCAATCTTTAAAATGAATAAAGATTATATCATGTTATTATTAGAACTAAGTTAATTGATAGTTTCAGTGATGCTATATGCAAAATCAGTAATAACAACAGGTTTTTGTCCAGTTCAATAATTAGATTTAAACATTTAAATATCTTTTAACATATTTAAATAGTTTTTTTGCTTGAAGACAATTTTTTGCAATTGACTACAATCTTTTATAAAGCATCTTTTAACAATGTTAGTAGCATCTTTTCTGAATAATATTACAGTTTTAGGACTAGAAAAACCTTATATTATTCAATACCAGTTTTATTAATTGTATAATGCTGGAATATTGCTTCTAGTTAAGTGTGGAATAATCAAATTTAAATTGATCATTGTTCATAAAAACTTAAAGTATTTTATAGATAATTGTAATGTTACATCAGGTATACTAAAATGCAGTCATAATTTAAAATAACTTATATACATATATTGTAACTTCAGTGGTGTGGTCTACATATATAGTTTTAAAGAAACCATTGAACATTACATGATCACCATTCTTTATGCTTACACATGCTGTTTAATACCAATCTTGCCTAATAGAATTATAGTGACTGTGGTTATTAAAAAACCAAAGATACTAAAAAGTATTGATGCAGAACTGAGTTCAGATCTATATGACTATACAAGCTAATAAGCTTGAATTGAAAACATTACTGTGTTTTCATTTTGGACTCAAAGCTTTATAGTTATCTAATAAGATAAAAAGGTGGCTGCTGGAGAGTTGCATTGGATCCTAAGATCTGGGTGCAGTAGTTTCAGATCCAAGGCTTGTCACTGATGAAAGTCACAAGCTGGAAACTAGTCTGGGAATATTGGATGAGTAGGCACTAGATAAAGATTTTGTGCACAAGTCTTCCTGCATTGATTGATTACTCTGGCTTGAATTGTGTGGTGCTACTGTATGGAGAGTTTTGCCTCTGTGTAGTTTTAAAGAAATTAATTAAAAAATTGTGAATTTTAAATTTCCAAGTTATTTATTTATTTTTAATCTTTAATCATTAATAAGTTGAAAACAATATGATTGTAAGAAATTAAAACCTGATTCTTTATTTATTGTTAAAATAATAAAATTGATTATTTTAAAATTGGATGGAAATATTGACAGTTGCTAAATGAATGAAGGATAAAACTCTCAGAGGTTGAAGAAAAACAGATTTCTTCTCCTTGCTGCATATAAAATGGAAGCTAGGAAAAATTTAATTTCCATGTATGTTTATATAATACAATTAAAAAAGAAAGCTTTAGAGTGTTTCACCTTGACCTTTCCATAGATTTTCTTTCTTAATATGGAGCTATAAAAATAATTTAATTATCAATAATGCCTCACTACTAATCCAGGACATATTAAGGAATGCTATAATATAATGACCCTTTAAACTTATCAGTTGATAAATTGTTTTATAAGAAATTACCCAAGAGGAAATTTATTAATATATTCTGCACATCTGATTTTCCCAATCATAAGAACCAATACTTTAAAAGGAACTTAGTTATGGAAATAATCTAATGATAAATTATAAATATTAAACTACTATCATTATGACCAAAGATCTCAATCTAAAATTATTTTAATATAAAAAAAAGTTGAGCTCAACAGAAAATGAAAATAAGATAACTGTGTAAACGTCTTGTATTAATTTTCATGAATTAGCTAATTAAAACTATTTTCTGCAATATATGTTATCTATTCTATTATATTTATATAAATATGCTTATATTTATGTAAATATGCAAATATAAATTATTACATTGTTTTATTCTATTTTGTTCATTATAATTATTATTACAATTAATAGTCTTGTTCTCATATATTTTCTCATCAAAATTACAAGTATATTATTTTATATTTCTTAGAATTAATATTATAAATGTGGAGAGGATAATGACCAGGAAACATAGTTGGATCTACACAAAGACTTGTCATTAATGTAGGACCAGTCTGATCATTTTCTGTGGCTTTTATTAAATTAGTTAATAAAAAGAAAAGTGGTATAGTCACTCCACCATGTGCTTTTATTCATTTGGTAATCATTATTTCCCTAGACTGAATATTAATTTGTAAGCATTTCATTTTACTATATTTTTATCAATAAACATTGTTAGTAGTATAGTTGTGTAGCATATACTATTAATATATATATATACACACACACAGGGGTGCCCAAAAATTATAGGAATTTTATAAAAAAAAAATATTTTTAAGTATTATAAATTTAACTTCTTTTAAATTACACCAGTCTAAATGTGTGTTTCATTTTTCCAAGTAGTCTAGAAATCTTGCAGTGTGATACATTTTAACAATTCTGCCTTTTTTTCCATCAATTCCAAGTCTTCAAAAAAAAATTGAGGCATTTTTTTATTTGGGACTTTCAAAAAAAATCACACAATGTGAGTTTGAGGAAATACAGCTGATAGATAAGTTGGATCATGATGAATTTAATTAAAAAGTGTTTCACACTCAAGACTTTAAGAGATGAGACTGTTGCAATGCAGTTTGCATTCTCTTCTTTGCACAAAATGGAATGTTTACATTTTATCAAAAATGTTTCAGAACCTGCAGACTAAATGTCTGACCATTACAAACTAAATCTAAGAGAAAAATGGCATTTGTTGTAAAAAAAAAAAAAACAGCATTAATTCTAACATTTCAGTCATTATAAAAAACAAAAACAATCAATATTTAAGCTATCAACAAGCTTCACTTGCAGTCAAGATAATCTTCTTTAACAATAAAGATAATACCATCTTTATCTATGGTTTTATTTATTTATATAGACATTAAAGATTTCAACTAGATCAAGGAGTGTGCAATTAATAATGCAAAGAAGTTTAAACAAACTTCATTAATCAAGCAAATGAAATTTGGAAGTTATAATTGACTATTTATTAGTCTACTTTCAGAACAGGTTATATTTGCCTGAATAATGAGATTTGTTTAAACATCTTTTTATTATTAATCGCACATTCCTTTATCAAGTTTCAATCTTTAGTGTCTATGTAAATACATAAATCATAAATAAAAGTGGTATCACCTTTAGTGTAAAAAAGATTGCCTTGACTACAAGTGAAGATTGATAACAGTTTAAGACTTGCTTATTACCATCTACATTTATTAAATTCCTGAGTAACTGACTTTATTGTCTTATAAAAAAATTATAAATATAAAAAACGCACTTTAGAAAAAAATATGCTACATGAATCCACAATTTCACATGGTAGTGTAATTTTCCAGATTGATATAGAAGTGTCCCTGCAAAAGATATATAATAGCTGAAGCATATATTACAACAGGTGCACAAACTAAAGATTCTGGTTATTTTTAGGTTTCCTCATATATATCAATTTCAATCATTATTGATAAATAATGAAGATTTTTCCAAGTTTAATTCAGTTTTCCTGATTCATAGCCTCTTCTTTTTACTTCACACTAGCAAATTTCTTTATTTTATCTATCCATCTCATTTCTCATCTCTTTCAAAATCTTTTACATTGTATTGTGATCTGACATAAGGCTTCTACTATGTATATCATCTCTTCTAGCAAATATCCAGCTCAACTCCATTTTAGTCTTTTAGTTCTTTCACTAACATATTGTTCTTCTCCCTGTGTTTTCACTTTTGATGTCTTTGCATTACTCTCAAGATTTGAATGGTCTAAAGTCTATTTTTACCTGTGTTTCCTTTATATATAAGAACTTATAAAACACATCTATTACAAATCTTTTTTTTCAAACAGTATGTACAGTATTCCTTGCTCTTTATCTTTTTTTGAACTAGGTGAAAATTTGGAAATATTATTATTGAAATAATGTTTTATCATGGTTAGTTATAAGCATTCCCTTTAACTTTTAATTTAATCCAAAAGTTGTTGAACATACCCATGGGCATCTGTTTTATCAATAATTTTGGTTGTTATGATTTATTCTTATTATTGTTTTTTTACAGTACAGTAATTATTTTATTAAATAAATAAAGAAGATTA
This sequence comes from Epiperipatus broadwayi, assembly GCA_028023455.1. Classification (NCBI taxonomy): domain Eukaryota; kingdom Metazoa; phylum Onychophora; class Udeonychophora; order Euonychophora; family Peripatidae; genus Epiperipatus; species Epiperipatus broadwayi. Next base: position 722,146 of record JAQFVV010012665.1, on the reverse strand, counting down.
TGATAAACTTTAAATAGTATTAATCTTAATGAGATTTATATGAAGTGTTATTAAAGATAAAAACTTTCAAGAAGTAACTACATCACATTCTCAATAATTTCATAGCTTTTAAAATTTTAAATAAGTCAGGATTCTGTAAAAATTATTTTTTGTGATAGCCAAATTTAAAGAAAAGCTTAGTCATCTGATTCTTAGTAACTTTACTTGCCTTCTCACCTTGCTTTAAATCCAGGCAGAGTTCAGAATTTTTGCAAGTAGATGAACATTTTTCACTTAAATTTAATTTTTTTTTTCAAATTGCCACCCAATATCAGTGAATGGGTATTTAGTTATTTTTTTATTTAAGAGTAAAGATTCCAATATATATATATATATATATATATATATATATATATATATATATATATATATATATATATATATATATATATATATATATATTGGGTATCCAATATATATATATTGGGTATGTTAAATGAGTCTGGGGACTGATTATAAAATAAAAACTTGAAGTTTATGTTATTGGTGAAAAGTATTGTTTTCTTAGTCCATAATTTTGCCGTGTATAGTAACAGTAATGAAATAATCAATTTCTAGTTTTTGTTGTATATATATATATGATTTTTATCTTATGGCTATAGAGTAGAACGAAATCAAATAAAACTAAATCATCATAAGACAACAAATTCTTTATAAGTCAGCATGATATTATTTTTTCAATTAATCACTTTAATGTTGTCATAAATAATCAATATATTTAGCATTATACAATTTTAAAAAATTTTTAGAGAAGAAAAGTTTTTTCATCAGCAAACAATAAATACTGTAATAGCAATAAACTTTTATTTAAAAAATAGTTGAATGGTTAGTTGCTTGGAAGGCTATGTGATGTTGAAACACTCAGGTAACACATTGAAACAACAGCTCTATTTAATTAACCAAATTAAATTCCACTCAAACACTGCTCGGATCTCATAAGATATTTGCATACTTCAAATATTTATAAAATATGGGCAACGCAAACATTTATTTTAATCTCTATTTTCTTATGCGCTTATATTTTTTAAATACATACTTATTTAAGCTTTGTGTGTGCGTGTGTAAATATGCACATATTTTTTTCAAAAAAAATAAAAAATGTTGCGTGACCACTTAGTAATTAAAGAATAATATCAAAAGATTGTGAATCGCAGTTTAAAGATTGAGGTCAGCGATTGAAAGTTAGCTTAAAGTGGGCCAAGTTTATTAAGAAATTCTATTAACCTGGATTAAATCAAGGAAATAAGTATTACAAAAAATGTTAAACCTTAGGCAACTTTCTTTGTATTTAGATAAACAAATGAGAGTTTTCTGTATCCATTAAACTTGACTGCTAATTAGCAACAAAAAAAAAATGTTTTTATGCAGTTTATAAGTTAATCTCTTAGTGGTTTGATACAGTGGTAGGGTGCCAGACTCTGGAGCTCATGGTCCATGGATTGTGACTGATGCTCGGACAATTCCGATTTCGGTGCCCAATTTTTTTATGAATTCCCAAGAAATACACCATTTGATTATTATTTATTTACTAATTAAAAAGAGCTACTATGGCAATAGGCTAGCACACACACATATATATATACATATATATATATATATATATATATATATATATATATATATATAGGCTATTATCAAATAAATTATTAAATATTACTATATTTAAATACAAGTACAGTGTCTATACTAAACTTAATGTAATTGAAAAAGATTTGAATTCAGACTTCCATGCTCCCTATAGCAATTCACTCCATCTTATACAACCGATAGACATGGATAGCTGTAGGAAACTTGGAAATATGAGCTCACTTACTTACTAATTAAAAGAATTTTGCAAGACTTTTTTGCATGTTTTTTTTATTATTATTATACATAAAATGAAAGTATATGGCTTTATTGCTCTGGATGTTCAAGCGCGAGATCTGCGAGCGACATTATCGACCACTTCCAGATCCCCAATTCGACGTTCTACCCACTGCGCCAATATTACTGGCAATTATTATGTATGATTATTTTGTGACGTTCTGGATGCTTTTATTTTCATTGTATTGGTTCTAAATTGTAGTTTACATGAAACTTGTTTGTTTTATTAACAACACTTTTTTTCTTTTTTTTTTGTTTACTAATGTTAATAGCTAGTAGTGATAGGAGTTATTTCCAATTTGCAAATCTTATTCATAATGTTAAGCAGTTTCAGTCAGTGGAAAATTGATTCCACCGATAATCAGATAATATTATTAATCACACAATGTACGTTTTTTTGTTTCTTATATTGAAAATTTAACATATATCTTTATAATACTTTTTAAGAATAAATATCAAACAACTAGTAGTATTCTTCATTAGACTGGTTATTGTATAAAAGACCATATGTTACAGATTGTATTTGTATTAAACCATTAATCAAAAAAATAAATGATGATAAATCGTTCATTAGATCATTTGATGTTTAAGCACCAGAGATGTTTGAGGTTCAATCTAGAAAGTTTTACTTCTGAATGTAAATATGTACAATTATGTTAAACTACATATAAATAGGTACTGAATTATTAATTAAATATTACTAATGATCTACATTTACTTGATACTGCATTTACATCTAGAGTAGGATGAGGATGATTGTACCGAAAAACAAAATCTAACTTAACTAATGTATAAATTTTATGATCTGTAAAAATAATATGGACATGGGTTCAATTCAAATATTGTTAAACTGTTTTAAAAATAATAATAATAATAATTTAATAATGCTACTACTAATAATAAATCCGGATTTATTGCACAAAGTGAATATATAATGAATCAGAAAGCCATTAAACAATGTATTTGTTTATGTAAGATGCCAATGGATTGAAATTATACTACATTACTAAAATAAATATTAAACCTTAAACTATATACTCTGTTATTGTATCTTTATATTACATATATAAAAAAAGTACTTGGATATTAATCCTGTAATACAGATATCATAGAGCCTTTTTACATTCATGTCAATGCACTGGTAACTTTGTAACATACACAGAAATCTATATGATGATTTGACACTGAATTAAATTTATTTCAAAAAATGTGTAAAAATATTTTTTAAAAACACATACCAAAACATTACATATACACAGATACTACTTACCAGCTCAAATAAGACATACCTTGTGTAGTTGAAAGAATCAATTTGTAATTGACTTCTTGCAGACAAAATGGAGATTTGAAGTGGAAATTTCACCCCACCCCATGAAATGGACTGAGCACATGATTGTGCAGTACATGCTGTGAAGAGAATTTTGTCATGCAATCTAAGTTTTAGAAAAAATCAAATGGCAATGTGTTTTTGATAAACAGAGAAAAAAAAAGAAAAAAAAGTAATAAAGTCAACAAAGTAATTGAAGAATACAGAATTAATCTAACTTAAAATTTAAATAACAAATTGAAGATCAAAAAAAAGTTGAATATCACCAACAATGCAGAATTAAATAATGAAGTTGAAGAAATCCACAAAAATCTCAAAAAGGCACCAATATAATAGCTTTTGTTGTACACATTTCAAAACACATTTTTGTGCACACTTAAAAACATATTTTTCTACAAGAAATAACACTCAAATCACAGGGTTTATGTGATACTTTCAAGATTACTCCTTTATTATGTATGTGAAAAGTGTTCCTATCTTTTCTTCATTGCAGGACTATTACCCAAGTATCATATATATAAATCTATATTGTTCAAATCATTCTTCTAAACATTATGTTATTTTAGCAATGCTCTCTGTGAATGAATATAAAATCTAGATTAAATATTTTAATGGATTAATTATGATGTAAACAAAGAAATGAGTGAGAAAATTCTATGGAATAATTAGAGAAGTATGTTTAGTTGTAATGTTACTAGGCAACTATCAATTACAATTAACAGCCCTAAGCTGATCTGCTCATTCTAGTAGCCACAAAAACTCAATAACTATCATATCAATAAGAATAGAAGGAGACCTCTCATTTATTTCCAAACTATAGTCTTATATGAATTTAAATTCATATATATTGAAGCAGTCGGATCTAAGTTCGATCCTAGTTTCATGACATCTAGCCATAAGCCCACTTCAAACCTTAGTACTAACCTTAAATTTCCGATGCAATGGGGCTTTATATGGTCAATCCATGCAAGTTTTCTTAAAGAAAAACTATTATATAAATGTGTGTTAAAATTAACTAGTTTATGGGTTAAATTGATCAATGCTATTAATAAATTCATGAGAAAATTATTCATGAATTTATATATATTATAACTGATTGGATTTGGTGTATGTATTTATAAATATTTAAATATATATATATATATTTGTTCTAAAGTTTCATTGCATCAAAAATGTTTTATTTTACTTTCAAATAATTTGTTAAAATTTTAGCGATTAAAAGCTACATTCTTTCGATAAGCTTTCAGATTTTCCCTTTCCAAAAACAATGGGTAAAGTTTTATTAATTAGAAAAAAAGATAAGTATTTAAAATGTAAAGATTTCCTAATTAAAATCATTTTTCTGATTTTAAAAACAACTAGTAAAATTTTGTAACATTGATAATGAAAGAAGCACCAGCCTGAAGGCATCAGAGGACAGTATAAATAGCCCGGAAAAGTTTGGAGAAGAGAAGCCATCTTTGTTTTAAAGAAGTGCCATTAAACTCTGTGCGTTTTAAAAATTATGAATTTAAATAGTGTTTCTATCATGGTGAAAGGCTAAACATCATGAATCTGGCTACTGTGCCTGAAGTCCCCTGAAAATCTTCAATGAAGTTGCTAAACCTTTGTCTGGACCAATCATGCTGCCAAAATCAGGAAAAATCAATCAAAATGCTGTTCAAGTAATTGACCAAATGCATGCCTATGTTTTACCAACTCAGACGTGTAAACTAAGGAACCAGCCCCGGAAGAAATGGTAATATATTTCCATAATGAACTGTAACTTTCTGGCCAGTTTCCAAACTTTACTTTACACTCCCTTTAAAAGCTCTTCTCATTTATTAATGTAATAATCTGTATAAAACTTACTTTTAATTATGCTATTTTAAATTATATTGTAATTCTAAATCTCTAGTCCTTAAATTTAACTTTCCTTTTTTTTATGATGGTGGTTCATTTATTGTTATATATATATATATATATATATATATATATATATATATATATATATATATATTTATGGAGTAAATTTATGTCATTTGTTTTTTAATTATATGCCAGTACTCCTTCGACTCGATGAGCTCATTTGTTCCATTTGCCTTATGCAGATAATATAATATTAAGTCAGATAGTAATTCTCACTCATTAGAACTAGATTTAGACCATTCTATCAATCATCGAGTCAAAAGAAATTATTAAATATTTGCTATTTTATAATTGGCTAATAATAAATTATTAGCTCCATTTCTAATCTATGCCCCAGCTATTTTCTCGTGTTCACCAATATTTAGTTATTCATATATAATGTTAAAATATGATTTTTGCAAAAGGGTTGATAAAGGAATCAAATAAATACCTTTATCTGCCTTTATTTCCTTGTTGGGGGCGTAGACATATACACTACCATAGTATTGCATAATAGTTGTTGGCATATAATAGGGACTGCCATTCTTATTGTAAATATAAACTCTGTTTAAGGACCAGAAGCAATATACATGGTCATCATTGAAAAGTTGAACAAAACTATTACTATTATTATTAAACAATTTATAAACACACTTGGTTTCTTAAGTCTTTTATTCAATAATTATTTTAATGTTAATGTGCTATCTGTGTTGGCAACCCGAACATATACATATGATTCGACTTAAAATTATCTTTAGTTAGTTTATTATCCGATATTAATGTTAGTTCAGGGGTCTCTAATCATCACCAACTGTTGAGCTAGTTCCTTGTTGCATAGCACTGTGCTGTTGATTTAGATCATCCATTGATCTGAGCTGGTGAGTTGGGTTTGAATTCAGTTTGGTTTGGCTGAGTTTGGATCCGACTTGCAGTTTAGGTGGTGGAGGTTTTTCGACCGGTACAATATATATATATAAACTATAGTCTTATATGAATTTAAATTCATATATATAGTCTTATATGAATTTAAATTCATATATATATATATATATCATAAAACAATCCCAATGTCAGTAACAAACAGCTATCTCAAACTGTAGTCAAGGCAATCCTATCCTTATTTATGGTTTAATATATTTATATAGATATTAAAGATTGCAACTTAACCACAGAGATTAATATTATTGATACAAAGAAGTTTAAATAAACATTCTTAAACAGGTAAATATAAAATGTTTTGAATGCAGACTTATAAATAGTCAATTATAACATTACAACTGCAATTACAATTTTCAAATTGCATCCAAAATATTACTTAAATAATAGTGTAATAATGATCAAGACTAAACAGGCTTCTAAATAAACAATCAACAATATCAAACTGTTGTCACAGCAATCACCTCTTAACAATAAAGGTGGAATCCCACCTTTATTTATTTATTTGTTTAAGGGGGGTTTATTTAAACTTCTTTGTATCAATAATTTCAATCTCTGTGATCAATTACAATCTTTGATATCTACATAAATATATTGGACCCAAAATAAAGATAGGAATCCACCCTTATTGCTAAAAGATTGTCTTGACAACAATTTGAGATTGCTGAATTTTATTGATATTGAGATTCTCTAAGTCATATGTGTCCAATGTGTCAATTGCAATCAACCAGTTGATCACTAAGAAATTTAAGTCGATGGTACAAGCAAAAATAAAATTTTATATAGAAAAGATTTTATTTTTCAAAACTAAAATTAAAAAAAAAAAATTTTGAAGAGCAACCATTCAAATTTGGTCTCTTTTTATTTATGTGAAATCCAATTTAAAACTAAAATTTTAAAAACTATAAGCTTGTAAAAAACAGTCAAATAATAAAAAATTGAAGAAAACAATCAATAAATTTACTATCGTTTTGTTTTGTCATGTCTGTTTTGGTATGTAGGCAGAATAGTTTTGACATTTTGATTTTTTGAAATTATTTTTAAAAGGTTTTTTACAATTGTGAAAAGCGTTTTTGGTACTGAAATTGTATTATTTTAGTATTACATAAGTATTTTTATTGATAATTCTTATTTTGTGGCAAAAATTAAATTATTTGATTTTTTTTCTATAATGAGCAATAAAAAAACAGAAATATATCATTTCAATAATGATTGGGAAGAAGAGTTTTTATTCATCATTTATAAAGAAAAGTCTTTACGTTTATTATGTAATTCTACTGTAGCTTTACCACAAAAATGGTAATCTAACCAGACATTTTATTATGTCATAGCATCGGCCGGAAGGCGAACCCACAACAATTGTCTGCAACCAACTGCTTGCTTGCAAGGCAGCTGCGCTGACCTCTCAACTAACAACGCGTTTTTTTTTATATAAATATATAAATTTTATTACTGAACCGTAAATACAAGTTAATGGATGATGCAATCAGAAGATGATATCAATAAATTTGGATTACAGAACTTTACAGTCTCTGCCAATCGATAAAAACCAAACAAGGTTTGAATGTTCTATTACAAAGAAAAACGAAAATGTTTTTTGATGACAGAACCTTGGGCTATACTTCAGTGATTTACAAGAAGAAAAATTCTAAAGTTCTTGTCCCTGGAGGGACAGAATTTACTTAGACAACACCAGTTCCACAGGAGATATTTTTTTTTTTGAGATAAGCTGAGGTTTAGAAGTAATTTGGGAAAGAATGGAAAGCCACTGTGATTCCTGGTTAGAAGCAAATCCATTATAGATTGTTTATTTTTGGATGTAAAAAAGCCACAATGCATAAAAATAGTGGAACTTTAAGGAGGTATGAGGATTTCTTGCCATATGGCTTCAAATATGCAAGGATGGACCATGTTTTGGTCCCTCTGACAATTTTTTTTTAGTTTATTGATGAATATGTCCAGTGATATTCTCTGGAGCCAGATTAAAATTGAGCCATTTTGATCGAGGCTTTCCTTCAAAATCTATAATAAAAAAATCTGAAGTACAAAGATTAAAAATATCTCTAAATTCACAGCAAACTTCATTCAAAAAAAGTTGTTGTAAATCAACAATGGGAATGGTGGCATCTCTCAGTGGGTGTCAAGTTTTTATAAAGCACAAAAGCCTTTTACAGATGGTGAGGTATTCAAATAAGCTTTTTTGAATGCAGCAAGTTGCTTATTTCACAATTTTAAAAATAAAATGGAGATTGTTGGTGCTATGCAAGATACACAACTTTTCAGACAAACTGTAAAAAGATGAGATCACAACATAAATGGGATTTTAAAAATTGTCCATGATTTTACTTCAATTTGATGAGTCAATTGACAGTTCAATATGTCCCAGCTTAGTATATTTGTACATTTAGTATTTTCTGATTTGACTATAAAAAAATAATTTTTCAAAATCCTATCTTTAAAAGAGTGAACCAAAGGAAAGGACATCTACAATATTTTTAAAACTTTCATAATATCTGAAAATTTGTCTTCTTAAGAAGCTCATTTCCATTACCACAGATAGTGCTCCTTCCATGACTGTTTGTGAAAATAGATTTTTAGCATTTTGTAAGAGAGATGTTAATTTTCTTAATTTTATTTCATACCAATGCATAATTCATCAACAATTATTATGTGATAAAATGTTGAATCTTAATGATGTTATGAATAACGTTGGTGGCCAAGTGGTCAGCACAGCCGCCTTACAAGCAGTTGTCCCAGGTTTTCAGATTTGCTTTCTGGACGATGCTTTGACACATGAAAAAAGAATTATTAAAATAATCAATTCAATTACAGCAAAAACAATGCAAAGTAGATTGTTTTAGTCATTTTTAGATAGCATTGATGAAGATTATGAAGACTTAGTTCTCCACAATTCAGTCTGATGGTTGAGCAAAGCTAATGTTTTAGAAAGCTTCTGCAAGCTGTTGCCAAATATAAATATTTTCTGGACAAAAAAAAGACCTTTGTGCTGTTTTAATTCACAAGATGTGTCTGCAAAAGTTAGCATTTTTAATGGATCTAACAACTAAATTAAATATAGATTTGCAAAACAATAACCAACATGATTAGTTTCATCGATACATGTAAAATGAAACTGGAAATATGAATTTTTCAAATTAATAAAAAAGATTTGAAACATTTCGCAAATTTAAGATAAGAAATTGGGTCAAACATAGAAACATGTGATTACCAAGAATTTTGAAATATTTTGCAAAACATTCTTCTGCAATTTTAACAACGATTTTAAAACTTTGATCAGTAACTTCATTTTTCATGTCACCATTCCCTAAAATAAATATAGAAAATCAAGCTGTACTAATTGTAAAAGTATGCTTGAAAATGCAATTAATTGAACTACAAAATGACAGATTGAAAACGTATGATCAATTTGATATATATTACCATTGAAAATTATCCACTATTGAAAGATGCATATCTTAGACTTCATTCATATTTTGCATCCACATATTTATGTGAATCATCATTTTCTCCTTAGAACTATATAAAATCTAAATATCGTACTTGTATGACTGAAAATCATCTTAATGACTGTTTAATGCTTGGCTGCTTCTAATTACAAACCAAATTATTCAAAAATAGCTAATAATATTCAATGTCAGTCATCACATTAAATAAATTTGTTAAAAAATTTGAATTATATTTGCTTATTTCATTTATAAATTGATTCATTTTGTTTTTTTCCCATTTAGTCGATCGCTATTTATTTGGTAAATTAAAAGTTGCTCTTAGGTTCTAAAAGGTTGGGCACACCTGCTCTAAGTGTTGACTAGTTTCTAATGATTACTTATAAACTTATTTAGTCTTGAGAATTATTACACTTATTATTTAAGTAATACTTTGAGTGCAATTTGAAAATTATAATTGCAGTTTGTAATATAATAACTGACTATTTATTAGTCTGCATTCAGAATAGATTGTATTTACCTGTTTAAGGAAGTTTATTTAAACTTTTTTGTATTAATAATTTTAATCTTTGTGAACATGTTACAATCTTTAGTGTCCATATAAATATATTGGACTATAAATTGAAGTGAAAATTCATCTTTATTCTTAAAAGAAAGTTGCCTTGACAACAGTTTGAGATTGCTGATTGTTACTGATATTAGGATAGTTTAAGTGTTGACTAGTTTCTAATGAAAACACATTTAGCCTTCAGCATTATTACACTTTTTACATATATATATATATATATATATATATATACAGGTTGGCTGTAGCAAAGGATATTAATCTTCAATTTTAAATAGGCATTTAAAAAAAAATTTGTAGTTTTATTCTAGTGGATTGTTATATATATATATATATATATATATATATATATATATATATATATTATATATATATATATTTTTTCTAGAGTCCCAGCCCTGCACTGAGGTGAGCCATAAGCTTGAAACCAATTTGTCTGGAGGTAGGAACTTAACGATAGAGATTTTGAATTCTTTTTTTTCCTGCACTTATAAAAATAAAGCTTGATTAGAGCTATTGGTAAGCTCCATCTAGTGACTATATATATATATATATAAGGGCATGGAAGAATGAGATCACTAACACCCTGTAAGTATTAGTTCATTCCCTCTTGAGAATTATATTTGTTAATTAAATAGTTTCATAGATTAATTGTGAAGTAAGCTAAAGAATGGGTAGAGAAATTCTATATGATAATTAAATAAATATATTTCAGCAATGTCATAAATAATAACTATCAATTACTACCGATATCTCTTACTCTTGTAGTGAACAAAACTTTTTAAATGTTTATGTGGAAGCCATTAAAATGTCCCCTTTTAAATTCTAAACCAAAATCTTGTATGCAATCATACTTTTCAGGGAACTTTTCCACCTATTCCTTTGTTTGATCATAATTATTTCATAAAAATATTTAATTTAATATAAATATCATTTGAGGAGAAGTAAACTGATAAATGATGAATTGATATATGTGATTTTTTAAGTCTTCGTATTTATAAAAAATTATGACCGAGGTTAAATAAAGATAAAATATTGGATTAGAACAAAAAGAAATACCTTTTTTTTGTTTCCCAAGTAAACAAAAGATAAAAAAGTTGATTGTTGGTTACTAAAGCACGTAGTATAGCCTAGAAGTTTTATATTGAAACACTACTGTTAATTTACTTTTCTAGCTATTATACTTTGTTTACATATGTATGTTTTAATTAAAACAAAACAATGAATAATAAATATATATATATATATCATTAAACATATTACTTCAGGCATATTTATTATTATTTATTCATCTTTTATATACTAAAATTGTAAAAATGAGCCATTAAAAAAGACATTTGTAAAAAAAAAAAAATGAAAAATATTTAATAATGATGTAAAAAATTCAATTATAAATTGATAAAAATGCTATAGAGAAGAATAAAAATCTCACAAACATAAAACATCATTTTAATATTGGAAGTAAATTGCTTCAGCAGTAGGAAGATAAAAATATTATTAAATAGAGGGATGACATTATAAAATGTGTAGAAATGTTCTATAAAAAATTATATAGTAATAAAGAAAAAAAAAGAAAGTATTTTCTATAATTACTACATCTTTTACCAATATTTTAAATGAAGACTTGAGACATGCATTAAATCTAAGAAGAAAGAAAATCTTCATTAAAAAATGAAGTTATTATTAAATCAGATGAAGAAATGTAATTTTTTAACAAACATATATATCTAAGTCTAAATAATAAAGATGTTTATATGATTGAAAGAATGCAGTAGTAACATTAGTATTACAAAAAAGGTGATAAGATATTAGAAATTACAGCTTATCATATTCTTATCAATTATATACCATATCTTTACCAAAATAATTACACAACAAGACTATAGAAAATTTTATATTCAAACAAATCACACAAACAATATGGATTTAAAATGGTTTTAACATAGTAGATCATATCCATATATTGAGGAAAGTTATAGAATAAACCAACAAATAAAAATCGCCATTATGTTTTAAAATTATTTCCACAATGATTAAAGCCTTGGATCATCAAGATATAGACATCAAAATTGACATAAATAATAGTTATCTAAGTGCAACAGCAATGACTAAATTACTTGATGGCAATCAAAAAATTAACATTAAAAAGATGTAGACTAAATGATTTATATCTCCAAAACTTATTTTACAATACTTCTACAAACAATAATTTATGATTTAAAATGAAAAAATATTGAAATAAAAGTATTTGGGAATAAATATTTAAATCATTTAGATTTGCAGATAATGTGGATGTTTTTTTTTTTGTTTTTTTTATAAATAATGATTCAGATCTTTTGGAACTATTACGAGAATTATAAATAAAAATAAATATGTAAGACTAATGAAAATGCTAAAAAAGATTAAAATTCAAATATCCAATGGAGTTTTTCACCAGAAGAAAATAATTATACAAAATTAATTACTACAAACATCATGGTCATATTATTAGTATAAATGGAAACAAAATGGATGAAATTAATCATAGAATTAAACTTGAATGAATTACTTTCAGTAGTAATAACTTTATATTAAAAGGAAATGTGTGTTTCAATTTTTTTTTAATATATGCATGTCAAAAGTTCTGATTTATGAATTTGAGATTATAACAGAATGGAAATACAGATACTTTAAACCATTCCATAAATTATGAGAAGACATATATTGAAAGTAACAAGAAATTAAAAAAATATGGATATGAGAGCAAACAGTTATTACTAACATTATTAAAAATGGTCAAGCATTGTTAGCTGAGAGGTCAATGCAGCTGCCTTGCAAGCAAGAACTTGGTTGCAGGCAGTTGTTGCAGGTTTGTCTCCCAGCCGATGCTATGACATATGAAAAATAAAAGTTAAGAAACAGAAATTGAGTTTGATAATATTTTTTTAGAAGAGATGCTAATATATACATAACTCAACTCTTAAATTTAATTTCAAGAGATTATAAATATGTAGTAAGATCACATGTAAGATGGAAAAATATATTAAGAAAAGTTAATAATGTGATAGAGAAGAAAAAACTAGGTACTAGTAAAACTAGATTATACTTAGAGAAACCTTCATCCTGATAAAGACCATTAATAATTGAAAATTGTATGAACATACAATGGCAATGAAATCAGAAATGGCATTATAATGTGTGGAAAATAAAATTTAAATGAATAGCAAAATAATTAAAAACAAAAGAATAAAATAACTTATAAACAATATTGACTAAAATTCCACACAATCTATGAACTGTATTAACTTTACGAATAATAAAATTGATATATTTTTAAAAAAGCAAATGAAGAAATAGAGAAAGTGTAATGATAAATCAAATGTCTAAGAATGATAAATTATAGGACTGCATTAACAATGGAATATATCCACTTATAAGAATTTCAACATTCCTGGCCTTCTTCATTTGGAAAATTAGATGTAAACTAATTATTGGACAATCGCATAATAACATTAAACAATTACCAATAAACTTTATTAAAGAAATCAAAAAGAGGGACAAATCAATAGCACTAACAGAAATATTTAAGGCCACATGGGAATTGTTTGATTTACCAGACACTAGTTAACCTTTTCTGGAATCTCATCTTGGATTAGCTGAAGATATAGATATAAGAACTAATAATATAGTTAACAGATCCTACATTGTAAACATTTATAACCACTGAGTAAAATGTAAAACCTTACATTAATAAAAATAATCTTTTAATAAAATAAAAAAAAAGATAAATTATATAATTGAAAAAATGCATTAATGATGTTATAAAAAAGTGAGAGTAAAAACATATTAAAAACTACCAATCTAATATTAATTTTTTTTCAAAACTACATACTTATATATTTACTAAAATTAAACAAAGTGAGTACATTGTTTAATTTAAAATTTGCTAAAATTATAACTAATAAACAACTGATAATATTTGAACATTTCAATAAAAAAATAATAGGATTTAATAATGATTATAATAATCAATCGTATCTAAGCATTAAAAAATTAATGTAAAACAGCCATAATCATGAGGTGTCACTTTGTATTGAATTGTGAGCTTGCAAAGGGCTTAAAGCTCTGAAAACATTTACCGTAATTAATTAAAGCTTTGGAAAAAGGATTTATAGTTTTAAAATATTTTTAAATTTTATAAAATCTTTATAAAATGCAAAAGCAATTATTAGATAACATGGTGGTTCTACAAAAATTAACAATATAACAGAATTATTCTATTTATAGCAATTTATGGGAAAATATTTTTAAAGTGGAAATCAAATGAGATTAATTAAATTATTTGAATTTTGCATAATATTTGTTTGTTTTTGCAAATAATGCAAAAGGGATTCAGGAAAAGTACCAAAATAGATACAATGAAAGCAAAAAAAAAAATAAAAATAAAAACGTGAATATAAATGACTACTAACAAATATTGTAATGTTCAATTGCATTTAGCAAAAAAAGAATGCAAGAATTAATAGTAATAAATTAGAAGTACCAATTATATATATCTTCCAAAAATTATTCATATAAAAGAAATGGATCAAATTACTGAGATAGCTTAACTTGGATAGAAAAGGACTTAAATATATTCTATGTGTACCTATTTATATACGTCATTTAGGTACATAACAATAATATGAAAAAGTGTATGCTAGCTTTAACAAGAACGAATTAAAAATAAAACATTGATATCAGCAAAAAAGTTATGAGTTATACTGTGCTAAGCTGAATATATTGCTAAAAAAATGATAATAGATAAACAATAAAAATTCTAAAACGAATCTAAATAAATTGTTTAAAAAGTCATGAATAAATAAGAGCACTTTTTGTATATAGGTTAACTAGAAAGAACTGCAATTAAACTATAAAATTATATTTGCGGTAGAGAATCAATAATAATTTTAGAAAAAATTTCCATAGAAATTTAATTCAGCAGTTAGTTAGTCTAGTAGAATAAATCAATGGTTAAGATTTTAAATAGATTTTCAGCTTTAAAAAATGTAAAACACAAAAATTCTTATATTATTCCAATAAATGCCATTGATTGTTATTTATTTATATAAATATAGATAATTTTTTATTGCAGTTTGATTTTCAAGTGTCAAATTTACTTCACCCACAACATTGACACAATCCACTCTAGATAAATACAGTAAAGATTATTACTAATTATTTATTAAAGTAAAGATTATCTCTAACCTATATGTAAACTATAAACCTCACTTAAAGATTAATAAACCAGTAGTTTGAGTATTAATCTCCATGTATTACATAATATTAATTATTGAGATTGTCATATTTACATATGCCACTATTTGAATTGATATTGACAAGGTGTAAATTCAAAAACTTCACAATGACAATTAAAATAATAAAAACAATTTAAAATATAACTTTAAAAGTACTATGATTGATTTAAAAATATTTATGCAATTTTTTCAAAGTGTCTGAGATGAGCATCTATAAAAAAAAATGATATAAGTAGAGAAGGCAGTCCATTCTTTTCACTAAAATGTTTAGTCTTGTTCTTTGGATTGAATTTTTTTTTACTTAATAAATCAATAGTTTGAGAATTAATCTCACTGTTAACTGGAAAAAAATTCTTTGATTCCTCTTGGAGGTCTTACAGGAACCAAGCAGGTAAAATTTCTATAGTTCATTTCATATATTGTTGTCATTGCAGTTGTTATTTCTATGCGATTACTCATATAGTATACAGATATAGATTGGCTACTCACCAACATGTATTAGCCAGCATGGTGAGTTTAGTGGCTTTTTACATCTGAGTTTAAGATCAAGAAACACCATAGTCTTTTTTGTCAGTTGCATGATAGCTCTTAATTGAAATATCAGTTGAAATTTATTAAAGGCGGAATGAATAATTTTTTTTCTTCTGATAGATATTTACAATCATGACAGACAAAAATAAATTATGATCCTTATTCCTGAAAGCCTTAAGGCTGTAAAGATGCCAGCCAAGACAATAGTTGGAGACAAAGTCAAAGAGTACTAAAAAGGTCCTCATTGCAAACCTAAGTTGCCCTTTTATGATGATGTTTTATTTAAGTACATACAAATTCAGATTACTTTTAAGTGAAGGAAGATTGCAAGAATTGGAAGAAGAACTGTTATGTTAAATGGGACATTATTGCACTTTGGGAAGGTAGAAGAAAAGATGAAGAGATAATTGATTTAAAAAGTAGACATGTACTGTATTATAAAGGAACAAACATTGGAAGTACAAGTGGAGTAGGATTCATTATAAATAAAAAGTGAAAGAACAATGTTATGGAGATTGATGGTATTTTGGACAGGGTGATAGTTATTCAACTTAATAGCAGATATCAAATGCATATAATTCATCTTTATACCACAACAAAGTTGTTATTGTAATGAATATATAAAGGATTTTGTATGGGTATACAAAAAGTTTTGGATCAGACTATGAAAATGTTGTTGGAAATTTGATTATGGTGATAGAAATGAAAGAAGACATAGACTTGTGGAGTTTGCAGAAAAATATTTTTTTTTACATAATAAATTATTTTTTTAAGAAAAAAGGTGTTAAATAGAAATGGACATGGAAGCATCCAGATAAAGATATAGCAAAATTGTATCACATTAAACAAAAAGAAATTATGTATTTCAAGATTGTGATGGTCTTTATAAATTCCATTCAAGAAGTGACCATTGATTAGTGACATGTGAGATAGATGTTAATGCAAAATTAGAGAAACAAAAATTTATTAAGAAAAACAATATTCACAGTTAATAGTCTTAAAATTTAGAAACATTCCAATGAATTTGAATGAGAACTTGCAAATTATTCTCAAATATTTACAGATTTGATAATGATTACAATTTGAAAGAAATCAATAGAAAGATAACTGATACAATTTTAAAAACTGCAACAAAGATAGTTGGTACAAAACAGCAATTGATCAGTAAAATTTCTATTGAGACAAGATAATTATTGAAGAAAAGAAAAAATACAAATATATATAAAAATGATGCATTAAAAAGGATTGAATATCTCAAATTTTGTAAAGTGGTATGAAAAATAGTTGATAATGATATAAGAAGCTATAATTGTGAACTAGCATGGAAAGCTAGAGAAGAAAATAAAAGTCTCAAAAATGTAAAACAACATATTGGTATTGGTAGGAAACTTATTTCTGCAATAATAAAAAATATAGAACTATTACCAAAAAGGGAGATGGCATTATGAAATGTAGAGGAGATCTATCAAGAATTATATAGCAATAAAGAACAAGAAAGAGTATCTACTACAACTACTGTATCTTCTGAATTTCCTAGGATTTAAATGAAGAAGTAAGACATGCAATTACATTTAAGAAGAAGGGGAAAGATCCAGGTAATGATGAAATTATATTTGATATCTTAAAAAAAGTAGGAAAAAAGTTGAAAATTATTTGGCAAAGCTGTTTATTAAATGGCTTAATGAGAAAGATGTATCAGAATGCAGTACTAATATTAATATTTTTTTAAAAAAGTGATAAAGAATATATTAGAAATTATAGACCTATCAGCCTTTTATCAGATTTATATAAAATTTTTACCATCTACAGAGAACTTGGAATTTTAACCAACCAAGAGAACAAGCTGAATTTAAAAGTGGGTTTAGTAATGTAGATCATATCCAAGTATTGAGAGTAGTTATAGAAAGGACCAATGAATATGAATTGCCATTATGAGTTGGATTTGTAAATTATGAAAAGGCATTTCATTCTATATGCATTGTTTCAGTGATTAAACCATTAGATCATCAAAGTATAGACCCAAAATATTGTCATATTTTGAAGAATATTTATAAAAATGCAACAGCAACAATTAGATTACATAATGATACTAGGTAGATTAACATTGAGAAGGGTGTACAACATATTTATTCCATATCTCCAAAACATTTTACAGATGTTTTGCAAGAAGTATTTTATGGATTAAAATGGGAAGCTAAGGGAGTAAAAGTAAATGAAGATTATTTAAGTCATCTAGATTTGCAGATGATGTAGTTGTTTTTGCAAAAAATACTTTAGAGCTTCAAAAAATGTTGCAAGAGTTAACAGATTAAAGTAAGAATGTAAGATTAAAAAATAAATGTTAAGAAAACTAAAGTAATATTCAATGCCTTTTCTAAAAGATGAAAATAAAGATTGATAATGATGAGTTAGAAGAAGTTAATAACTTGGTCAAATTATTACTACAAATGGAAACATAATGGCTGAAATTAATCATAAAATTAAACTTGGTTGGAATGCTTTTAGTAGAAATAATTTAATATTAAAAAGAATTATGCTATCTATTTTGAAAAGAAAGGTGTTTAAAAAAATGTTTATCAATACTTACTTATGGGATCTAAGATTTAGATGCTTACCAAAAGAGCAATACAGAGACTTCAGGCTACTCAATGAAGTATGGAGAGAAGTTTGATAGGAAATAAAAATGGATCAAAAGATATATGTGAGAGAACAAACAGCTGTTATTGACATTATTGAAAGAATTAAGATACTGAAGTGGAGTTAGGCTATATATATATATATATATACATATATATATATATATATATATTTTTTTTTTTTTTTTTTTCTAGAAGATGTGATAATAGATGGACAGTTGAAATCTTAACCTGCATTCTAAGAGATTGTAAAAGACCTAGAAAAAGGTAACATGTGAGATTGAAAGATGAAATAAGAAAGAGTCCAGGGGTATATGGAGAAGAGAAGCTAGAGATGGGAGATGAATTGAACTTAGAGAGGCCTTCATACTGCTGTGAATTGATAATAATAAAAAATGATATACATATAAATATTTATGCCTGATATATGATCTATATAAAATCTTGAATAATATATTAAAAATGGATATATTCATGATTTCATTTTGAAAAAGCCTGTTTGTATTTGGTGCTTTTATTAAATTCATCATAAATATTAATACTTAAGTATATATGGCAGAGAGACTATCATTAACCTGAAAATATTAATTCAAAGATGAATTTACATTCAGAAATTATTTTATAAAGCATAATATTACTCAAATATAAACCTGTAATTATATCAGTAAAATAAAAAAATGTTTAAAAATTCAACATTTTATTAGTATAACCTAAATGTAATTCCCTATAGACTATTACATAAAAAATAATTAATAAAAATTTAAATGAAGATATTTAAATTCATTGTTACAAAAAAAGTTTCATATTGATGTCACATTAATATTTAGTAATACAATTTTTATATATCATAAAATAATGATAAAAATATTTAAAAATGTAAAAATTAATTTATTATATTAACGAATCCATTTATTGCTTTAAAAAAATTAAGTAAAAATATATATTTCAATCCGTTTCCTATTTAATATTTATTTAATTTTTTTCAGATTTTTTTTGTATTATGAAATGCAAAAATGACTGATTTGTGAAAATTATTTTTCTGTGATATTTTAAAGATAAATATTTAGCATAAAAATTTGAACATTTTGATTTTATCCATTGTTGAATATAATTTTTTTGTAATTCAACCTTTTTAGAAATAGGAAGTATATTTTGTGGTCATTTATATATTTTTTTTTTTTTTAAAGTTAATTATCAATGTAGAAAATTGCATTTTTCATGATTTTTTTAAATTACTGAATTATGCATGTATTACAAAATTTGGTAATACTTAAAATTTCGTTGTTTTTTTTTATATATATAAAAATATATTATGAGAAGAAAATTGATTACATGGTTCTTTTTTTTACATCTAAAGAAATAATAATTTGATATTAGAAGTTATCGCTACATTTTGTATTTAATTTCTTATAAAAAAATTTCAAACATAAAATTATGGTTTGATTGTTTCTGTACTATGAAGATTGTTCCAAGTTTCATAGAATTTAAATATTAATGTAATTTCTTTACAAAAATATATTATAAATAGAAAACTGACCACCTGGGTTTCGTTTTTTTTTTCTCACTTATATTTGAAGTTTCTTCTGCATATTGTTTCATTTTTTAAATTAATAAAAATATTTTTTTAACACACAGAACAAAAATAATAAAAACATATGAGAAATTCTGGTTCAAGTATAAATGCACCTTGGTGATCATTTCCCTTTACCAATGTTTTATTTGGGGGATTAAGTGGTAAAATGTAAGTCATAAGTATATTACTACTCTTAGAAAAAAAATAGAATGATGTTGAATTATTTACTTCATAATGTTATGTCTAATAATAATAAATAAATTTAACTTTAATTGAAATTTAAACTGTATATAAGTGATAAAAATATGATTATTTCTAATCTAAAAATAATTAGTAATAATTATTAAGATATTTATGTAAAGAAGATGGTAGCATTACAATTCACTTTTTTCATGCTATTTATATTAACTCACTGCCCTCTATTATAAGATTTGACTTTTTTTAATGCATTAACTTTTTTAATTTTTTTAAGAGTAGTAAATCTGATAAGTGATATTAATCAGGACAAACCTTAATATCTAATATGTCCAATGTCTCATTTAATATGACAAATAATTTATCTTCACACTACAGACTTAATAACATTTGTATATGAATGGAAATTATGATTAATAACACTTGTCAATTTCTTATTCTTATAAGAAATAAATAAATCAAAGTAAAAACACATTCTATTATTTTAAAACAACAAATAATAAATATGTCAGCAATGCTAAAATATTATATATATTAATCAAAATTCTTTTATTAAAGAGAAATGTTCTACATTTAATTTTTTTTAAAAATAATTAATACAAACACTTATAAAGTGTAACATTCAAATTATTTGCAAAACCAAGTTAGAATTTTTTTTAAAAAACTTTATTATAAAAACACAATTCAAGTCTTTCCTTTAAATTACATCTAAAATGAAAATTAAATATAATAAACATTTATCAGTTATAAAATAACACAAATATCACATATAACAGCTGTTAATGGGGAAAATAGATATTTTTTTCCATGTGTCATAGCATCGGCCGGGACGCGAACCCACAACCGTCTGCAACCAACTACTTGCTTGCATGGCGGCTGCGATACCTCTCGGCTAACAACGCAAGATGGCAAAATAGACATTTAAGATGTGATATGGGCATAAAATCATATGTTAAAAAAGGCTTTTTATGTATAATTGTTAATATATATATATATATTATATGAATTTTATATAGCTGTTATATACGATATTTTGTTATTTCTTATAAATTATATTTAAAAAACCCAGCATAATAAACTTCATTACTTCCAGTTATGATGACTATGAACTGTATCAAAGATATTTAGATTCATAAAATTAGAAAATATACTATTAGTCATTGTGTGCCACACATAAACATTTTACCATCAATTTTAAATATAGAATTCAAAAAGTATATACAGTACACTTTTTTTTTATTTTATAAAATTTTTGCTTTATTCCTGATATACATTTTCCCCATTTACATGTTAAAAAAGAGAAATGTTTTGAATACCAATTTTTCTTTGTGTAAATATTTATTATTACATATTTTTTCATAACAAAAACTTTTTTACTTTGTTACATTAATCTATTCTTTGTCAATTAAGGGCTTCCTTTTATTGGCTCAATATATATATATATATACTGAAGCAGACAGATCTGAGTTCGATCCTAGCTTCATGACATCTAGCCACAAGCCCACTTCAAACCCTAGTACTCACCTTAAATTTCCGATGCAATGGGGCTTTATACATTCAATCCATGCTAATTTCCATAAAGAAAAACTATTACATAAATGTGTGTTAAAATTAATTTGTTTGAGTTTAAATTAATCAATGCTATTAATAAATTCACGATAAAATTATTCATGCATTTATATATATTACAAATGTGTGGATTTTGTGCGTATATATTTATAAATATTTAAATATATATAATTGTTCGAAAGTTTCATTGCATCAGAAATGTTTATTTTACTTTTAAATAATTTGTTAAATTTTTAGTGATTAAAAGCTACATTCTTTTGATAGGGCATCAGATACAGTATAAATAGCTCTGAAAAGTTTGGAGAAGGAAGAAGCCATCTTTGTTGTAGAGAAGTGCCAGTAAACTCTATGCTTTTTAAAATCATGAATTCAAATAGTGTTCCTATCATGGTAAGGGGCTAAACATCAGGAATCTCAATGAAGCTACTAAATTCTTTCCAGACAAATCATGCTGCCAAAACCAAATAAAATGCTGTTCAAGTAATTGATCAAATGCGTGCCTACATTTTACTAACCTGGTTGTGTAAACTAAGAAACCAGCCTCGGAAGAAATGGATAATATATTTCCATAATGAACCGTAACTTTTTGGCCAGTTCCGAACCTTACTTTACACTCTCTTTAAGAGCTCTTTTCATTTATAAATGTAATACTCTGTGTAAAACCTTTTATTATGCTATTTTAAATTATATAAATTTTCTCAATCTCTAGTCCTTAGATTTAATTTTTCTTTCTTAGGATGGTGGTTCATCTACTATATTATATATATATATATTATGTGTGATTTATTAATGTCGTTTATTTTTAATTATATGCCAACAATCCTTCGACTTGATGAGTTCCTTGGTCCCATTCGCTTTGTGCAAATAATATATTAATTCTGATAGTAATTCTCGCCCATTAGAACTAGGTTTATACAGTTCTATTAATCATCGAGTCAAAAGAATTATTAAATGTTTACTATTTTTATAATTGGCTAATAACAAATTATTAGCTCCATTGCTAATCTATGCCCCAGCTATTTTTTGTATTCACCAATATGTATTTACTTGTATATAATCTTAAAATATTTTTGCAAAAAGGGTCGATAAAGGAATCAACTAAATATATTCTAATTCAAATTTCTGTTATTTTCTATTAAGATTCAGGAAGGGCACTATGTTTGGGGCATGATTCATATAATTTTATAATGCTTTAAAATAATTTTACTTAAAAGCTTGTTTGACTTTAATTAATTTGATCAAGTCATCACATAGAGCATTCTATAATAAATTGGGTTTTATTATTCAAATGATGACTACCAAGTCTTCATCTTTGAACGTTGCTGACGTAGGGCAATCTTCTGCTCCTTATGTGTGTCGATGATGATATTACCATTATTTTAATTATAGAGGAAGAAAGCACTTCCTCCACTGCTCATGGTATATTTGGAACACCAAAGGTTTGTAGCTATGACTCTGACTGGCTTTACCATATTTCATTGTCTCCTTAAAGGACAGTAAGACTTGTGAAATACAAGCCACCATAAGACTTAAATCACCGACCAGCTATTATCTTTCAATTTCAGTTTATAGCTCATAATTCGTCAGCACCGTTGCCTCTCTGTTCCAGTAAAGCCCGCTTTTATGCTCATAATTCGTGATGAAGTGATTTCAATTAAAGTCAAACAAATTCTCAATTATATTAAATTAAGTAAGTTTTCTAATAAAGATTAAAGTTATACCCTAAATACATATCTTGCTCTTCATGAATGGATTTGCGAATGTGAAAATAAATCTCACATTCTTTCGTATAAAATTTAGAGTAATAATTTCCTTCACAACTGAATACCTTTATCTGCCTTTAGTTTCTTGTTGGGGGCATAGACATAGAATTCCATAATATTGTGTAATACTCATTGGCATATAATAAGGACCGCCACTCTTATTATAATTATGAACTCTGTTAAAGGCTAGAGGTGATTAATATAATCATCATTTAAAATTCAAACAAAACTATTACTATTATTATTATTAAAATATTTTATAAACACACTTGGTTTCTTAATTCTCTTATTCAATAATTATTTAATGTTAAGGCTCACTGTCTGTGTTGGCAACACGAACATATACATAGAATTCGATTTAAAATTAATCAGTTTATTATCCAATATTAATGTCAGTTCAGGGGTCTCTAATCCTCACCAACTGTTGAGCTAGTTTCTTGGCGCATAGCACTGTGCCATCGATTTAGATCATCCATTGATCTAAGCTGGTGAGTTGGGTTTGAATTAATTTAGTTCAGTTGAGTTTGGATCCGACTTGCAGTTTAGGTGGTGGACGTTTTTCGACCAGTACAATATATATATATGAAAAACAAAAACAAGTTTTATATATGTAAACTTGCCATTGCTTGTATTAATGATCAATAGATGGAGCTTTACCAAGACCTCCAAACAACCGTATTTTTGTTTACATAAACGTTAGAGTCAGAATTAACTGTCTCTTTCATTGGCTCCAAGTTAATTCTGACTCTGACGTTTATGTAAACAAAAATACGCTTGTTTGGAGGTCTTGGTAAAGCTCCATCTATTGATATATATATATATTGGTTGAGCATAATCAATTAAATTTAGAGTATTATAAACAAATTAAAACTTCTATCTAGAAATATTTTGTGAATATTGTCTTTTGTTATTGTTCCCTTAATATAAGAAGAGGCTAATTATATATATATATTATTGTTTGATATATATATATATACACACAATTTGTTAAGAGACTATATAGACCAGGGATGGCCAAGCTTTTGGTTAGTCTGAGCCGCTTTTGAACGTTTGAAATGATTCAAGAGCTGCAACTAAATATTAAATAAGGTTATATTATAAATGAACAAATACTAATTGTATTTGGGTATATTTATTGAACATTGAAATAAATACATAAAACTAAATAATATATGTATTAAAAATTGAATATAATAAAAAAAGTAAATTTATTTATTATACTTTATTTGTTGTGAAATTTTAAAAATTCGGTGTATCACACCCGTCTGCAGCAATTCTTTTAGATGTTGGTTTATTAGTTGTGCGCGATATTTTGATTTTACAAATTTCAAACCGGAGTTAAAAGATTCACAGGAATAAGTTGTCCGAAAATCGAAATAATTCGATAGGCAGCTTTTTTAATTGTGGGTACTTTGATTCTGATACAAATTTTCAGAATTCATTGATCGGTATCGACTTATATTGTAATAGCAGAGCTTGATCTTCTTTTATTTCTAATAATTCTAATTTCACAGCTGCTTTTTCGGATATGGGAAACTCATCCTGAATGATGTCAATAGCAAATGGATTTACATAAAAAGCAAGAGTTGATTTAAAATATTTCAAGTCTTCAAATCTATTATTAAATTACGTTATTATTTCTTCTAGCTTTCCTTAATTGATACTCATTAAGTTTTTCTAATTTAATATCTGCACAGATATTTTTAAGACGAGGAAAATGATCTAATGTTTTATTTTTAAAATCGTCTTGCAAAAGTTGAATTTTTGTTCGGAAACTAAATATGCTCTAATAAAGGTCAGATATTATTTTATCTTTTCCCTGTAATGCTAAATTGAGTGTTTGTAAATGCTGCATGGTATCAGTAAAAAGCATCAAATACTGCAACCATTCATCATCATCCAATTGGGGATGTGATTTTTCCTTATTTTTCAGAAATATCGTAATCGGTTCAAGCAAATCTACAAATCGATCTAATACGCTGTAACTAGCTATCTATCTAACAATATAATAGAAATTAATGTCATTTGGAAGTTCTTCATCATTTCATTCTTAAAGAAAATTTTTAAATTGACAGTGATTTTTTGCATTTGTACAAATGTAATTTATAATAGGTAGAACAGTTGTCATCACATCAGAATATTTTAAATATTTAGCAATGAGATGTTCACAGTGAATGATACAGTGAACAGGCATGAATTGCAGAATTTTAGAATCATCTTTTAGAAATCCAATAAGACCGACTTTTTTACCCAGCATTACTGGAGCTCCATTAGTTGCAATACTTACAAGCTTATTGAGTGGCATTTCAAAATTCTTCAAGATTAAATTGAGTGCATTTTTATATCGATACAACGGGTTGATTCTTGAAGTGCCACTAAATCTAATAATTCTTCTTTAACAATTAATTCAAGAGAAACGAAACGTATGAAAACCACCAATTGATGGAGATCTGTGATATCTGTAGATTTGTCAAGAGCTAAACTGAAGGTGATAGAGTTCTTCAGATCATTTTTTTTAAAATTAACTTCAAGAGATTTATTAAAATATTATGCATCATTCGATTGTGTCTATATATAGTAATTTGCAAAATAATTTTGTGCAATGCTGCATTATTTGGTTCTAAAATTGTAACTACCTCTTCTAATTTTTTTTAAATAAACTCTCGGGAATTTTGCACATGCAATATTCCAGGACATTATGAAACTAGCTTCAACAACTTTATCAGCTTGATTGCTAAATGCCAACAAAATGGACTGTTGTTTACTTAAGCTTGATTTTAAAGAAGCAAGTTTTTCTGATCATAATTTTGAATTCTGTGGATACTGAGCAGAAAATTGAGGATGATTGGATTCATGATGATGAGTAAATTACCAACTTTATAATTTGCTAATGTAGATTTACAAATAGGACATAATGTCTTTTCATTATTGTCAATAAAAAAGAAAATTTCCTCCCATTCACTATTAAAAGTTCTATTTTCATGTTCATATATTTTTTTTTTTTTGTTTTTATTCTCTTTCACCATAGTTTTTTAAAAAACTGAAAATAATGGAATGAAGCATTTAAGCAAAAAAAATTGGTTTTATTTTTAACAATATGATGAAAACACATATAATGCTAAAAATAAACTGCAAAAGAAAATACAATCAACTTACCAAACAGAGCAGAATACAAACTGATTGTTTCATTAAAAGTTTAGAAATTCATAGTGTTGATCGGACATCATTTCATCAATTAAACTTTTGAAGTAAGAAAATTTTCAGATGTTTTGTAACTTGGCTATTTTATAATCAAAAAGTGAGACTAGTATATACCCTAAATAAAATACTTCAAGGTTATATAAATATATGAATACATGTCGATATGGGGTCTAAAGAAAACAATTTTCTCAATTTTAATATGTTTAAAAAACAATTTTTTAATTTTTATAATTTTGTTTTAACTATGTAAGTACAAGAAGGGATCTAAAGTGCATGTACTGGGAGCCACAATTAATCTTCTAAAGAGCCACATGCAGCTCATGAGCCACAGTTTGGCCATGTCTAATATAGCCAAATAATTCAATTGTGAAAAATAAATTCATACCAAATAGATATTAGCTTACTTTAAAAATAGTGAAAAAGATTTAAAACTCATGTATGAGATTTAAAATATTTGTTAATTTTATATGCAAAAAAAATTGACAAATTTTGTTGTTGTTGTTGTTGTTATTATTATTATTATTATTATTATTATTATTATTATTATTATTATCATCATCAACATTATCATCATCATCATCATCATTATCATTATTATTATTATTACGTTTCAATAAAGGCTTTATTGATCTCAATGGTTTACATAAGTTTACATCTAGAAAAATTTGAAATTTAACATACAATGAATAATATTAGGGTAAACATATATAAATGAATTTAGTGGTTACACTTTGTGGTTAATGGACTATAACAATATAAAAATTAAAAAAGCAAAAATAATCAGAGTTCTAACGTTTGAGGAGCTTATTTAGTTTTGTCCGCATGTCACTTTGAATGTTAGTTGTATGATAGTTTTTCTTTGCAGCATTCACAGCATTGATGGTTGTTTTAACAATGACCATGTTGCTGCATATAAGTGGGGGTTGGTTATTATTTTATCTCTATTTCGAATGTGTAGCAGTTTGTTGCTAAATGTAGCTGGGTGTCGTCTGGTGTTATTGCCAATTAAGAAAGTACATCGGGTGCACCAATATGCATATAGAACAAATGTGGCTGCCCTAATGCTAGGTATTGATCTTCCCTGAAAAGCAGCTATTATGTGATTAATGATTGTACCCGGTTTTCTGTAGGTGTTACACATCATCTGTCGTGTTTGATTAAGTGCTACACATTGATAAATAAAGTGGTCCAGTGTCTCTTCTGCTCGATGGCAGAGTCCACAGAAGGGGTCAATAGATATATACATTCTTTTATGATAAAGAAAGTGGGTTGTTGGCAAGGCAATGAGATTGATTTTCATGATAAAATCAAAGTATTTGGGCTCTAGAGCCCATTTTTTATATTCCTTGAGTAGTCTCTTGTTGTTAATTCCTAGCATAGGTTGTATAACATTAGTATCTGCTTCTCTGTTTATTA
Source organism: Epiperipatus broadwayi (assembly GCA_028023455.1). Lineage (NCBI taxonomy): Eukaryota > Metazoa > Onychophora > Udeonychophora > Euonychophora > Peripatidae > Epiperipatus > Epiperipatus broadwayi. The sequence continues at coordinate 693,905 of JAQFVV010012665.1, read as the reverse complement.
AACCATAAATATCCCAGTATGAATACTTATGCAAATACTGTTCTGGAATCTTGTCTGTGGTTTTGCATTGGTATATAATGTTGGTGAAAAAGGAACCTTTTGGAGGTGGTCTATCTGTTGGAGTAACTTCTAGCAAGTGGTTAATTTTGGGGTATTTGGCAAGTATTGTGATTATTGAGTTCCTTAACTTCTGTATATGAAAAACATTGATGTTGTGCAAGCCAAGTCCATTTTTTATTAGAGGTTGGCTAAGTTTTTTTGTGGAAATTGCTACTGTTTTTCTGGCCCAAAGTAGTTTATTATATATGGTTTTAATTTTTGAAATGAACCCCTTTGAGAATGAAATAACCGGTACATAGTAAGTTATTTTGGTTGTGATAAGCTGGTTAATTAACTGTACTTTGGAATATAGTGAAAGATATGCCTTGGACAAGGAGTTTATAATTTTTGTGGCTTCTTCTTTAAGTTTATTTTGGATATGACATCTCATTCCTGTAATTCCCATATGAAATGGGAACCCAAGAAAAGAGTTTGGTTTTGATTTGTAAATTGATGTACATGGTTTACCAGTGTATAGAGACCAGGCTGTGGTTTTTGCTGGATTAAATGATAATTCATATTTTTGTGAATATTCTTGTAATATCTTTTGGAGTTGCGGTATTTGTTTTTTTGATGTTAGGAATATGGTAACATCATCCATATAGGCGATGCATGTAGTGCGCTGTGTTGTGTCTGGTATCTCGATCCCAGTAAATGCATTTTGTATGCTTTTAATAAGGGGATTGATGTAAAATATAAACAATAGTGAACTAAGAGGGGATCCTTGGGATATAGATTTGGTGGGTGTGAAAGATGGTGAGTTTCTTCCATTTAAAGTTATATGGATCTCTCTGTTCAGAAGCAGGTTAGCAATTATATATAGATGTGTTCTAGGAATTTCTGTGTCTTTTAGCATTTTTAGAAGTGTGTATATATTGACTGAGTCAAATGCAGCTTCTATATCAAGCTGCACAACAACGGGTCCATATTTTTTCCGCTGTTTTACTGTTGCTAGAATTGCTTTGAAGAATAAAGCTGCTTCTGTTGTTGAAGAGTTTTTCTTTGCATATTGTGCTTCGGAGATAAGTGGCATTATATACGGTTCAATTTCATCTTTAATAATTTTCTCCATAATTTTGATCGGCAAAGGTCCCATAGATATTGGTCTGAGGTCTGTAATAGGTGGAATAATTGCTTTCTTTTTATTATAGGGTACTATGGCTATTGGATAGACACCCTCCATGGGTTGAATTTGTTGTGCTAGATGGTTTGCTAACTGACACAAATATTCTGTTGTGAATTTGCTTAGATGCTTTAATACAAACAATGGAACTCCAGGACTACCTGGATGGCAAGCGTTTCGAATAGTATTTAGTTTTGTTGTGAATAGATCTTTTGTGAATGGGGTTTTTGTCTCTGGTGGGCCAAACAGATTATGTGGTATTTTATATGGTTGTCTTTCTTGTAATTTCTCTTTAAAATATTCAAAAATTGGCATAATCATATTGTGTCCTGCATATGTTCCACTATTTGTATATAGTGCCATTGGCACTTTTACATCTGGTTGGTTCCCCAGCGCCCATCTTATATAATCTCTTGTCCAAGTGTGTGGCCTGGTTAGGCATACCTTGCTTTTCTTTATCTTCAGATAGCTTTTGAGTTCTTCACATGCTTTATTGTATGCATGTGTAAGCTTGAATATATACTGCTGGGTGCAGTGTGATGGGTTAATCATGATTATTCTCTGGTGTAACTGATCTGCCAGAGACAAAAGTCTTGATGGTGGAGGTTGTTTTTTTGTTATATGGTTGATGTTAAAGGACAACATTCCCATAAATGCTAGATATTTCTGGACCGGGTTCAAAGTCATATCTTTGATTTTGTTTAGCATTATGTAGGTCTCAGAGAACAGAAATTCAGGGGTTGTTTCTGGGAGTAAAACTCTTATTGTTCTTGTAAGTGGAAAGGGTGATATTTGAATTTGGGCACAGTCAATTGTGACTATTTGAGCTGAGTGATCAGAAAAAGTTGAGGGAGTTAGTTTTATTTCAATAAGGTGGTGAAGCATTGGAGAATAAAAGCACAGATCAATAAGTGAAGAGAAGCGATTATTGTGGAAAGAGATGGCATCATCTGGCAAAAAACCTTGGCCACTCATTAGTGGTATGTTTATTCTGTGAAGCCAACGTTGGGTAAATTCCTGATATTTTAAATTAAAATCTCCAATTAAGATGGTTGGGTTTGAAGTTGTAGCTAACCTTGAATTAATGTTTGCAATTATGGTATCTATTTTTTTATCCTGTAAAGGCATATATACAAAAACCAGATTTATTGTTATGCTTTTTTGGTTGAAGGTTGCAATTAATAAGTTCATGTCAATGTGAATTATTTTGAACATTGTGAATGGGCAATTTCTAGCAATTATGAGTCCAGTTCCAGCTGAGGGAGAGGAAGAGTCTCTGGAGCATGCACAGAAACCTTCCATATTTAAATGTTTGGCTGGGTCAGTTTGTGATCCAGCATAAATTTTTGTCTCAAGTATACCAAGCAAGTGTGGTTGTATATCCTTGATCCAATGTTTTAACTTATTAATTTTTGAGGTTGAGTTCAAACCCCTGACATTGATTGCCGCAATTTTTATTTTCATTATATGTTTTTTGATTGAGATTTAAATATTAGGGTTGATCTGGTGTTTCTTCCCATTCATTCTCATATTCCATTTCCAGATCTTCATCTGTTTCCACTGTAGTTGTATTGTTGTGATCAGAAAGGCTAAGGTTGGCTTCTGTTTTGATTTTTTTGGGCCCTCTATTTTTCTTTGGTGGGCGGCCTGGTCTTCTTCTTTGTTCTGTGTCAGCTTTGGTGATTTGAGGCATATTTGGGGTGATAGCTTTCATAATTTCCATTGTTGTATTATTTTTAATATTGGGTGTTTGGTGTGTTATATATATTTTTTCTTGATCACTATTACTGTGTGAGTTTATTTGTTCTTTTATTATCTCTTTTTCATCGGTATTTTTGGTAGGCTGACTTAGATTGTGCGCTATTTTTTCCATTGGAGCCTCTTGAGGTTGTTGACTTTCTGTTTTTTTATCAGTGGGGGTTTGAATTCTATTGGTTGATTTTGTTGATAAATCCAGAATTTCAGGTGCTGGCAACGTGTGTGCAGTTTTTTTATTATTCAATTGCTGTTGATCTGTGGTTTTTTTATTAATTTTTTCTTGTTTATTAGTTGTTTTCATTATCTGTTTTGTACTGTTTGATTCCGGTTGGTGAGCTTCTGTTGGTTGATCTTCAGAGCTCGGTTGGTTTTTTTGGTTGATTTTGGTGTTGCAATCGATTGCTAAGTGTCCGGTTTCACCGCACGCAAAACATCTCGGCCTTAATCCTTTTATGTGAATAGTCAGTATTGCATTCTGGTCAATTATTTGTGTTGGAATATCCTCCGGGTTTACATTGTCATTCAGCTTTATTTTGAAATGAAAGTTGTTGCTGAAAACCGGTATGGGGGTGTCGGATAAGTAGATTTGTTTTATATAAATAGCTTTGCCAAATGACTGTATTAATTTTTGAAAATCCTGAATAGTATATCCGAAGTAAGTGTTTTTAATTATTCCGTTACAATAGTTTTGCAAGCTTTGATCGACTATTATTAGCGCGTAGCTTCCCAAAGTTTTTACTTTAGTTTGAAATCTTGCACGCTGATGTTCATCAAAAAACTGAATTGCAACGTATCACGAGTTTGGATGCTCTCCAATACTAGAGACTGTATCCCACAATGCTGTTGCTGTCAGCTCCTCGTAAAGAAGCTCTCTGGGGAATTTATAGAGTGTTAAATTCCTATCAGTGACAGCTAACACTAATGATCTCGGTGAAAAAAATTTTTGGAAAGTTGCGAATAATTTTTTTGGGATGGTGCTGTTGAAATTAACGTTTATTTCTTGCAGTTCATCTTGATTCCATATCGTTGGGGAGGGCTCTTCATTATTGTTTTCCATGAGGTTTAAATTATTTATGTCGGCTTGATTTACCTTCCTAAATCTTGCTGTCTGTGTTAATGCTGGACTTTTTTCGATGCTGTGAAGCTGCTGGTTTATTTTTGTTACGTTTGCGTATGTTTTTGCGATAGTGGCAGTTTTCATTTTATCGCCGTTTGTTTGAGCGCAATTTACGTCGTTTGCTTCTTGACGTGACGCCATGCTTGTTTATGACGTTAGAATTTATTTTTTGTTATGAACGACCGTATTACTTACTTTTTGCTAGAAAAACAACTGTTCAGTAATTAGCCATCGCTGTCTTTATCTATCACAGATATATATCACAGTTTTTAAGTGTGAAAACGATTAGAATATGGGAAAAAAAAGATTATTAATAAGACCTTCGTTCTTGATGACTTAGGCATACACGCACATGCGCATTCTCTTATTATTATTATTATTATTATTATTATTATTATTATTATTATTATTATTATTATTATTATTATTATTATTATTATTATTATTATTATTATTATTATTATTATTATTATTATTATTATTATTATTATTATTATTATTATTATTATTATTATTATTATTATTATTATTATTATTATTATTATTATTATTATTATTATTATTATTATTATTATTATTATTATTATTATTATTATTATTATTATTATTATTATTATTATTATTATTATTATTATTATTATTATTATTATTATTATTATTATTATTATTATTATTATTATAGGATGTTACAATTGTTTAATTTTTGAATTTGAAACAACATAATTCCCATTTAAATTCTTATAATCGAATACTTGATTATGTTCTAAATAACTTGCCTGAGATTAAATGTTTTTGTGTTTCATCTCTTAGTCTTTCTATTGATTTACATCACCCACCTATTGAATTTTTTGTTAAAATAAATTATTTTAAGTGGCATGTTCCTTTAAATATTAAAAGATGTTATAAAAATGGGGATTATATGAGTCTGTGTAAGACAATTTCTAATTTTGATTGAAGCCCGTTATATTCCTCAACAGGTGTTAATTATAATATGGAGTTTCAAGTATTTAATGATCTTATTGATTTTTATATATCAAGAAAATGTGACTCTTACTATTATTATTTTCCTTTTTGGTTCTCAGATAAACTTAAAAAAATTATTAGAAGGAAATTGTATCATCATATGCAATACATTAAAACACAAATTGATTATCAAAACTATATTAAAAATATGGAGCTCAATTTGTCAGATAATCCTAAAGAATTTTGATCTTTTATTAAAAGTCCTGGTGTTACCAAAAGAAAGTCTCAAATGGATTATAATTCATCTTTAAGTGCTGATGACTTTTCAATTCATCTTTCTCAATTATTTGGAAATTCTCAACTGTCTAGATTTAATTTGACTAATGAATGTTTTAAAGATAGCATTTCTATTGATTGTTTCAACAATAGTAATATTATATCAGCTGTCAAAGAACTCAAAACACATTCAAGTATAGGTTATGACAATATACCTTCTTTCATTTATAAAGGTTGTGCAGAATATATTGTGACTCCTTTATGTTACATTCTTAATTGCTCCATTAAAAATTGTATTTTTTCGAACTCTCTTAAACTTGCCAAAGTTATACCTATTTTTAAAAATGGTTCAAAAAATCATGTTAATAATTATCGACCAATTTCTGTGCTTCATATAGTTGCACACATATTTGAAAGATGTGTTTATAAGAAAATTGTTAATGACGTAAATAAGATTTTGGTTCCTGTGCAACATGGTTTTTTACCTGACAGATCAACTGAAACTAATCTTTTAACAATAATTGATCACATTGCTAATGCCTTTGAGAATCAATGTCATTTAGATGTTATTTATTTTAATTTATACAAGGCATTAAAGTGGATCATTCTAAATTGCTTTACAAAATGTACAAATTAGGTTTTCCCTAAAATTTAATTGCATGATTTGGATCTTTTATTAGAAAAATAATGGCTTATGTAAAGTTTAAGAGTAATTCTTCTAATCCATATTATTGTAATATAGGAGTACCTAAGGGAAGTACTCTTGCACCATTATTGTTTAACATTTATGTTGGGAGAGAGTTTGGAATTTTCACATATTTTATGCCATGCAGAAGATTGTAAAATTTTAGAAATATCAACTCAACTAATGATTACATATTATTACAAAAAGACATTAATAATTTTGTGAAATTGTGTAGAGATAATAAAATGGATTTTAATATGGATAAATGTTCAACAGTTTCTTATTTCAAAAAATCTGAAATGATAATTGTCCTTATTTTATTGAAGATCATAATATAAAATTTGTTGATATTCAGAAAGACCTTGGTATTATTTTTGCAAGCAATGGATCATTTCATCATCATATTGAAAATGTAGTAAATAAGGCTTTTAAAATTATGGGTGCAATTTTAAGACATGGTAGACAATTCAGTAGTTTTACAAAATATAAATTATTCCTCTCTTTGGTTTTGCGTATTCCCAGTTCCAAATGAGATATTATTAAAATTCAATTGATTTATGATAAATTTTCCAAGTATATTAAGTTAAATGACCATTATCTATCCCTATCTGTTAGAAGAAAAATGAGAGATCTTAAAATTTTATATAACCTTGTCAATCAGAAAATTGTATTAACTAACAAAATTTCAAATATTACTTTTAATAATTGTTTACATAAACATGTAGATTTACTTTATTTCATATTCAAGTTTGTCGCTCTAACATAGTAAAATTTTCACCTTTGTTCCATTTGCCTAATACCTATAATCATGATTTTACTAATGAAAATATTTTTACATTAGACTTTAAAAAATTTGTTATTTAACTTATAAAAAAATATGGCATATAATCATATTAATAATTTGTCATTTGTACTCATTTATGTATATTATTATATAGTTGTTATGGTACAATTCTGTAATTGGCTTAATGCTGTAGTTTTGTATGGTAAATAAATTGAATTATTATTATTATTATTATTATTATTATTATTATTATTATTATTATTATTATTATTATTATTATTATTATTATTATTATTATTATTATTATTATTATTATTATTATTATTATTATTATTATTATTATTATTATTATTATTATTATTTATTTAACAATAATAATCTGTATTAATTCTTTGTGTTACATAGTATTACTTAGCATTGATTGTAAGGGTTACAAGTGCAATCATGTTGTATAGGTTTTTATATTGGATTAATTCAAGGATTACAATAATCAGGTTTCAAGGTATATTTTTTACAAATGCTGTTAGTTTTGATATAGAGATGGATATTAAGTTTAGTCATTAAAGACTTAAAAAATAGTTCAATATAAAACTCAATTTCATAGATAGATAGATAGATAGATAGATAGATAGATAGATAGATAGATAGATAGATAGATAGATAGATAGATAGATAGATAGATAGATAGATAGATAGATAGATAGATAGATAGATAGATAGATAGATAGATAGATAGATAGATAGATAGATAGATAGATAGATAGATAGATAGATAGATAGATAGATAGATAGATAGATAGATAGATAGATAGATAGATAGATAGATAGATAGATAGATAGATAGATAGATAGATAGATAGATAGATAGATAGATAGATAGATAGATAGATAGATAGATAGATAGATAGATAGATAGATAGATAGATAGATAGATAGATAGATAGATAGATAGATAGATAGATAGATCCTAAAATTGTAATATCTGGTATCATATTAAAATTATTTACGGTCACTAAATTAATCTTGATTATTGTTCTTCTAATTATTAAAATTGTAATATACCAAGGAGGTAACTTATAATTCATGTAGCATAAAATCAAGCTATGAGTGCTATACAAAGAACAAAGTCAATTTAGAGTTGAATTACTTATAGTGACAGCTGGTAGATTGTGATAGATGGGGAGTAAATTCTGTATTATTATTATTTTTATTGTTAATAATAATAATAACAACAACAACAATGGTTCTTAGACTCTGGATCATAACCTAAATTTTCGTCAATGTTATTATTACTATGTCAAGATACTGAACTTCACTATATAGATACTCTTTAAAATGCTTATTTTATTGTATATAAATTATCATATTATTTTAAATAGAGTCAATAGCGATTTTGTTTTGCTCATCTCTAAAATTTAGATTACAAATATATATATATTTAATAATAATATATTTCAATGCCATCATCAGCAATCATTCATGAACAGAGGAGATACAGAAAGACTATCCCAGAAAAAAAATAGAAATAAAATAAACAAATCAATTTTTAAATGACAAATACGTCGTCATCTATGGTACACATTATATAAATTTATTCTAAGGCATTTTTTGATGATTTACTCTGTCAAGAGCTGCTCCTTTTATTCTAGATTAGAAAAGTCTATTGTACGGTTGGATAACAAATGGACACCACATGATAGTCATTTCCAAACTTAGGACTTTTGTAATTGTAACATTTGTGTTTGAAGCTGATTGGCTGTAGAGTAAAAAAAAACAACTACTGCTTATAACTATATTAAATGTAAACAAAGAAAGCCACGTGAGACTTTATAGACTTCGTTTTCTAAATGAATATAATTTAATTTTTATTATTATGTTTATGTAAATAAAATACTCATTTTTCATGTCGATCGTGGTAAAAATAAATTGAATTAATATAAATCATGCTTAAAAAGTTAAAAAGCACTCAACTAATATTTTGGGTGTTTGTTTTTTTTAATTTACAGTGGTACTTACGAGAGTTTTACATTTACAAAAAAAAAACTAAATATGAAATCCTAGAAAAAATTGCATTAGAATAAATAAATAATAAGATTATTAAAATGCTATCATTAGTTTGGTCATAATATCTTATTAATTTCATAAACGTACAGAAATGTAAAAATGTGCATATTTACACTTGTAATTTGTAAATGACCTCATTTTTTTGACATGCTGTATTCATTTTCATTTCAATTAGCTTTTTTTAAAAAAAAAAAAAAAATTCAAATTCAGTATTAATTTGTATGAACAATACAATTTAACGTAATTTATGTTAATAGCGATATTTAATAAAAATATTTTCGTAATGCATTGCCTGTGGTTATAGTAACTTGACCCAAAAATATTAGTTAATATTTTAGAAAAAAAAAATCATATGTATTCCAAAAATTACACAATTAATTATTATAATTTTGACTGGTTAAATTATATTTGTATTTATCTATTTACCTATCTGTTTGTCTGTCTATCTATATATATATTTATTTATTTAAACTATTAATCTCTTTATGTATATATGTATAAATATTTGTCCATCTATCTATCAATTATCTATTCACATTTAATCTATCTACCCATACCTATTTTTCTAGCTTTTTGTATGTATATTTTTCTGTCAGCCTATCTATTTAACTATCTATTAATATGCTTCTTTAATTATGTACATATATTGTCTGATTGCTAATTCATCCATCTATCTATTTCTTTATCTATCCATTTACTTTCCTATCTATCTACTTAGCCATCCACATATAACGATTTATCTATTCATTTAAAAATTTTATATATTTAATTTGCAAAAAAAATTGTTTCAAAAGTGAAGAAAATTCAAATCTGCATATACAATAAATTTCTCATTATTTTAACGCTTTATAATTGCTAACTTATAGCTCATATTTCTTAACTTTGAACTATCTAACACTATGAATGCTTTTTATTTGTGTAAGAGAGAACAATTGAGGGCTGCAGTTTTTTATGTAAACATAAGTTTGAATAATTGCATTATAAATATTTGCGTTGGTGGCCGAGTGGTTAGCACAGCCGCCTTTCAAGCAGATGTCCCGGGGTTCGCTTCCCGGCCGACGCTTTGACACATTAAAAAAATTAATAACAATTTTAATCTTAATATATCTTCATTTAACGCTTGCAAAATGCTAAAATAAATATTACTTGCTGCACATCTATGTTTTATATAACATGGTAAGGTTTGTGCTTTTTAATAAAAAAATACTTGAGGATATTATTTATAATTTCATTTTTAGGCAATTTTAATGAGAGATATTTTTAATTATATATACTTTGAAAGAAAACATATCCATTAGAAGACTTTAACAACCCATTCAATTAACTAATGCAGTTATGTACAATTTTCAGTTTTTTATATTTTTTTAAAATAATTAGATCATTATCATAAAGGATAATTACTTTTAATTAACTAATTATTTTATTTTTATTGAAATAATAACTTTTATTAATTACATTTTCAAATATTATTTTGTTAAAAAAATAGCCAAATAATAGCAGAAACAATATACTTATATTCTCTTTTCGTATGTATTGATATGAAGATTTTTACGGGTTACAGATATAAAAGATATACTTAATGGATTCATCTATATATAATTTTTATAAGACGTTTTGGCAATTTTATATATCTGTTTGTTTGTTTTTTGCTATTAGTGGAATGTTAATATTGTTATAAACCAATGTTCACAGTGTCTTTATAACCACCTTTAAAATATTCTAGTTATCACCCATTTGATGGCTTGTGTAACCAAGCCAAAAGGTCTTATAATAATCATACAAGGATATAATTAAGCAAATTCATATCTTTTTTTTTTGTTTTTTTTTCTTTATCAATATTTGAAAATATATATATATTATTAGAAAAAATGACCATTTAAATGAAGTTCTTCAATTTAGAGTCCATAATGGATTTGATGGTTGTTTGAAAGATGTCCTCTTTTATAAAAAGGCAGTTATTATTAATGTGGCTCATAAGTACATCTGTACCTTCATTGTTTTTTTCTAAATAAATTTACATTATTTTTAAAACATTGAAAATATTTGAATTTCAAAACTAATATATCAATATATACAATTTATAAATATAATTAAAATTAATGTATTAAAAATATTTAAATTCTTTATTATTTTATTTTTGTTTTTTGATAACTATTACATTTTATTAGCTTTATTATTTGTTTTTTTAGCATATTATTTTGGTTGGGTTTATTTTTTGTATGTATTTATTATTAAGTTATTATAAAAATTGCTTTTCAAATGATATATAAAAAATCAATATGGCATTATAAGGAATGACCTTAGTAAAGAAAATGTACTACTGTTTCTACTTATGAAATATTTATATTCTTTATATTCTATGTAATATAAAAATAATGAAAAATCAAACTGTCATATATGCACATGTACTTAGTTTCAGCATCCAAGAAAAAAAATTGTGTTGATTAGCAACAAAGTTTTAAAAGAAGAGATAACAGAACAATTTTTGTTAAAAATATTACTTTTAAAAATATGAAATCAAAAATATATTTGTGACATTAAAATTATTAATATTCATTGCTGAACTGTAAAAGAGATTTCAAAAGACACCACTCTTCATTGTTATGGATAAAAATTACCTATCCATATTATGGGCTTAACTTTTTGATTAAATAATTTTGCTTATTTATGTGACTGTTAACTTCAAAGATGGCATGATAGACCTGTTGTTTTAATCACTCTCCTACCATTATTTAAACTGATATTTAAGTAGATTTTTTTTTACAACATTAAAACTGTGATCTCGTGAATATTGATTTATTAAATCAAAAAGTCTAAAGATGTCAGTATCTTCCAGATTTGCAGAAATCATTAAACAATTTTTTTTCATTTTTTCTCCAAAAACAAATCCAACCCCCAAAACATTGAAAATTTACTTCTTTGAGCTTTGGTCCTCGTGGCATTCATGAGATTATTTTGAGAAAATTTTTTGAATAAAAAATGTGAACTTTTGCTACTTATTTTATTAAATATTTCTGATTATTTTTTACATAATAATTGTTTAATAACTATTTAAAACCAAAAAGATGCATATATTTTTTGATTTTATTCATATACATTTTATTTTTCAGTCTTGAGAAGCCTATATTTTATGACATTGATCATGTAACACCATTACCTGTCAAAATTGACATTATGTTAGAATCTTTTAGGTAAATATTCTAAAAATTATAAACCAATTTTTGGATTTAAAATCAGAATGTAAGAAAATTAACCAAAATTATTATTTATTCATTCATACTTTAAAAGTAAATAAAAAAAAGATTTTGTTGTATATTACAGATTTTTTTTTAGATCATTGATTCTTGAATTGCATCCTTTGTTTTTATTTACAATTCCATTTTTTAATATTAGTGAAATTCAAATATGATTTTTTATGTTTTTCAATGGTAAAATTAAAGTAAAAAAAATCAAGCCCAATTTAGGGAGTTTTAGTATAAAATAAGATTTTATACAAAATGAAAGCTTTAGCATTGACAAAAACTATCACCAGGTGTAACAATATGAATGTCAATCTATTAGATGGGTAATTCTCAAAAGTATGCATTAAAAGTCGTCTGTAAAATCAACTGCTTTATATTAAAAACAGTGACTACACAAATAATAGCAAACTTCATAATTATCAATTTACAAAAATAATGAATACTTGGGAGGATCAACTAAACCAGTATATATATTTGTAAATTTTAAAAAAGTGTCCTTTATGCAATAAATAGAATATTAAAGTAAAATTGTTCCAAATGGATTACCAAATCATCTCTATGAAATTAATTATTTACAATAATATTTTACTTATTGTAAAAATTTTGAAATTTAATGAACATTTTGTTTAACAAAACATTATTTAACTTCAGATGTATATCAAAAGCATTGAATGAACAAAGAAACTTAATATGTTTTTATATGGCTTTTCAAATATAATAATTAAATCCATTTATAGATATGTTATTATAATCAAAACTTGTAATGAAAGCTTTGGAAAATTGAATTATGATGGAATAATAGATAATCTTGGTGATCACCAGTTGAGTGAACAATTGTACTTTAGCATATATTGAGAGGTATGCTTTTGATAGAGAAGTAGTGATCCATTCTCCTTCATCTTTTAACTTGTTCTGGATTTTTTGCTTCATTGCATTTGTCTTCATATAGAAAGGAAAGCTGAGGAAGGCAGATGGTTTGCCTTGGCAAATTTGTATGCATGGTTTACTAGGGTATAGCGACCGACAACAGTCTTGTTCTGACTAAATTTTAAATGGTGTGTTGATTGGAAATGTTGAAGTATTTTCTGTAGTATTGGTATTTATTTTCTAGATAGAAGGAAGACTGATGTCATCCATATATGCAATGTCGGTTACATGTTGTGATGTGTCTGGTATCTGGATGCCTTTGATACTCTGCTGGATTTTGACTATAAGTGAATTGATGTAAAAAGTAAATACCAGTCAGCTGAGTGGGGAGCCTTGGGTTATGTGTCAGCTAGCATGTTAATTAATGTATTAATATCAAATGAGTCAAAAGCTGCTTCTATATCAAGTTGAACTGCAATTGGTGCATACTGTTTCTGGTCCCAAACTGAGTTCAAGACTGTTTTGAATATCATTGCATCTTGAGTAGTAGATTATTGCTTCCTTGCAAACTGGATGAGTGAAATTAGTGGTAGAATGTATGACTCTAGCCAATTATTTTAATGGTAAGTGATCCCATTGAGATGGGGCAGAGGTTGTATAGTTTTAATATGGGGACTTGTTTCTTGTTGAGGGGGACTATTGCAATTGGGTATAAACCCTGGATGTCATGTAACTTCTATGATAGGTGATTTGCAAAGTCACACAAGTATTGGGTAGTGAACTGACTAAGATGTGCAAGGGTGAATTTTGGGATTCCATGTGCTCCTTGATGACATGCATTAGATATTGTTGCCAGTTTAGTAGTAAATTTTGTGATTTTAATTAAATGAGGTGTATGTTTCTGGTTTTCCAAAAATATCAGAAATAAATTAGACCAGATAGTATGTTTTTAGCTTTTGTTTGAAATGATGATAGATTGGTTTTAACATTATTTTCTGCATATGTGATCACCTGTTCTGTGAGTACCATTGGCACTCTGACAGTAGATGGGTAGCCTAAAGCTCAGCGAATGTATTTCCTTGTCCATGTATGTTATTGGCTGAGGCAGATTTTATTTTTTTTATTGCCAGGTAGTTTTCAAATGGTTACAGATGTTACTGTATGCTTGTGAGAGCTTGCATATATATTGTTGACTGGTATGTGTTGGGTTTATCATTGTAATCTATGCATTTCATCAACCAGCTCTAGTAGTCTTGAGAGTAGGGTGGATTTGCATGTAATGTGATCTATAATAAATGATAAAATATTTATGAATACTAGGTAATGTGCATGTGATATATGTTTCTAAAAAAATAAATTCTGACATGGCAGTTGAAAGCAGTATTCTAATTGTTTTCCCATGTGTAAGTGTGGTTGTTTGGATTTCTGCCAGGTTAATCAACATGGTTTGTACAGAGTGATCAGAAAAAGGAGATGGGTTGATGTTTAGGCTGATTTGATGGTGTAACATATGTGAGTAAAAACATAGATCAATCCTTGATGTAGGATGGCCAATGTGAAAGATAATTGCATCATTTGACAGAAAATCCTCAGCACTCATAAGTGGTATTTATATTTGATGTAGCTACTTTGAAATATAATTTTAATACTTCATATTGAAATCCCTGATTAGTATAGTTTGATGTGAACTATAACCAAAAAACAGATTTATGTTTAATATAATGTTTGAGAAAATTGCAGGGCCAGGTGAGATATACACAAATATAATGTTTATTGTGATGATTTGATGAATACAAGTTCCTATTAATAGACTTGCATCTATACATATAATTTTGAATGACTCAAATGGACAGACTGGCATTATAAGCAGTCCAATACCCCATGAGGGAGATGATGTGTCTCTAGAGCATGCACAATAACCTTCCCTACTTAGATATACTGAGGGGTCAATTTGTCAGCTGTGAGCTATATAGATTTTAGTTTCTAGAAGCTCTAGTATATGAGGTTATGTGATCTTTATCCATTGTTTTAGCTTATGTATTTTTGTGATTGAGTTAAGTCCTCCAATATTAAACACTGTTATTTTAACTTCATTAATGTGATTGCCTGTGAGCTGGTTTCACAAAGTGTTGAAGTCTGTGTGAAGCTTTTGTGTATTCTCTAGAGCATGGTGAGCATTTATCAATGGCTTGATTACTATTAAGTTTCATGGATATGAATCCTCTGCCAAGTGATCAAGTACTGTTTCCATCTGTTTTGGCTCTTTTAGATTTATTTTCCTTGGCCAACCAGGTTTTTTGACTTCTGTTGATATTGCTTCTATGGCAGGGAGGCATGATGTTAGTGTCTCCAAAATATTTGTAGATGTTTTGTTTATAATTACATGTGGCATGCTTGTTTTTGTGCAGCTATATGTATCATTGGATATGTCCGTAATTGAGTTTCTTGTATTATTGATTGATATGACTGATATTTGTGATACATCTGGTAAGATTTGTGTTTGATTTTGATCCATTTGATCAGTGATTTCATTTATTTTATTTGAATTATTTATTGTAGAATCAAGTATATTTGTGTTTTCTTCTTCATGACTGTTTCAGAAGTTTCATTTCTACTGTGAATGTTTTTGTTTTCATGTTGATTGCTTGAGTTTCTAGTGGTGATCTGTGGATTGTTATCTTCATATTGGCATTGAATGTGTTGATTATTTGTTGTCTAAACCTGTATGAGTTGGCTATTCATGCACTGTGTGGCTAGGTGGCCACACTTCCCACATGCATAACATTGTGGTTTAAAACCTTTTATATATAGGCACAGCATAACCTCCTGATCAGCAATCTGTGTTAATATAGATTCTGGATCAATGTCTTTGTATAAGTTTAACTTACAGTCAATGAATATCACATGACCACCACCTCTTATGCTTGTGTGACAATATGTATAGTGAGTTTTGCCTGTTTTAACTTGGTCATAATTATTTCTATATATTGGTATTGGTGTGTCTTTGAGGTATATTTGTTGAAATGCTATTACTTTACCAAATGGGTCCATCATTTTTTGAAAGTCTTATATTGTGTATCCAAAGTATGTATTTTTTATTATTCCTGTAATGTGATTTTGATGGCAGTATGCAATTACACAATTGTTATAGTTGATCAAGATCATCAAAATCTCATATTATTGTTATTATTATTGTTATTATTGTTGTTGTTGTTGTTATATTACTATTGTTGTGGTTATCATTAGTAGTAGTAGTAATAGTAGTAGTAATAGTAGTAAGAAACCACTCAAAAATGAGTATGACATTATAATTCCCAAAAAAAAAGAAGGAAAAGAAAAAAGAAAAATTAGATAACTACACAAACCCATTTGTGAACCACAAATAAATCTATATATAGAACATACTGATCTAATTTTATTTGAATATGCCTAATTATCTCTAATGTATTCTATTCTTTTCATATCTTCCCAATGGAAACCATTAACATTGTACTTCTTTAGAATGTCTTTGAGATAATCCTAATAATGTAGACAAGGTCTAACACTCACATGAATACCATGTTCAAATATATGATAAAACACACATTTAGAAAGCCTTGCATTGTTGCTTCATTTCATATGTCCAATCCAACAAAGGTAAGATATGATTTACAATAGTGAACTCTATAGTTTCATATCCAGGAAGTTAAAAAACGATTGTTTTTTTTTTATCATTTTGCTATTGTTTTTTATTAATTTCTGAAGCATTATTAAATGAAACTTTTTTCATGTCTTTTTATTGCACTGATAATATGTTCAAGTATTTTATTTTCACACAATAAACATTTCTATATATAACTGGCTAAATGCATTCATTATTTCCTTGCGAATAAACATTCTATTCTTTTAACTTATTAAAAGAAGCAGCATATAGACGTCTGTGTACATTTCTACTTTAAAAAACTACAAGATATTTAAATTGGTTTACATACTCAAGTTAATACTCATCTGAGCTATAAGTTTCTGACGATTTTTCTTCCATCAGAGGCTGATAAAGAATTTAAGTGTTTTGAATATTAATTAATAAACCGTAGTCTTTATATATTGCATTCAAAACATTAAGCACATTCTGTAAATCGTCTTTGATTAAGGAAAAGTAGCTGAATCATTAGCAAATCAATAGGAGCTATTGTGAATTCAGAATCCAATAAAATAAAGGTCTTGCTTTCACTTTTAATTAATTCAAATTAAAAAGTTCATATTAAAGCTGTATCTTACCTTGATCCCTAAATCAGAAAACCACCTACAAACAGTTCCAAAGACCACTAAAATGTTTTACTACTATCACAATATATTGGAAACATTATTTAATTATAAGTGTGATTACATCAACTATCTAAATGAGGAATATTATTGAAGTTTATAAAAATGTTAACAAATGAAGATCTAATTCACATTTATAAATTTTACAATAATTTTTCTTAGAACAACTAGCATAATAAAGGGAAAATATTAACTGTAGGTAGGTATTATTTAGGGAATTGCGCTACGATTGTTAACAAATTCCTGTAATGAAGACTAGACAGATATTACGTGATATCAATAATTGATTAAGACTTTCAATTACTGGGGAAAATATTAACTGAATTTTCTCATTAAAGAACCCTTAATATTTATCATATTATAACTATAAATGATAAAAATAGTCAGGTCTGCAGTTCAGTTAGTTTGATAATCAGATTCTAGTATAAGAAAGATTGTGAAAAAACTTAATAAAAAATAAAACAAATCCATAATGTAAAAGAGAATATTGTATTACAAGAACTTTTAAATTAATATATATAGAAATATAATGTTTTTGGCACTCAGAACAAGCCCAACATTTCATAACCCACATTCTCTTATTCAGTAAATAGACAGTAGCTGATTGCCTTTTCATTCTAATGACTGGATAAATATTGCATTCTCACTGATAAAATAAATTAACATCAAAAATATATAGCAGCATTGCGTTATTATCCCCCTCTCAAAACAATTTGTATTCAAAGTAGTTGGCTACTTGTCAACCTTATCATTGCTGATCTGTATATATATTGTTCATTCTATAAATGAATTTTAAATAAGTATATGCATTTCAAAATCATGTGACATCTTATCTGTACTAGATATGAATTTTAATATGTTTTCTTTAATAAAGAATATTTCACAATAATAAAATTGTCACAGTCGACAAATTGCTAAATGTTAAATGTAAATTGTTGGCTTTTATTGTTTAATATATATTTAAATTAAATCACACCTTAATAAAGACTGTTATCTGGCAACAACTCTGCGTAAATATGTTATTCGGGCTTTTTTTTTTCTTTTCTGTTAATACAGCTTTAGATAAAACTATAATTTATAGATTACACTTGAAAGTAGAAATCTCTTCAATTTGTTACATTATTTATAGTGCCATTAGTTTGTTTATTATTATATGTATATTAAGTACATGTTCACAAATATAAAATATATCATGCATATTATCAATACTTTCAATATGCTAGTTAGCAAAAAAGCAGTTTTATTATTAATGTAAAATTATATAAAAGGCAAACAAACCTCCACACCAGCGCCATTTTAAACAAGATAATAAAACTGTAAGGCAACTTTCGCCATAGCCACAAGATAAAAGTCTTTCCGGAAATAAGAGCGACCATCTTACTTATTTATCTTTTTTTTTTTTTCATATGTCGGAAGCGAACCCAGGCCAGCTGCTTGGAAGGCAGCTATACTAACCACTAGGCCATCAACGCTTAATTACTTCTCTATCTTGTGGGTGAGGCGGGAGTATCCTTACAATTTTATCATATCATTTAAAACGGCGCTGGTGTTAGAGATTTGTTTACCTTCTATATAGTTCCAATTTAAACCCTGTGCTTGTAAAATTTGTAGAATATTATTAATATAAAAGTAAGGATTACAGCATGCATTTTATCTTCCCTTCCTCCCTTTTGAAATATAAGAATAAATAAAAAGCCAGTCATGCAATTAGATTGCTAATAAATTGCACAGTACTTAGTACTAATAGAGTTATGAAATAAATCTAAGATCAACAAGGAGGATTATTTAAACTATGAAATGAACCAATAATCAACAGCAAGAACTTTTTAAAAAAGTCAAGAGACAATTATATTATTCAGTGTAGCAACTATTCACTTGCTTGGAATTAAAGATATAATTAGAGATTTTGGATTTGTACTTGAAATGAGAAATGTATGTTTTATTTTGAGGTATAAGAAAAACTTATGAAATCTATAACTGTAGCAACTAGACTACAATTATTGTTTTAAAAGATAATAGAATTAAATTTTGAAATAAATTACTTTTTCAAAAACAAATTGGATTTTAGACATATATTATAAAAGATAACCAAAACTGTCTAACACTATACTAGCAAAAATAAAAATGCAAAACCATAAAACAATACAATACTAGATTAAATTTTAAAAATTTTACCAAAATCCTTACACAACCATGGTTTCATCTACTACAAATAGACCTTCTCAAGTGAAAATCAATCTAAAGGAAAACATATATATATATATATATATATATATATATATATATATATATATATACAAACAAACCTTCCCATAATTCACTACAAATTCCACCTTCCCTTAATATCAAAAGAAGTCTTCATAAGATTGATAGCCTCAGAATCAAGGAGTTTTATCATCAAAGTCTCCTTTATTCTTCTTTTTAACTCATTCTTTTCATAAAAAATAACCGAAGCATTGCCAAACAATATTCTATGACCTGTATTCAATTCATGAATATATAAAGCTGAGTTAAGATACCTATGTTTAACCCTACTTATATGAACCTTAACCCTTTCATTAAGGCTAAATTTACTCTGACCTACATAAAATTTACCACAACTACATGGAATTTTATAAACAATACCAGGAATAGACCTACTATCAATAGACTGCTTTGAACCATTAAGTAATGAATTCAAATCAGAACCTTTCCTCCATGCAACCTTCATTCCATGCAACCTTCATTCCACCTAACAAATGACTATTCCTATAAACCAAATTATAAATTGATGCTTTAAATGGTAAAGACATATAATCATCATCCTTACCAACAAAATTCTTATCATCCAAATCACGACTATAAACATTATTATTAAATACCACTTTTTTAATAAAACCATGATTATAACCCAATTCTACATATTCAGCAGCAAATTGACTTCTTTGAATATCAGCATCATTATTAAAATTATTAAGCCTTCTATTCCAACAACAAAAATTCAACAAAGACATTTTTTTATGTATAAAAGGCTGATAACTATCAGGCCTAATCATATTTCTCAAATTTTTAGGTTTTATAAAATGACTACAAAACAAAACATTATTAACCTTCTCAACATTTAAATCTAAAAATTTTAATTTTACAAAATCAAAACCACCACCCCTCAATTGTAAACTTAATACTAGAATCAAAACCATTCAATGCACATAAAAACTCTTCTAATTTCTCTTTCTGAATAACAAACAAACAATCATCAACATACCTAACAAATAATTGTCTTTGTTGAATTTTTGTTGTTGGAATAGAAGGCTTAATAATTTTAATAATGATGCTGATATTCAAAGAAGTCAATTTGCTGCTGAATATGTAAAATTGGGTTATAATCATGATTTTATTAAAAAAGTGGTATTTAATAATAATGTTTATAGTCGTGATTTGAATGATAAGAATTTTGTTGGTAAGGATGATGATTATATGTCTTTACCATTTAAAGCATCAATTTATAATTTGGTTTATAGGAATAGTCATTTGTTAGGTGGAATAAAAGTTGCATGGAGGAAAGGTTCTGATTTGAATTCATTACTTAATGGTTCAAAGCAGTCTATTGATAGTAGGTCTATTCCTGGTATTGTTTATAAAATTCCATGTAGTTGTGGTAAATTAGCCTTAATGAAAGGGTTATGGTTCATATAAGTAGGGTTAAACATAGGTATCTTAACTCAGCTTTATATATTCATGAATTGAATACAGGTCATATAATATTGTTTGGCAATGCTTCGGTTATTTTTTATGAAATGAATGAGTTAAAAAGAAGAATAAAGGAGACTTTGATGATAAAACTCCTTGATTCTGAGGCTATAAATCTTATGAAGACTTCTTTTGATATTAAGGGAAGGTGGAATTTGTAGTGAATTATGGGAAGGTTTGTTTGTATATATATATATATATATATATATACAAACAAAAAGGAAAACATATATATATATATATATATATATATGTTTTCCTTTAGATTGATTTTCACTTGAGAAGGTCTATTTGTAGTAGATGAAACCATGGTTGTGTAAGGATTTTGGTAAAAAATTTTAAAATTTAATCTAGTATTGTATTGTTTTATGGTTTTGCATTTTTGTTATAAAAGATGTATATAGTAGTAAAATATCACGTGATTTCTTTGATTACATTTAACATACTTTAAAAAGCAATAATTCACTTTATTAAATTTGCTCCAAGCTCATTCATTATAAGATAAAATCAATGGAAGCAAAAAGTGATCTCTAGCATTTTCATCTGCTATCTCTTGATTACTCAAGTTTACAATAGATAGCTGTTGAATGAAATCAAGTGAATAGAGAAAATTACTATTCTTAAAAACATATGCTAAATATAAGAAAAAATCATGTGGCATTGTGTTGTTATACGATTTGGTATACTATTGTGCTAATAGAAAAAAAGTGCTTACAGTTAATCTAAATTTAAGATTATTAAAATGTCATTAATAGACTAGTGTTTAAATCTTTATAATTATGCAATTAAGTCAATCAAATTCAAAACCTTCATTGTTAAAGTTAGCTGTTAGATCTGCAAGTGCAAGTAGTTCTAAACTCATCACTGACAAAGTATATCTAGAGAAATGCTCATTAATTAGTCAAACTTACTATAGATAACTCTTGAATAGAGTAAATAAAATGAATTATTGCTTTTTAAAACATTGTTAAAGTTGATATATCTCAAACATAGAAAATCATTGAAAAATACAAGATACAGTGAGAATTGTTAGAATGTAGCTTTTAGAATAAATAACTGAAAAAATGTTCTCACTAAATTAAGATTTATGTAATAAATGTAAACGTATACAATAAATACTAGTATGGAACACATTTTTGTTGTATAAAACATAACTAGCAGTATAGTTTATATATCTCTTTTTATCTTTGCCAATAAAAGTAATGTATATGTTATGTTTAAAATTATTGTCCTAAATGCATGTACTGTAATAATTTTTAGCCACAAAGCAAATGTGAAATCTGATCAATTTGATATCCCCCCAAAAATTTCAAAATGAACGCATCAACAAAAATATTAAAAATTTAAGTGCTAAAATTTAGTAATAAATTAAATTTACATAACACTTTTTATATTCAGCAGTAGAAATGTTAGATATATTCTTGTTAATAATATTTGCAATGTGAATATACTGTAATAATTTTGAAAACAGTTGAAAATGAACATCTAATAAAATGCTAGAAATCCAACTGCTGATACTTAATTATCAATATATTGAGACAAGCACTCTTGGAGTGGCCATGCACAAAGTGGCTATAGCTAAAGCTGTAAATCAGCACATGTATATAGATTTATATTTTGTATTAATTTGTTATATTTTATTACCATTATAATAAAACATCAAGTACAAATTATATAAATGATGATGGTCTGTGCATATATTTTTACCCCCACCCAAGAATAAATAAAGTATTGAAGGTTATGATTTAGAATGTTATATATACAATTATTGTTTAGATATGTTTTTAACTTTCTAATTTGCATTTCTGTTAAGTTGTCTGTGTGTTGAAACATTCAACATATATTCAGAAAATAGGAGATAGATAGATCATTTTTCTCTTGTTGTTTTGAACTGCTATGAAATATTGTGGTTGCTGTGTTGAATTTACTTAGTCTGCCATGCTGGTTCCTGCCACTGAAATATTCAACCATGGGTCTAAGAAGACCATCTGACTGATGATATTTGCTCACTATAAGCTGCTGAGGCCATTTTATTAAGGCCATATCTAAGAAAGAGATACATATTGTTCAATATTAAAGAAATTAGTAAAAAGGGAACTGATCCAAGCCAAGCCTGGCTTATGTCCCACAAAAAATATACAAATATGTAGCAGTTTACTGATACTGTACTAAAGAAGAGAAAAATTTTAGTAAAAAACCTAAAGAAAGATAAAAATGTCTAGAATAGTCAGTATGATGAATATGGAGTAAAATCCCACATCAATGCATCAGCCATTGCCATGTAGCCAATAATACCAGCTGATAATGATGCACACCAAAATACCTACTTCTTATTGAAATAAAAAAAAGTCCTTGCTGCCCTGTTGTCAAATTTTGTAGCACACTCAGAAGCCTTAAAGTCCGGATGAAGAAATCCAAAAATGCCGGATGGTATAATTTTTTTATTATTATATTTATTTGATTATTGTCTATATGTTCTGGTAAAAAATTGATCTTATATATATATATATATATATATTATCTATATGTTCTGTAAAAAATTGATCTTATATATATATATATATTGATGCATTACAGGTATGTCGAGTTGTTTATCCATGAAGTGTTGGATTATTTTATGTTAAAGCATGCTCTGGTATGAATTTTAAGAAATGCTTAGATGTGTACATGTATATGCATGTGTTCTCTTTTTATTTTTTTTATAGCTTGTGACACATACATGCATATAGTAAATGAAATTTCAAATTGATTTAAAGTCCAATATTTTGCTTTTGTCTCCGCATGCATTTGATTTGTATACAAACGCACACTTATAAAATGTTTAGTTAAGCAGTAGGAAGGATGTATAAATAGATATACAAGTACATCTATTTTTTTGATATTATATGAAATAAAAGTAATGCTTAATGTGTGTGTGTGTGTGTGTGTGTGTGTGTGTGTGTGTGTGTGTGTGTGTGTGTGTGTGTGTGTGTGTGTGTGTGGTAGAAACTCAGACCATTTCACTCAGGGATACTTATATGAAATTAGGGAGGAGAGTTCCATCTGTAAAGTGAATCACCATTATTCTTAGTTTTATTTCTCGTATCATAATGTTGGGGTTAATAAAATGTATTTTTATTCATGTATATAAATGGTGGTAGTTTATTTGGGAAAAAAATTGTTTTTGTTTTTAAATTATTTCATTACGAGGGTTTCATTTATTTCTCTCTCTCTCTCTCTCTCTCTCTCCAACAAGACTACATACATTTTCTGGTCGTAGCATAATCCACAAGTTACCTGAGATAAAGAGATGATCGAGCAAAGCCCATGGAACACTACTTTATGGGGTTATTAGAAGTTTGTTATCATGCTGATATCTTTCTTTATTTATTTGTTTTGTATGTTAGGTTGGTGGTTGTATATCCTTTCAGGATGTGTATTCTCTTTCTGGAATTGGCATGTAAAGATCAGCTTCAAATCCTGCCTTTCAAAGGAATGTGACAGCCAACATCCTGATATCCATAAGCATGGCAATAGAGTTTTAGTAAGAGAGAGATCAAGAAATATAACCAGCTTTGGTTTGATCTCTCTCATTTAAAATTCAAATAGAACTTTAAGTCATTATGTTTGGAGTTTATTATTGAGTTTATAAGGATGCCATACTATGATACATAAAACCAACTTCATGTTTGGTTCCATGCACATGGTAAGAATCCACAGGGTAGGCATTGACTGGTATAGAAAGAATTGGCATCAAACATGTAGGGCCTGAACCAATGTGGCCAGTATAGCAAAAATATGGCTGCCGAATGCAGAAAAGCTCAAAATTAGAAAAGATTGTTTTAAAGAGAAAAAAAATTATGTATAGTAAATTAAAAATTAAATAAACAGATTGGTTAAAGAGAGAGGAGATGCTACACATATACCTTAAACAGCATACAAGTGAAGACTTCCATTGTTAATTTGTTAATTTATTTTGTTATTTAAAAAGAGAAGACCTCAGAGCTCCAGTCCAATGCTATACATCTCTCCTAAGAGAAGTAAGGCTGGGGATCAGTTATACAGTGGAAAGGGAAATGAGTCCATACTATCTTTGCCTGTGCCATGGTGTAGTCAAAGTAAGTGTTAACCTTAGACAATAGTTGGAGTCAGTTAGTCATGCCATTTGAGGGTTGGGGATGTGGACTTGTAGTTTTCCATGTGTTATGTACATCAGTTGGTCTGTATCAGTGTTCTGTACTCTAGGATTGGGAATTGTGAGAGTTCATAGTGTTCTCTGGAGATCTTTGTGTAGTCTGGAATTTGGTGGCCCTATAGCAGATTATATGTTACAACAATAAAAGGTGTATTGATTCACCTTAATCTACAGAGATGAAAACTTCCTCTGAGATTAATACTCTGTTGAGTACACATGTTGCAGCAAAGAAAGCTGGGATAGTGCAGGGCTCTTGGTTAAGAGAGTAACCCTTATTATGATAATGCACACGATCTTGTAAGTTTCCAATAAGGAATGAGAATGGATGCATTTACTTTATATTCATATTTTGATTGCTTTGCATAGTTGTCATAGTATTCTAGATGAAGTAGATATCTGTATGCTGATGTTCTATGTCTCTTGCTATTTCTAGCTTGGGCTTGGAAAATGGTGTTTCTTGGAGGACAAGGGTTTGCATCTCTAGAAGTTAGGTGTCATGTCTGTAGTGCTCTAATGATTATGACAGAGGGGGAAATTGTAAATAAATATATTTTTGTTGTTGTACTAGTGCTGAAATGTAGTTCGCTAGTGAAGACATTAAATGATTGACCCCATTTCATTGTCTCATGAGAGGGGGGAATTGTGACAGGACCTCTTGGAGTGGCCATGCACAAGATGGCTGTAGATAAAGCTACAACTCACCGCATGTATATAGATTTATATTTTTTTATTAATTTAAGTCATATTTTGTCACCATTAAAATAATACATCAAGTACAAATTATATAAACGTACTCTAAAACAAATGATGATGGTCTGTGCATATATTTTTACTCCCACACAAGAATAAATAAAGTATTAAAGGTTATGATTTAGAATGTTATGTATATGATTATTGTTTTCGTAATTTTTAATTTTTTTAACCATCGCAAATTTTCTAATTTGCGTTTTTATTAAGTTATTTACATATTGGAACATATATATATATATAGAGAGAGAGAAAGAGAGAGAGAGAGGCTAGATAGATCGTTTGTTCTCTTGTTATTTTGAGATATTATGGCTGCTGTGTTGCATTTTCTTTGTCTGCTATGCTTGTTCCCTGCTTCTGAAATATTCGACCACAGGTCTAGAAAGACCGTCTGTCTGCTGATATTTGTTTGCTATAAGCTGTTGAGGTCATTTTATTAAGGTCATATCTAAGAAAGAGACACTGATCATCCAATATTAAAGAAATTAGTAAGAAGAAAACTGAGCCGAGCCTGGCTTCAAATGAAAATCCCACAAAAGTTATACAAATAAGTAGCAATTTGCTGATGCTGTACTAAAGAAGAGAAAATTATTAGTAAAAAACCTGAAGAAAGATAAAAAGTCTAGACTATAATGAATATGGAGTAGAATCCCATGCTAGTGTACCAGTCGGACTCCTTCTATGACGCTGCCATGTAGTCATTAATACCAGCTGATGATGATGAACACCAAAATGCTAATGTCTTACTGAAATGAAGAGAAGTCCTCGCCAACCTATTGTCAAGTTTTATAGCAGACTCAGAAGCCCCCCCGAATCCCAGATAAAGAAATCTGAAAACACCGGATATAATTTTTTATTATTATTATTTTATTTGATTATTGTCTATATGCTTTGGTAAAAAAGAAAAAAAGAAAACTTATTAATACACATATATTTTTGATGCATTACATGTATGTTGAGTTGTTTATCCATGAAGCGTTGGATTGTTGTATGTTAAAGCATCCTCCCACCTTAATTTTAAGAAATGCTTAAATGTGTACACGTACATGTATGTGTTCTTTTTTATGTTTGTTTTTGCTCGTAACACATACATACATATAGTAAAAGAAATTCAAATTGATTTAAAGTACAACATTTTGCTTCTGTTTCCGCAAGTGTTTGATTTGTATACAAACGCACACTTATAAAATGTTTAGTTAAGCAGTGGAAAGAATATCTATTTTTTATATCTATTATATGAAATAAAAGTACTGCTTAATGTGCGTGAGTGATTGTGTGCGTGTGTGTGTGGGTAGAAACTCAGACCACTTCTTTTAGGGATTTTTATATGAAATTAGGGAGGGAGGGGATTTCCATTTGTAAAGTGGATCATCGTTATTCTTAGTTTTACTTCTCGTATCATACTGTTGGAATTATGGTTTATTTGGGGAATTAAATATTTGTTTTTAAATTATTTCAGTATGAGACTTTCATTTATTTCTCTCTCTCTCCAATTTGACTATATAAATTTTCCGAGTGTAGCTTAATCCACAAGTTACCTGATATAAAGAGATGATCGCTAAGCCCATTGGATACTACTTTATGGGATTATTCAAAGTTTGTTGTCATGCTGAGATCTTTCTTTACTTAATTGTTTTATATGTTTTGTTAGTGGTTGGATATCCTTTCGAGAGAAGCTTTCTCTTTCTGGAAATGGTGCATAAAGGCCAGGTTCAAATTCTGCCTTTCAAAAGTATGTGATGGCCAACATCTTGATATCCATAAGAATGGCAGTAGAGTTTTGGTAAGGAAGAGATAAGGAAATATAATCAGCTTTGGTTTGATCTCTGTTATTTGAAAATACATTTAGAACTTTTAGTCATTAATTTGGAAGTTTATTACTGAGTTTATAAGATGCTGTACTCTGATACCCGACAGCAACTTCATTTTTTGGTTCCATGCACATGGTAAGAATCCACAGGATAGGTAATGACTGGAACAATATTCACTTATCTTCTTTTATCTCTGGCATTAAAAATGTATGTTTTTTTTTTTTTTTGTTAAAAATAGTGTTCTAAATATATATATATATAGCAATAATTTTAATTATTTGAAACCTAATAATGTTGATATCAAAGCTAAAATAATTTCAAAGTGAAACTGATAAAATATTGGAAATCTATGTGTTTAGTACGGAATTACTAATCAACAAACATTGGCTAAAATAGAAAATGTTGCAATGAGTATTTTTGGATGATACAGTGATATCTGCATAAGTGTTTTTACAATATTTTAGCTTTAAGTATTGTATCAAAAATAATTGTCATATTTTGTGAGTCTTATTTATATTTATTTAAAAATTAATATGTTGTATTATTTTTTACCGTCTAGAATTAATTGCTATATCATTTTTAGCAAAATTCAAACTTTATTTAAACTTTTCAAATATATTCAACTGTTAGAAATAATGCATGAGTTACTAAGTTACTATTTAACACAATGTTTTAAATAATATATAATATTACTCTTTTCCCTTCTTTGGGCATTGTTGGCCTAACCATTGATAGAACTATTATGTGAATTGAACCAGGGACCTTTAGATTTGTGAATACTGAATTAAAGTAATGTAATAACAAACTAAGCTATTATGTCTAAAAACATTTAGAAATTAAATCTTGTTGAGGGAAATAGTCTGACAAATATTTAAAAGTAAAATACCAGCATTTCAAACATTCAGACAAACATCATTTGCATTTAGTTTTTCTTCTGATATTTATTCAATACTAATTTTTTAAATTCTTTTTATCTGTTACAGATAATAATATAAATTATAGTTTGTGAAATTAGTGTCCAAAAATTGCATGTATTAAAGTGAGGAAAAAAAACTGTAAAATGTTTTGTGATTTAAATTATGAATATGATATGATTAAATCAAAGTAATAAAACATGTACAGGGAGTGAAATAAATTTCAGATTGATACATTTATGTTATAACATTACAAAATTAATAGAAACTGTTCTTGCTAAGATAGATTAATCAAAAGCAAATGGCAGGTAATAATGTCAATGAGACAATCATTTGTAAACAAATTAAGCAATTATTTGAAAGTTTTTTCTGCTGTCTACTAGCACAAGTACTTATCTGTGAAAAAGTTTATTGCCACTAATGTATTGTTCCTTGAATTATGGAAAGAAGTAAAAATATATGTTACAAAAATATGATGAAATTACTAATACAAATAGGACTGTTACTGAGTGTTATCTCACAAGAAAGTGAAAGTTCTGAAATTAATAATGTCAATTTTATTAGAATTTATAATGGAACCATAAACTATATTACATTTTGGTCCATCCCCCCTTAATGTTTGACAAATTATAATGCAATTAATGTTTAGTTTTATTGTAAGTGTATGGTATCATACTTTTCAACATGCATATATGTTATGATAGTATCTCTATATGAGATTTTGCATTTAAAAAGTTTTCTAATGACTATTTTTTTAAATTCCCACACAAGGTCACTTTGGTTTTAAAATGTTTATTTAAAAGTGAATAAAATACCTTCAGATTACTTTTATTAAGTATAAATAAATTATTTAAACAAATTATAAATAAATATCAAGAGAATCATAAATATAAATCAAATACTAATTAAATTAGTTTAATTACATTATTTATTTATATATATCTTTATTTAGATTAGTAAATATATCTTTTTTTAAAAATTGAGAATTCTTTACAATTATTCAATGTTAATAAATTTTGTATAAAATTATTTAATGCATTTTAAAAATATTTACTTAATCCCAGAGTTTTAAATAGTGTTAAAATTGTATGTGTGCATCTCTCTTTAAATATATAAAGATCATCAGATATCACATTGCATTAAGTTCATTTTAAAAATGTTATAACAATGTTTACATCAAGACAGTGATTCTATCGATCTTAATATCAAAAAAATAATAAAAAAATTTTACTTATAGAAACAATTTTTGGAAGCTTCAGATGTGTCATTTATTTATAAAACTAATTATATTAAGCAGTTGAACTTAAAGAATGTCTGGCTAAAAACATCAATAAAGTAGAACATGGTTTTTGATTGCTTGATCCTTTTCAGAAGTCCTACCAATGTATCTACTGATATCCCATCTATAAGCAGCCAGAGTAATAATCATCTCAGCAATGATTGCAAAAAAAATTCTTAGAAAATTTATTTAAAAAATCATTCTACCTACATAATAATAAACCTGCCATAATTGATATAAGCCCTCAAGAAATAATTGTTTATGTCTATGTGGATTTACTAATGTGGATTTACTAAGCATGACATTCCAAGAATTATCCAATCATCTCTTAACATTTTCATAGTTCAAAATATCTATTGACTGAGTGAATTAAAGTTCTGAATGTTTGATTGGTCAATTACAGAATCAGCAGTAAAAATATATTTGCCTTTTAATATTAGATTTAGTTTTGTTTGTAAAAAGCAAATTAATAATTTGTCTGATTATGAAAGTGAATAAAAGTTTTTTGAAAAATAAATTTCTATTTATAATTATAAAAATATTCTATAGCAGAGAAGCTAAAAAGAATGTTTGTAACCTATTATATAATGCTCTGTACATCATTGATTTCTTTCACAATTTGTGTTCATGTAAAAGTAAAGAATTTTTACTAAAATCTTAACTATTTTTCTAAAATAATTATATTTTCAGCATATTTTACCAAAATAATTTATAATATGTAAAAAAAATATGAAAAAAAATACTCTAAAATATACATTTTCATTTTGAAAATCAAAACAAAGAACATAGACCTGTCAAAATTGATGGCAAGTGCTCCTTTTTGTTCAACATGAGAAACAATCAATCAGCACCTTGGAAAGTCTGCCTTCTCCCATTGTTAAAACTTTTAATTTAAATAATATTGATTTTTTACTTGTAAAATAATTCTAGAGAGGGCAGAATCTTATGGCACATTTTAAGCTTTAAAATGACAATAAATTCACTATGATAATATAAAAAATACCATTTTTTTAGCTGCATAATCGAACCTGACTGTTTAAGAGTTTTAATCATTTAGTTACTAATTTTTTGAAAATCCTTAGCAGCAGATTGTATTAAATTTATAAATTTTTATTTTATCAAATTTACCTTTATCCCTTATTATATTTTCACAACTTTTAAATTATTTGTTAGAAATATATATTGACTAATAAAATTATTCATAAAAATATTATTTCAACTTCACAAATAATGAAAAAAATTAAAAGGAAATATGTAATAAGATTTATAAAGATCAATATTTTTTCTTGGTAGATAATTACCACATTGGTAGTTAAAATATGAAAGTAATTAAATCAGAATTACTATAAAACTTAGGTTTTAAAGTCCAAAAACTATTTTTCAGTATATTCAATGCTAATGAAATTCTATTTACAATATTATTTCTGATTTTTTTTAAAAATGGCAAAAATAAATCTGCTATAGTCAATATGCAAGAATTCTTTTTCAGCTAATTTTAAGTTGGGATCACATATTATTGATATCTCTTGGCTTCTTTAAAAAGTAGATATTTTTTTAGTAAAATCTAAGTATAATACCATTATTTTTTCATATAAATAAATATATATTGCATCAATATTATATATATATATGAAAAACAAAAAACAAGTTAAAAACATACGCTTGACGGTGTTTTTGGTAGAACGCCATCTGTTGACATAAATACAAGTGTTAGCAAGTTTTTAATTTGTTTTTCATAAATGTACCTTTGAGGTCTTTCTAGCAATGATATATGTTGCAGAGGCTTCTACTATGTGGTGATGCTGCTAACTGGCTTGCTATGCTGAGTTTGAAGACATTACGTGTCTAAAAGATTCATGCTTGCAAGCTGAATAGAAACTGTTTCATAAACGCTCAGAGTTTGTGTTTAGATCTGGTTTCTAAAATTCCTGTCTTTCACTGATGATAGCAAATAGCTTGAAATCATGATCTGAAAGTGGAATTAAAGTTAGAAATAGTGAATGCCTGCTCTGACGTTTATGTAAACATACGCTTGATGGTGTTTTTGGTAGAACGCTATCTGTTGACATAAATACAAGCATTAGCAAGTTTTTAACTTGTTTTTTTGTTTTTCATAAATGTACCTTTGAGGTCTTTCTAGCAATGATATATATTGCAGACGCTTCTACTATGTAGTGATGCTGAACTGAAATCAGACCATATAGCTATCTGGCTTGCTATGCTGAGTTTGAAGACATTTCGTGTCTAAAAGATTCACGCTTACAAGCTGAATAGAAACTGTTTCTTAAACACTCAGACTTTGTGTTTAGATCTAGTTTCTAAAATTCCTGTCTTTCACTGATGATAGCAAATGGCTTGAAATCATGATCTGAAAGTGGAATTAAAGTTAAAGATAGTGAATACTTGCTCTGATGTTTATGTAAACATACGCTTGATGGTGTTTTTGGTAGAACATCATCTGTTGACATATATATATATATAATTAATCATAAGATTTAAAGAAATTATAAAAAATATATGTTTTCATTTTTGAAATCTAATAAAAAATACATTTTCTGAAGGTTCTTTTATACACATTCATATAGAGTAAACTAGAAATTATCAACCAAAAACACTATAGCTGGCTGTAGGCTCATTTATAAAAAAATTTCTTTAAAATTCTGATATACTGAGAATTTTTAAATTAAATCAATATCTAATTTTTTACCATCAAATAAACACAAAACCAATGAAGTAGCACGAAAGATAGCTGCGGGAGAAGAATTTAAAATCAAAGCACAGTACTGCCATCACAAACTCCACATATGACCAAAATACTTGCAATGTGATGCAATGCACTATGGTTTTTTCTTTATTGGAGTCATCTCTCATGGTCATGTCCAGAGAAAGCTGTTAGCCACTTTCTCTTTCCATTCCCATCCAAAGTTTTTTTCATATTCTTTTCTATCCTGCTCTATTCCATTTCTACAACATCACTTTAGTCTACTATATGGACTTTATATCTAGATCCCCCTTTACCTCTTTCCAAACTCAACCTAAAAACCAAGAACTCACTTTCTGTATAATCACTTTGTTTATATTTATTCTACCACAACTTCATTATTTGTACCTTATTTGCTGTAAGCATTTACATTCAATTAACAGATGCCTAATATTTTTCATGCCTTCCTTACATAACTTGCATCACCCACATTCCTCAATTTGTGTATATATTCCTTTGTTGCTAACAATCCTGTTCAAACCTTAAACAATAAACTAATTTCCTTGCCATGATAATAAATTAACTCACACCCAATATTCTGTTTTGTTCTATATAAATATCTGCATGCTTTTTACTCTCCATACTAGTTCTCAATCTCCATATTTTTATTAATGCATCTATTCTTCTATCCCATTCTTTGTCACTATAACACTCAACAATTCTCTTGACACAGTCATCTCATCCTTTGTACAGTCTGACATAAAGTTTTTATCCAAATCTTCTGCATGCCATATTACTTTTCTCATCCATCTTGTTACCTGGCCTTTAACCCAATTAAATACTATTTGGCTATTCTCTTACCATCCATAAATTGCAATCTGCCAAACATTTTCATTTTGCTTTATGCACCTCTCATATAAAACTTGACCATCTCATTTCTCCTTGAATTGTCTCCTTTGCTATCCACACATCTGCATGTAATTCATGTCTTCCTACTTCTCTCTATAATTTTTCTAAATAACTAACACTTCTTTACTAACACATAGTGCATCATTACCATAAATTAATCCTTCTACTACCACTCCTTTCCATTCAATTCTTGTTACAACATATTTATTATATGAAAATACTGTTAAATTTCTTTATCAATCCCTTTCTTTTCTTTGCCTCACTTATCAATTTTTATTCCTTTCATCCAAGAAAATTTCTCTCACTTAGACAATTCCCAAATAGTTATACCTATTCACCACATTTAACTTTATATCTCTTAATAAAAATTCTCTTGTCTTTTTCTAGTATTTATTAATTCTTTAAAATTTTACATAAAGTTAATTATTGAAAACTAGTGTTATGTGCTATAAATACTATTATTTAGTTTTCAATAAGTATTATATAATATTTAAACAGTCTTAATTTCATTATTTAGCTCTGCAGTAGATATATTTCTGTTCTATGCAACATGTGTATTATATAATTTGGTGATTATCATTAACTCGTTTCTAAACTCTCAGAAATTCTTTTGCACATTCATATTTTCTTTATAATGTGATCAAATTGAGAGAGTGCACTCTCTCAGTTTGATTTCAATACCATCTGCATTTGTAGAAATAAATATTATTTATAATGTGATGTGATGATGTGATGTACTGTGGCTTCTCCTTAAATGAAGTCAAGAATATCTCAGCAATTATGCCCAGATAAACCTGTTAACCACTTTATTTTCCATTTCCCACTCTAAGTTTTCCCATATTCTGCTCCATCCCATTTTCACAACATAATAAAATATCATAACATACAGTAGTGCCACCAGTGCAAAGCCAGAATAATCAATCGATGCAAGAAGGTTTGTGCATAAAATTCTTATCTAGTGCCGACTCATCCAATATCCCCAGACTAGTTTCTAGCTTGTGGCTTTCATCAGTGAGAAACCTTGGTTCTGACAACTTATTTAAGCATAAGAAATTGTGATCATGTGTTTAGCCATTTAAAATAAGAATTAGTTAATAAAAAAAATATTAACTTATATGTAAATATATCATAAATGCATTTCAGTTGTGTAATTTTACTAATAATTTTGCATTTTAAGGTCCTAATTTTGAATTTACTCCATCTAATGGAGTTGATATTTATTATTTCATGATTTATTAAATTAAAATGAAACATATACAAAAATATAAAGTTAACAACGTATATATAAATAGAGTTCTTTTGGTACATTTTATGTTATGTTATCAATGTTTTTACTTTTGTAATTATCTAATAAACAAAATTTTGAAATTTTTTTTCTGATTTTCCCTTTTCTTTTTTTTTTACAGAAATGTAGTCTTAATTGAATATAAATTTGAACAAGAAATATAATATACAGTTGGTTTTTGAAATTTTAATAATTTTACATAAAATAATTACTTCATATGGGTCATCACCCTAATAATTTGTTTTCCTTGAAATTTATTTTTGCAGTAGATTTCTGTTCTCTTTATATATTTTCTACTAATAAATCAATGAGTTTTCTGATCTGAAAATGAATGCAAAATGGGAAAAATTGCACTATAAGAAGCCTCAAGAGAATGAAGGAGAATTGATTGTTGATCAGAACCACCTGCAAAAACCTACTAATTAAGTTCATTGTCATTATTAATAGCAATGTTAATCAAAATTGTGGATAGGGAAATTGATGATTACTTCTTATCTAAAGGCTTCTTTTAAGGAATTTGGTGAATATATATAAAATATATATTTTGCAGGTTCATCTGTGTTAAAAAATTTAAATATTGATATACCGACATTTCGATCTGATCGCACAAGTCATCTACTGGGTAGTAAAAGATAGAAAGACGGTTGTAGAGGCGCTACAATCACTGATTTGAAAAAAAAAAAAAACATTAAAGTTCCACCGATAGCAAAAATGTTAAATTAAGAATGTTTTTTTTAAAAAAAAAATTCCAAATAGGAGGAAGTTTGCATATATCATCTCGCTTATTGATACAATCTAGCCTTTTAGTATCTCAATGGCTTCTCTAATTTTGCACTGGTAGAGATTATAATATATATATATGCGTGTGTGTGTGTGTGTGTTTGTGTGTGGATTTGCAGTATGCTCATCATTGTGCTATTTTTGTCACTTGAAATGATGACTTCAAAACGTATTTAATTTTTTGAATGCAGAATATAAAAAATATTGATTTATTACTTAATGTTTAAAAATAAGTTTATTATCAGACAGTTAAGAAAACAAAAATACTCAACAAATTTTAGTTTGGATAATAAAAACTTGAGAATAACTTTATAGTTTGATAAGTAAAAAGGGGGATTTACATATTGAAGTACAATATAGATGATAATGTGTTGTTGCATTTAACAATTTAAAAGATAGTGTTTTACGGCAAGGAAATAACTACTACATAAAGTGGTTATTTTATCTAACATTTGGTCATCCTATCAACTTAATGTATAAGCATTAGAAATGTTTCATTTGAAGATGCTTTGTAAAATTTTAAAAATACTGATAGTATGATCATAAAATCGATTGTTATGTTGCTAGATAAGATATTATATAGTCTACTATTAGATTGGTTAAATGCAAGACTTTCTTAAAGAGTGTTTTTTGAGGAGAGATAGTGATATGTATATTATAGGATAATCTTGTAGACATTTTATAGAAATGCAATATTGATTGATTACTTTGGGAAAATATGGCAAAGAATACAATATATTACAGAGCTACTATTAGACATGGTGTTGAAGTATTGTAGAAAAAGTGTTTATGATGAATAAATTAAAAGACATTATTACAAAATATCAATCAATCAGAAAAGAGGAGCAACATATTTTATATGTGAAGATATTGTTTTGTATAATCATTGCAAAACATTTTTCTAGAGCATTTTTTTCTATTCGTTTTTTTCTTGGAGTTGGAATGACCATTCATTTAGAATATGAATGTGTTTATCTTTAATAGTTCTCTGTGAGACCAAGGCCTGTTTTCTATCTGTGGTAAACCCTATTACTGTTTTCTCAATCTTTTTTTTTTTTACAATCTAGTCTAAAAATAGCTTATAATTAAGAAGGCTAGCTAAAATTATTATAGACTTGTTGTCTTATATATATATATATATGCATGTTTGGAATTTTCAAAATGTCCAAGTTTTATTTAAACAATTTTTAACACTACATCATGCACATCGCAAACAGATGAACTATTTAGTATTTTTTTATATCTTCACAAACTATAAATAAACTTTTTTTAATTTATAAAAAAATAAATTATACAAACTGCTGGTCATTAGCTATAACTTTTATTTAACAGCTTTGTATATATTGACAAAAAAAAAACTTGAAATATGCTTTTCCAGTTTCCCGAAAAAGAATAGCAATAGTCTACTCATGACAAAAAAATCAGGCAATGCAGACAACTTGAAAATAACTAACGTTATTGAGAGGAAGCAATCAATTTTGGCCAATTCGTGGCTGCAATAGCTTTCATATATAATTCTAGCGAGAATCGTCTATCTACTAGTGTTTCCAAACCAAATAGTATTCTGCCTGCCTTATACAATAAAAGATCAGAAAAAATAATTTTAACATACATACAGAGAAGAGAGAGAGGAAGCAATCATGATCTATGCAAAATTAGTTATAAATTCAATATCTACATCTATTTTATATTTATTGAATTTTACCTATAAAATCTAAATCATAATTTTAAATATTTTTACATTTTAAAAAAAGTTTTATTTTAATACAGCTAAAAATATATATAAATAAATAATTCTGGAACTATATTATTTTAAATTACTAAACAGTTTTTATTATTTATTCAGAAAAAAAAAATGTTCTATTTGTATCAGTCTGGTTTAAGATGTACCTGTACACTCTCTTAGGTCATCCTTCTAGTGCAATATGATTAATAATAATAATAATAAACCCCTATAATTAAATAGGTAAATTCTGTCTAAAATATATTCATTCTTTTGTTAACATACTTTGACAAGAACCTTATGCCTAAATAATTGATAGCAACATATACTATAAAATGTGTAACCTATAATTAAAATAAAATATTACCTGATTTTTATAAACGTAATATAAGTTTTGTTTAAATTTATACGTTTGTTATTTATCATTTGATTCAAACAATATAACCGTTTTAATAATCAAAATAATAATTAGTAATAAAAACTATTTCATTCACTATTATTTTGCATATATATATATATATATAATGGGAATCTTGCTGTAGTGACAATCAATTCGGTGAAGAACAAATATTCTCAGGATCCAATCGATCTTAGAATTTATCTCTCAAGTAGCTGACTCATAACCAATCCAGATAACCAATATATTATCCACTAAAATTAGAAATTACTCAGCATTTGGGCAGTAATGCTTTTACTTCATTGTTTTATTATTGAAATGGTCTTTTGAGAAGCCTAATGGTCTTCAACAGACTCTTTAAGAATTGTTCTATTTTTTTCAAATATATGTGATTTTTTTTAAAAAAATTTCATTGGCTCTTCTTTATTTGAACTTGACTATATTGTAACAATAAATTAGCCTAGAAATTCAGATTTCCCTTTCTCAATATCCATGTATTTTATGAACAATTTTTGTTCATCAAGTAAAATAAAGGTAACTAACCTTTGAATTTCTACAAATTGATATTTTTTCATTACACCACTCTTTTACAGATAGCAAGTTCTAATCACCTTTATTATTTCATGAAAAAATGTGTGTATATATAAAAATAAAAGGGTCATTAAATAGTCTGTTGAAGATCAAAGCCTTCTTCTTCAGAAATGCATTTTCATAATAAAACAATGAAGTAGAAGCCATTATCCAGAAGATATTTATATGAATTTAAATATTACCAACTTTTTTTTAGGTAAGGTAATAAAACAAGAAAAGTAAATGCCTCTAAACCCGGATCTCTCAAAACAAGAAAATACTTTATATTTACTCTCTTTATTCAATGGAATTCCTGTGCTTGATGCTTCTTAGAAAGTTCAATATTTGGTTTGATGCTAGTTAATTTGACTATAATATCTCCTTTTGAACATAAATCAAATCTTTTTTTTTCCTTTGTTAATATTGCATTTACTGAACTAAAAGCACTTTCAATTATATAAAACATTGAATAACATAAAAGTACTTTGGTCATTTCAGACACATTTTTGGATATAGAAGTTTACTTATTTTTGATCCCCACAATTCACCATTCTATATTTTTCAAATTTATACTTGCTTTCTTTGTTGGACTGTAATTCAATGAATTCTTCTTGATATCTTTTCTAGCATACCCACCATCACATACAAATACTCCAAAAGAAAATAAATCTAAAAAACTATTTTACATTTCCACTTTTAAGACAACCAAATAGTCATCCTCAGCAAGAGATTCATTAATTTTAACTAACTCTTCCATACCATGAAATTGTTTGCTCATTAAATTACTCTTAAATAATTCCAGTGTTTTTTGTAAAAACTTTTAATACTTTTTTGTAGTCTATCAGCATAATTACTTTCTCTTGAAGTTAAAGTAATGCTTTATTTAATTTTCAAAAAAAAACCCAAGTTATATAGTATACATTGTTTCTGGGTTTCATTCATCTCCTTTGTGAAATTGGTGTTTCATTCACTTTCAAGAAAACTAATTATCATATAAAAAAATTTACAAATCTTGTTAGACAAGATTCTTTAGAAAGTCATCTAACTTCTCTATGCAAAAGAAATCTCACACACTGTTCTTCATTATCAACACAAAATTTTGAAAAACTTGATTATATTTGCTATGTGACTTTATTTTAGTAATAATAGTGAGACTTATAAAGAATTGAACTAATATTTTTTGCAACCAGATAATACTGTTATTATGGGATAAACTACCTTTAGGTGAAATAATAAAATCTTTATGTCTTCCAACCATGGAGGTGACAACATCTGTGGCAAAGGATACCATATTTTCACTGGCACTTGTTTGGCATTAAACCATGTTTTTACAGCAGCAAAAATGGATGTTCCAATACAGTGAGTTTCTAAAGATTTTAGAAATAACACCTCTTCTTGCAATTTACTATCATCATTGAAATAATGAGTGTATGCTATTAAAAGGACCTTATTGTCAGTTACTGTGGATCTACCAAGCTGAATAAAAATTGATAATTTGTTTTTAGTTTGGAAATTAGCTGCTCTTTAATGTCAATTGACATTCCATGATTCATCTTTGAATTGAATTGTTGTTCAATTATAAAGAGTTTAAAATATAAAAAAGATTTTGAAGAATCACTCTTGAAATTACAATATCTGAAATGGATGTAAAACAATCTCAGAAATGTTTGCAATGATTTCTGCAATTTTATAGATGCCATCATTCCATCATCACTTGTTTATGAGTTATTCTTAAATAATGAAGTAACAGTGTTATGTTGCTCAAAATTGTCATCAATTTTTAAAATATTTCATATTTTGCAACTATACTGGGATGTTTTCTTTTTAATTGATCTAATAATCTTGATGACTTCATCGCCTCATTTGAAAAAGAACTATTATATAAAAGACAAAACTGTCTTGCGGTAAAAGGGCTTTCCTCGTGTATTGTCGACACTTTTCAGCACTTGTAATGATTGATGATGACTTGAATAACTACAAAGAAATAAAAAATAAACGATAAACTACAAAGACTTATTAAGAATTAAATAATAAAAAAATAATGAAGAATTAAATCCTAATAACAGGCTGTTTTTATTTAACTCTTAAAGCTCATGTCACTTTAAAAAGTATTGCAGGTCAAAAAAACTTCAACAAAAAAACAACAATAAATCAATAGTAACTATCACTTAAAAACCAAAAACAATTATCTGATATAATTTTTCAGCTAAATAAGAAAGTCACGTTCCATTAAGATAAAGCAAAAAATTATTTGCGTTTAAAAAACACTGGGGCAGCTGCCTAGATTCCAGTTGTGAAAAACCTATGATTGTAAACCCACCCACCCCGAGATTTTTTCACACACACACACCCTTAAATGCAGTGATAATCTTTTCTAAGGATTGGCAGGAAAACAATGAAATACTTAACAATACTGTAATACGATGTTTTTTTAAAAAATCAAATGATAAATTGTACTTGGATCATGAACCGTAGACCATGATTTGATTTGATTTGAACTAGCAGTAAATCCTTCAATTATTTACTTTTAATTAAATAAAAATAAATAAAAGCGAATAATGGATGAGAATGGAGAATGCTGCAACAAAAACTGACATTGCAGATAGAAAAGTAATAACGACAATATTTAGTCAATGAAGTATTAATAAACATTATTAGTTAAATAGCAATTTATATTTTAAACTTTATCGTCAGCCCACTTGATCTTATTAAAGTTAACAGAAAAAGGAAATTATAACTGGAAGAAATAAAAATCAAAAGATTTAGGTAAAATCTAAAGCAATGAAGCAGTTAATATTAAAATTTAAACCATAAGTTTCTCAGACATTGAATCATTAGAGATAGAAAGTAATAAATAATTATATGGTTTATTGCCTGGAAAGTGATTCCACATTCCAATACTCTACGGTGCACTGTACATTCAATTAATTCCATTCAGATAGTCTGAATTGAGGTTTTTTTTAAAGTTTCAAATGAGAATTCATCCTAGAAGCACTAGCTCTGAATTTATCACCCACAGGATACCATTATATATAAAATAGACAGACAGATCCATAGCTAGATTAATAAATAGGTAGATTGACAAATAGGTAGATTGACAGGTGATAGATAGATAAGTAGGTATGTAGATAAACAGATAGATAGGTAAGTAGATAGATAGATAGATAGATAGATAGATAGATAGATAGATAGATAGATAGATAGATAGATAGATAGATAGATAGATAGATAGATAGATAGATAGATAGATAGATAGATAGATAGATAGATAGATAGATAGATAGATGGATGGATGGATATTTAGATAGATAGATAGATAGATAGATAGATAGATAGATAGATAGATAGATAGATAGATAGATAGATAGATAGATAGATAGATAGATAGGCAGGCAGGCATTCAGACAGACAGACAGAC
Organism: Epiperipatus broadwayi; assembly: GCA_028023455.1. Taxonomy (NCBI): domain Eukaryota; kingdom Metazoa; phylum Onychophora; class Udeonychophora; order Euonychophora; family Peripatidae; genus Epiperipatus; species Epiperipatus broadwayi. The sequence goes on along the minus strand of JAQFVV010012665.1, from coordinate 652,188 downwards.
CGACAGACAGACAGATAGATAGATAGATAGATAGATAGATAGATAGATAGATAGATAGATAGATAGATAGATAGATAGATAGATAGATAGATAGATAGATAGATAGATAGATAGATAGATAGATAGATAGATAGATAGATAGATAGATAATGCATACATTTGATTATTTTTTTAAAATACAAGAAAACTTTGTTGCATTTACATTTTTAAAAGAAGTCTATACATTATTTTACATTTTATTCATATATGCACATTATATAAATACATAATAATGTATGCATATTTACTAGATCTGTAAATCCGTCCAATAGTGATGGACTTATAATTAAAAATTCCTATATGGACAAGCGTTGGTGGCCGAGTGGTTAGCACAGCTGCCTTACAAACAGTTGTCCCGGTGTTCTCTTTCCGGCCGACGCTTTGATACATAAAAAAAAAATCCTAAATCTGATCCAAGTCTATTTATTATTTATAGTATTTAAACGTCAAGTAATTTCCTAAGTATTTAATCATTCAATTATTTTTGCACTGTATGTTTTAGTATACTGATAGAGTGAGTGACTTAAGTTAGATTTTTAAATTTAAGCTCATCAGCACTTCTGATGTTTTAATGTCGCGTGACTTATTGAGTAACTAATTAATCATTTATTTATATGTGTGTGTGCGGGCTTGGACACATACATAATTTCACAATTTCTATTTCAGCTTAAAGAAAATTTAAAGGAAGTATAAACATTGATATAAAAATAATAAAGCAATTTTTAATAGAAATAGACAAATTCATTCTTTTTCTAACACCTGAGAGTCGCAGTACATAAATATATCAAAAGCAACATTTATACAAACCACTTTATATATAGAGATAATCTATAAATAATAATCTTTTAAATTACAAATATAAGTCAAGGATTATTCTTTTATGTTTGTTTTTTTTTACTAAAATAAACTGTCTTACTATGAATTATTTATGATAATAATAGCCTTTTTTTTTTGTTTGTTTTACAAATAGATGAGTATTAGTGTTTCAGAGAATGTCACCTAAGAAGGTAATATGGTTCGTTCAATCATCTACATTTTTTTTTAAGTTGTATAAAAAACTACTTAATTAAAAAGCGACAATATTTGAGTGATTTATTTGATATCAGTTGAAATGTATGGCTTCCCTTGGGACATGATTACAATAGCATATTACGCACTACTTAGACAATCAATATTTTAACTAGGCCACTACATACAACATATATATATATATATGTTGTGTGCCACAACATACAACAACATATATATATATATATTGTGTGTACAATGATTACACAATAAGACTAGGAAACAATTTATAGATAATCAAGTGATTTTATAACGTTCCCGAATTGCACTTCATAAATTCATAAGCTATCGACTTTGTGAAAAAGACACATTTCAGATTATTTGGTAAGATAAAGATTTAAACACTTGAATTTCCTTCCATAAATAATAACTTGAATTTCCTTCCATAAATAATAACTTGAATTTATATTTAAATATCATTACAAGTAAAAATTCAGGAAGACTGTAATTTAATTTGATAGGCTACAAATATATTGATTTAAAATTATATATCTATTTTCTAAAAAATAATTTGCAATATTCCACTGGGTGTTCTAATATGGACAGACATAATTTCCACCCATCGTGTAATGACGTTGATAATGTTACATTAAAAGATTTAACCCTTTGAGACCGAAAAACGCTCATTTACGCTTAAAAAAAAGTTTGCACTTTCGACCGCAATAGCGTGCTAATCGTATACGTCACGCTTACGGGTCTTTTTTTTTTCTCTTCGCCATTTTATTTTCTTTGAGCACGTGTAAGAATTTTTTCTGTGCGATGAAAATTAGATTTTTTATAGCAATTTTTGTAAAGTACATTATTAAAATTTTATAATTTTTTTTTTCTTTGTAGATTTTATCAACGTATAAAATTTTTTACGGAAAATATGTCTTCTTTCGCCGCTGAACGTGATTGTGATTATGATTCTGATTATGACGAAGATTTTCCCATTGAAGATGTGTTTGATTCGGAGGCTTCGTCGTCATCTTCTTCTGTGGATTACAGTGACTCATCAGATGATTATTCAAATGATCGAGCGGCTGTGGTTTCAAAGAAAAGGAAGAGAGGTGCAGTGAAGTCATCTAGAAGGGTGGCAACTAGCCCAATGTCCGGATCTTCATCTCATCCTGATCCAGTTACGTTTCAGGATCGTGAACCATGCGTGCCAATAGGAACTTTCACTAAGTCTCCAGGGCTAAATTTCCCCATTACCCGTGAGTATACAATTCCTAATCTATTTCATTTATTTTTTGACAAGAAAATGTATGACCACATTTGGACTGAAAGCAATAGATATGCTTCAGAGTGGAAGGCATTACCGAATTGGGTTGATCTGTCACCCGCTGAGTTGAATGCATTTTTTGGTATGGTTATTCATGTTTGTACTATATCACGCATACCTAAACTAAAATTTATTTGGTCTACAAATGAATATTTGCATCAAGCGGTACTTGCCAGAGTTATGACCCGAGATCGATTTTTTGGTATTCTAAATAATTTACATTTCAATAATAATAAAACCATGCCCCCAATTACTAGTAAAGAGCATGATAGGATTTATAAAATAAGGCCAATTATAGATCGCTGTAATGTTAACTTCAAGGCTGCATACCAGATGCACCAAGAAGTAGCAGTTGACGAAGCAGATCGGAAGAGCAGGGTCGTAAGACGATGAAACAGTATGATTCCTCCAAACTGGTAAAGCGAGGTTTCAAATGGTGGGTCTGTGCAGACAGCCATAATGGATATGTGTACCATATGGAGTTGTATACAGGCAAAGATGCAACTGCAGATGCGAGCCTAAATCTGGGAACCCGAGCACTGCTGTCAGTGGTTTTGCCACATTTAGCTAAACAGAATCATGTTGTTTTTTGTGACAGATTCTTTACTAGTGTTCAATTAGCAGAAAAGCTGTCTCCTAGTAAAGTTACTGTATGTGGCACACTGAACACTAATAGGAAGAGGATTCCAGATAGCATCCGTGAAAAAGCAAAAAATGCTAAAGATATGGAGAGAGGAACTTCACTTCTGTATCTGACAGTGGTCTTGAGTTTGTAGTGTGGATGGATAAGAAGGCAATTCTTATGCTCAACAATGCTTATCCACCAGCTACAAGTGGTACTGCTACTAGAAAACACAAGGATGGTACATGTCATATATATCCATGTCCCAATGCTGTCAGAAAATACAACTGCTTCATGAGTGGGGTTGATTTAGCTAACCAGAGGCGAACTGTATATGGCTGGGATAGGAAGTCTAAGCATTGGCCTATGCGCTTATTCTGGCATTGTTTTGATACAGCTGTCACTAATTCCTACATTATATACAAACTATACATGGTCCAAAAGCAAATGCGGCCTATATCACACTTGGATTATAGAATAGCTTTATCATCCAGCCTTATGGGTGACTTCACAACCAGAAAGCTGAAGCCTACAATCATCCATCTTCCATCTCCTTCGTCTGAGTGCCATAAAATTGCTGATCTGCGCAGTCATAACCAGCCTAACAGAAGAAGATGTGCTGTGTGTCTGAAAAACAAACTCAGACATGAATCTTACTTTGGCTGCGTGGAATGTGGCTGCATCCCCCTGTGTAAGAGTAAAGATAAAGGCTGCTTTGCTGCTTACCATGTCAGAAGCAGCATAAGTTCAGTGCCTACATAAATCTTTTATCCTACACAGCTGCAACACCTATGGCACACATACAGGATCATAATCATAATCACATCATTTCTGGTTTTCTCATAGGTAAGATATAACATGATTTTATTTATATTGCTGTTTATTATTTTGATGATTATAGTAACTATATATTTTGTTGTAATTTTGTAGTCACATGATTCAGCTCTTCCAATTCAAGCCACCCTGCTTTATGTGTTGACAAAGAACCATATCTCCACTTGGTTCTCCATTAGGTAAAATATATTGTGATTTTATTTATATTATTGTACATTTATTGTATGATTATAGTAAGATTATATATTCATTTGTTGCAGATTTGTAGTCACACTGCACTTTTATGTATGTATCATCACTAGTTGCTCCACATCATCATCATCATCAGTTATTTTGAAATTGATTTTGCTCATGCATTTATATTTTCAACAATTTGCAAACTGTCTTCAAACTATCCACTCTGTTCTGTGAAACTAACAAGGCGAAAAAAATAAATACCTCACAATGCTGAATCAACAGTCATCATCATCTATGTATGTATCATCACCAGTTGCTCCACATCATCATCATCAGTTATTTTGAAATTGATTTTGCTCATGCATTTATATTTTCAACAATTTGCAAACTGTCTTCAAACTATCCACTCTGTTCTGTGAAACTAACAAGGTGAAAAAAATAAATACCTCACAATGCTGAATCAACAATCATCATCATCTATGTATGTATCATCACCAGTTGCTCCACATCATCATCATCAGTTATTTTGAAATTGATTTTGCTCATGCATTTATATTTTCAACAATTTGCAAACTGTCTTCAAACTATCCACTCTCTTCTGTGAAACTAACAAGGTGAAAAAAATAAATACCTCACAATGCTGAATCAACAGTCATCATCATCTATGTATGTATCATCACCAGTTGCTCCACATCATCATCATCAGTTATTTTGAAATTGATTTTGCTCATGCATTTAAACTGTCTTCAAACTATCCACTCTGTTCTGTGAAACTAACAAGGTGAAAAAAATAAATACCTCACAATGCTGAATCAACAGTCATCATCATCTATGTATGTATCATCACCAGTTGCTCCACATCATCATCATCAGTTATTTTGAAATTGATTTTGCTCATGCATTTATATTTTCAACAATTTGCAAACTGTCTTCAAACTATCCACTCTCTTCTGTGAAACTAACAAGGTGAAAAAAATAAATACCTCACAATGCTGAATCAACAGTCATCATCATCTATGTATGTATCATCACCAGTTGCTCCACATCATCATCATCAGTTATTTTGAAATTGATTTTGCTCATGCATTTATATTTTCAACAATTTGCAAACTGTCTTCAAACTATCCACTCTGTTCTGTGAAACTAACAAGGTGAAAAAAATAAATACCTCACAATGCTGAATCAACAGTCATCATCATCTCCCACTCATATATAATAATTGCTTGTAATTCCTTTTGATTATTTATTTTATTTTATTTACTATGTTTTTATTCATTTTATTTTAGAAACAGATTTTTAAATTATTTATTTGCATATTTGGCAATTATGGTTTGCCATGAAATAATGCATAATTTATCTCGCCCCACCCCTGATTTTTCAATAATATAGTCATTATTTTTTACCCCCATAACTTAGAATTTACTATGTTGTTATTCATTTTATTTTAGAAACAAATTTTTAAATTATTTATTTGCATATTTGGCAATTATGGTTTGCCATGAAATAATGCATAATTTATCTCACCCCACCCCTGATTTTTCAATAATATAGTCATTATTTTTTACCCCCATAACTTAGAATTTACTAAAGTTATTACTGTTATTTTTTTTTGATCCTCATTAAAACCTTGCATTTCTAATAGATATCCCGCATAGAGGGCTTAGAAAAACAACTGCTTGCAAAAATAGAATATACAGAGTGTCAAGCAGAAAAACGAAATTGAAATGGTCACCTTTTGCCACATTACACCAACAATCTGTAACTCAGGTAGGTCATGTTATATATTATTTTTTTCTGCATTTTATGACAAATGTGATGAAGCTGTCTATGAAATTGTCATTTTAGGCTATATCTTTCAAAATTGAGAGTTTGTGAACCAATGTAAAAATAAAGATATTTAAAAATGTGAAAAATCTCCTTTTTTTAATTATTTTTTTGTGGTAATGACTATTTTATCAGCTTCATTACATTCTTTCATATTTGCACTTTCTAAAAATGTATATATATTTGTTATTTATTGTAATAAATTAGACATTTCATTTAAAATTGTATGTCCTGTACTTTTTTCTGGGAATTCAAAATGGCCGTTCAGGTCTCTAAGGGTTTTAATACTGCATACATGTGTGTGTGCATGATAAGAGCATTGGATATTCAAATAAAAAGTCAGACTATAATTTGTAGTGATGAGATTTAGGTAATTAAACATTTAACTCACAAAAATATTACATGTTATTTCAAGAAATATACATATACGGTCAAATAGATCAGTCTATTGCCTTTTTTATTGGATCGATAACTTGCAAAATTTATGAAATGCAATTCAGGAATACACTGAAGTCATTTGGCTACATATGTGAGTATATATATATATATATATTAAAAATTAAATATTGCCTAACGCTATACTAACAGTTAGAAATTCATATAAGACTACAATACTAGCCAAAACAGCAAAATTTTACTAAAAATCTATTCTTTAAATCTATTTGTTAATAAATAAAACGATGTTTGTGGAAGAATTTTAGTAAAATTTTGTCGTTTTGATTAGTATAGTAGTATTATAAGAATTTCTATTATATATATATATAATATTGAATTTATCTTAAATCATTCAGAATAAACACTGGTAGAATCAAACTTATCTCAAATGCAAACTGAACAATGTCTGTATTATGCCTATAGTAGACAAATCCCCTTATTTCATCACATTTTTGCTAAATATAAATAAAATTTCTTAAATGTATATGCAGATATCATTACTATCATTTCAATCATTATTGATTCACTCGGAATTTAAAATCTTTCCAAGCTTAATCCAGTTTCTGCAATTCATAGCTTCTCATCTTCATATTACAAAAACAAACATTCTTATTTTATCCATCCATCCATCCCTTATGTAGTCTCTTTCTAGGTCATTTAAAATTTCTTAGTATCCAATTTATTATCACCTCTTCTATCAATATATCCAGCCAGAGCCATTTCACTTTTTTAAATTTCCCATAATGTCAGTGATATTTATTCAGTATTTAAGTTTCAGGTCCAAAAGTAAAAATTAGTAAAAGACATCCATGCAAAACCTTCCTTTTCAAACACATTGGCATATGTTCTTTTAATACTGAGTTTTTTCACCCTCAGAATTCCATCCAAATTTAATTCTATGATTAATTTCATTCATTATGTTTCTATTTGAATTAACAATATACTCTAGTATTTGTAATTGTTAATTTCTTCTAATTCATCATTATCATCATTTTTGGCTATTATTGATCTATTGCAGGATTAAGGTTTCTCCAAGTTTAATCCATTTTCTCTGATCTCTAGTGTTTTTTTCCACATCATTTTAATACATTTCCTTAATTCAACCCATCCATCTCACATGTAGTCATATTTTCTTTAGTATTAAGTTATTTCTACCAAAATCACTTCAATCAAGTTTAATTCTATGATTAATTTAATCCATTATGCTTCCATATATATATATATATATATATATATATATATATATATATATATATCAATAATCTGACCAAGGTATTTATAATTGTTAATTTCTTCTAACTCATCATTATCAATCTTTACTTTTTTTTTTTTTAGAAAATCCATTGAATATTACTTTAGTCCTATTTTCTTACTTTCATCTGATAAGTCTTATATTTCCTGAAGCCCTAAAGCACTATTTACAAAAACAATTACATTATCTGTAAAATCCAGATGACTTCAATAAGCTCTATTTGCTTTTACTCTCTTTGTTTCCCATGTTAATTTACAAAATACCTGTCGCAAAACTGTTGTAAGAAGTTTTTGGTGATACAGCGTTATTCTCTCATACACTCTTCTCAATGTTAACCTTCTTGATATCATTATGTAATCAAATTTCTGCTATTGCATTTTCATAAATATTCTTCAGAATGTGACAATATCCTGGGTCTATACATGGATGAGCGATTGCTTTAACCATTGAAGAAATGCTTATAGAGTCAAATGCCTTTTCATAATCTACAAACCTAAAGTCTAATGACAATTCATATTCATTGGTTTTTTCTATAACTTCCCTCAATACTTGGATGTGATCCACTATACTAAAATTACTTTTAATCCAGCTTGTTCTTTCAGTTTGTTAAAATCCAAAATTTATTGTAGATGAATTGTAATTATTTTGGTAAAAAAAATTGTATAGAATTGATAAAAGATTGATAGGCCTGTAATTTCTAATCATCTTTATCATATTTTTCAAATTTAATATTACATTCTCCAATCATCTGGTACATCTTTATCATTTAGATATATGGTGTATAACTTCATCAAAAAAAAAAATTATATTTTGTGTCCTGTTTTTTTAAGATATCGATTTCAATTCCATCATAACCTGGATCCTTTCCCTTCTTCATAAATATAATTGTATATCTCACTTCTTCATTTAAAATTCTGGTCAATTCAGAAGATATAATAGTTATATGATATACTTTTCCTTGAACTTTACTGCTATATAATTCTTGGATAGAATTATTTTATACTTTTCATAATGTAATCTCTCTTTTTAGTAATCAATTCATTTTTTTTCTTATTGCAGAAATAAGTTTCCTACCAATAGCAATATGTTGTTTTATACTTTTGAGACTTATTCTCAGCTATAGCTTTCCTTGCTAATTCACAATTATACTTTCTTGTATTTTACAAAATATGAGATATTCAACCCTTCTTAATGCATCATTTTTATACATTTTTGTATTCCTTCTTTTCTTCATTAATTGTCTTGTCTCAGTAGAATTTTTTCTGATCAAATGCTGCTTTTTTTTGTACTAGCTATCTTTATTGCAGTTTTTAAAGTTATATCAGTTATCTCTGTATTGATTTCTTTCAAATCTGAATCATATTCAAAATCTGTAAATATTTCAAAACAATTTGCAAATTCTAATTTAAATTCATTGAAATGTTTCTGAAGATTAGGAATATTAACTATTAATATTGTTTTTTTTAATAATTTTTGTCTTTCTACTTTTGCATTAATATGTATCTTACATCTCACTAATCTATGATCACCTTTTAAATGGAATTTATAAATACCACTACAATGTTGAAATACACATTTTTATTAGTCAAAATATAATATAATCTGCTATACCTTCATTTGAATGCTTCTATGTCCATTTCTGTTTAATATTTTATTCAAAAAAAAAATCATAATATATATTTTTTATTTTTCTGTAAACTCCACAAGTCTATGTCATTTCTCATTTCTATTATCATAAGCAAATTCATCTACAGCATTTTCATCTTTCATAATTTTAAAGTCTCCCATAACAATTTTAAAATGTTATTTGTCTGATGAAAAGCTTTTTGTACATCCATATAAAAATTATCTATTTCTTCATCACAATGGAAACTTGATGGACCATAAACTTGTTTTATTTACATTTGATATATGCTATTAAGTTGAATAACTAATCTTGCCACTCTGTCCAATACACCATCAATCTCCACTATATTGATCTTCCAATTTTTATTTATAATGAATCCTACTCCATTTGTACTTCCAATGCACCTTTGTAGTACAGTATTTTTAATTTCCTCTTCTAAGAAAATCCATTGAACATTTCTTTAGTCTTTTTAGCATTTATTTTTTGTCCTATTTTCTTAGTTTCATCAGATAACTCTTGCAACATTTCCTGAAACTCAAGCATTATTTTCAAAAAACAATTATCATTTGCAAAATCTAGATGAATTAAATAATCTCCATTTAATTTCACTTTCCTAGTTTCTTATTTTAATCCATAAAATTGAATCTGCAAATCTGCTGTAAAAAACTTTGGAGATATTGAATTATCCTGTGTATATTCTTGTCAATATAAATCTTCTTAGTATATTCATGTAATGTAATCATTGCAAATGCGCTTTGATAAATATTTTTTAAAATATGATATTAATGGTTTATTAACTATGAAAATGTTTATTAAATCAAATATCTTATGTAATCTCCAATTTCGTAGCATAATGGAAACTCATATTCTTTGGCCCTTTTTATAAATTTTTTCTATAGATGGATGCGATCTATTGTACTAAAATTACTTATTAATCAGCTCCTTCATTTGATTGGTTAGAATTCAAAGTTTCTTGTAAATAAATATAATTATATTGATAAAGATTTTATATAGAATAGAAGATTGATATTTCTATAATTTCTAATATATTATCACTTCCTTTAAACAATACTTTATTATTACATTTTTTCAATTTCTTCATCTGCTCCTTTTAAAAAAATTTAATAATAATTCTATTATTTCTTCAGCTTTTTCTTTCTACATAGATTTAACTGCATGTTTAACTTTTCTATTTAATATACTTAGCAATTTAAAAAAAGGCAATAATTATAAGGGATATTTTATTCTATCTTTCTTTATCATTATATAATTCTATATAAAACTCATATTTTTTTTTATGATGCCACCTCTTTATTTAGTAATAGTTCGATTCTTTTATTTCTAAAGAGATTTTATATCCAAAATTAAGACGTTGTTTTACCCTTTTAATAAACGATCTATAGTGATTGTGCTTATGTTCTATAACTTATTTAAAATCACAGCCTGAAAAGTGTGACTGATATCCTGCAATGCTTTTATGCCATGTGAATTCTCTTCTAATTTATAGTTGGTCAGCAGAATGATTTTGTTATAGGGGATTAATAAATCCATTTTATCTTATATGAAGGGTCTGATACCTTCTCCACCAGTGGTGTAAACTGCATCATATTGTCATTCATTTAACAAATTCAGATTAACCTGAGACCTTTAATCTGTAGATAATACTAGATAGCTATCAGCTGATTAATATTTGAATAACTGTCAACATTAGCTATTTGGAAAAAAAAAAATTAAGTTTTATCTTCATTTAAACTCTTGAATAAATATGTGAGTTTGTATGTCATAGTATTTTTCATTTGCATATGTGTTGTCTATTGTATTTTTATTCTAATTATCATTATATCCTGAGTAGTTGGCTAAATAGCAGAATAACAGGCCAAAGCTTTCTAGATTGTTTATCAAATAAAAAAAAAAAAGGGGGGGGGGGGGACTGGCCAAGTAAATGATGTTGTTGAGTTCTATCTTTGATTTTGATATTCGAGGCATTTGACCTCTAAAACAATTGACCGTTTGGATATAGATAAATAAATATTCCAATTATATATTGCGGGTTTTTTTTAATTTTTAATATTCAGTTTATGAGTCTAAAGTAGTCTGTATAAGATTAAACTTATAATATAATTAGTTTAGCCTCTCCTTGCTTGGCAATCCTCTTAATTACTGAGCCTGATAACTTTAGACATATATACGTGAATTAAAACCTTGAAACTTATATAAGCGATTTTTTTTCTCTACTGGCTGCAGCCTTTAAAAGTTAATAGTACATCTACTTTCAATGACAATATATTTTATCGCCGAAGGGCGCTTGGCCTTGTCATCGAAAGATTTGTACTGAGAATTTTTATTTTAAGCACGGAAGTATTTAAAATAAGGTCACTGTTAAATATTTTTAAAATGAATATACGAGCTATCAAAAAAATAAAAATTAAACAGTGAACAGGATTAACAAGACACCCTCGGATCAACTATTCCGGCATGCTTAAAAATTCGTATAAGAAAGTTTTAAAACATCAGTAAATATCGGTTACATTTAATTAGTTCTCATTTTTAACGTAAAGCTTTTGAGAATTGCCGCACACAATCATTCAATCTAATGATCAAGTAATTGGCTTTTAAATCTCTTTTTATGTTTTTTTTTTGTTTAACAAATATTATATCTATTTTTAAATTTCTATTAAAAATACACTACGATTAAAATTAATTATCAACATAAACACAGTCAATTAATATCATTTCTGAATGCAAAGTCATTTATCAAAATTAAATTTGTTCACAGACAAATTAATGAGAAATACAGTATAAAGTACAAACGATATAATCAAAAAAAAAAAAAGTACAAACGATATCGATAAATAACTTTAGTTGATATAAATACGATTAGTCAAAATATATATGGCATATTAACATTTACCAGTAAAATAAATAAAGAATAATTAATTAGATAAATAAGTAAATGAAATACATATATCCAAATTGCCAAAAGTATTATAAGCTTCATTTAGAATATTTGAAAATTATAAACTCGACCAGCTTGATATCGAAAGCGTAATTAATCTTTTTTAAATCTCTAATCAAATACATTGTAAAATTAATTGCTTTAAATCGATTGAAAAACTAAAAGACGTTACATCATTAGTAATTGAATCATAGTTGTAATTTGTCTATAGTAACTGAAGCTTTCCCAAGAATAGCACTAACAGTAACTTTTAAAACAAAAAATAATGCCTTCCACTATGCAACAGAAGAAAAAAAAAGATTTCAGTAGTGACACCTACAGTCTATGGTCACGCAAATAATCATAAGCTTACATACGCCCACATTCATATAAATGGCCAGATAACGAGACAACTTGCAGATAATAATAATATATATACAATGCTGTACATATATATATAACTGAACATTTAAATAAGTTTAATAGATAGTTATGTAAATTGATTGTCATGTAAAAAGATGTATGATAGAATAAAAATATGAAATAGATTTAAATAATGTATAAAGATAATTGATTTAAAAAAAAAAAGTTATTGTTTTTCTAAATAACGTGTACAATAATAAAAACTAGCATATATTCATTCATAATTGTAAAGAATCTCTAACTTAAATGTGGCTATGAAATTTTAGTGTGCACTTTCCAGTATCAAAGTTGCCACACAATGAATGAAAAATTAAACACGTTTTATTCATTTTTAAGTTTTTATATAGATGCATAAACAAATCCTAACCCGGTTAAGGCGAAATTGAAATCAGCAGAGAGATGGTCCACACAGATTCAATCAAATTGGCTTAAACAATTCAATTTATAAAGGTGAATGAATTAATAATAATAATATCAGCAGTGGTGTATAATAATTGGCAATGGGAGTACAAAAAATAATTATTACAAATATAAATTTAATATTTTTCTAAATATAAATACATGGAATGTAGGAACTTTATTTGATACAAATTCTTCAAGACCAGAAAGTAAAAGTGCACTTGTAGCTAAAAGAACTATCAAGATTTAAGATTTTTAAAGCTGCTCTAAGTGAAACTCAACTTTATTAAAATGTATTCAAGTTTTTTTCAGAAAGGCACATCGGTCAGTGAAAGAGGAATGCATGGTATTGGTTTTGCTGTAAAAATCTAATTTAGTATTTTCTATTATTAAAATTCCTTATTATATCAATGAAAGATTAATGACCTTAAAACTTGCCTTGCATAATGAATGATACTAGAGTTCACTTTATCAATGCCTAGGTTCCAATCCTAGATTTAGAATATTCAGAAAAGAAAAGTTTTTATTATTTGTTAGATTGCATTATTACAGCAATATCATTAAAAGACATATTGGTATAAATAATAGCCTTTCAAAAGTTATTGGAAATAATGGTAGAGCTGTAAATTCAAATGCTTTGTTTGCAATACAAAGGTTGGCTATCACAAACACTTTGTTTAGGCAGAAAAAACACCACAAAGGAACATAGATGTATCCATGCTCAAAATGGTGCCAGATAATAGATTGTATTATTGTTAGGAGTCGGAATACAAGAGAAGTTCACATTACATGAGCTGTCACAAGCTCAGATTGGACAAATCATAGTTTAGTACATTCTGAAGGTTTGTGATAATGGTATTTTAGTTGTACTTTTATATTGGACTTTTTCCAACATTTAATATGAGTATTGAATGTCTTTAGAAAAATGTAACTTTATTTAAATATTTCAAACACATTCAACTGTTATAGCACATCAAACAGGTTAGTATATGCACAATGTTTTGAGAGGTATTATTCTCATAACACCCGAAGTAGAGGAGAGAATAATACCTTTTGAAACATTGTGCATATAATAACCTGTTTGATGTGCTATGACTAACAGTCAAATGTATTTGGAATATTTAAATAAAGTTATTTTTTTTCTAAAAACATTCAATACTCATATTAAATGTTGGAAATAGTCCAATATAAAAATACAAATAGATTAGTGCACTCTAAGATTAAAATGTTAATTGCATTAAAAATAGGTATTACTCCAATCATATTCACAAGAAAATAGATGTTTGTTCTTTACAAGAATCTACTATATATACTAAATTTCAATAGGTATTAAACAGTAAAATTGCTAATTTGGATCTTAGAACTATCATATTATTGAAACACAGAATATTCTTAAGGAATGTGTGGATACAAGTATATGTATTCTTGGGTTCACTAAAAAGAAGAATCATAACTGGTTATCTGACAATGATCATATTATTAGTGATTTAATTAAAAAGAAACATGGCATTCTCTACTTGGCAAAGAAATATATTAAATGTGGAACTTCATAATGAACATAAAGGTCTGAAATCAAAAGTTCAATGGCTGACAAAAAGGGTCAAAAATGGTTGGTGGATTAAAATTGCAAAAAAGATACAGACATTTTCTGATTGTAGTTATTCTAGGGTCTTTTTTGATGAAGTTAAATTACCTTATAGTCCTGAGAAATGGTATCACAATCCTATTAAATCCAACAATGGTACTCTATTATATTATGATGATGACATTTTGAATCAATGGAAGGAGTACTTTGATCATCTTTTGAATAATAATAAAAGAAATAATATGATGACTTTTAATGATATTTCATTTTACCTATTCATGCATATTTGCACAAACATATCCAGCTTAATGAAATCAAAATGCTTTTTGTAATCATAAAAAGGGAAAGGTTGCAAATGCTGATGAAACATCTAGAGAAGTTTTAGCTTAAAAAATATTGGATTTTTTAGGAATATCTGGACCCATTAAGTTGTGCCATTCAAAGTTAAGGTTGTTTTAATTGTTTTAATTTTTAGAATCAAAGGGAATAGACAAGGTTGTGGTAATTATCATGTAATATCATAATTACTCATTACAGTAAAAGTACTGTCAAGAGTTTTGATGAAAAGATTATTTCCAATTATAGATGAATGCTTACCAGAGACTCAATGTAATTGTAATATCATAATTACACATTATAGCAAATCTAGTTTCAAGAGTTTTGATAAAATGATTGCTTCCAATTATAGATGAATACTTATCAGAGACTCAATGTAATTTTAGCAAGTCAAGAAATACTATAGATATAATTTTTGTTGTCAGGCAAATGCAAGAAAAGTATCCAGAATAAATGTATCATTTATATATTACTTTTATTGATTTAGTCAACATATTTGATTTAGATAATAGAATAAATCTATGGCATTGTCTGAAATAAAATGTTTACCCACATTTATTTGTATTATATAGCTTCTACATGTTGCAATGGAGAGAACATGTGTTATTACTACAAGTGGAAAATCTGAATCATTTGAAATGAAAACTATTGTTAAACAAGTATGTGTACTTGCACCAACTTTATCTTCAATTTTTATGACAGCAGTTTTTGGAATTGTTTATAATGACTTAACCAGATAGGGATCAAGATATGATACAGGTTTAATGGAGGAATTTTTAATGTGAATCAGATATAGGTAAAAAAAAATCATCTTGGATTCTGAATTTACAGTATGTTGGTGATTATGTTATTTTTTTTCCAGTTGAAAAGACGATTTAAATGTTATTAATGTTTTAAATGCAACTTATAAAGATCTTGGTTTATCAATTAATGTTCAAATCTCAAGTTCTTTATCAGCCAGTAGAAGAATAATTCTTAGCAACTTGAATCTTGGGTGATCATCAACTTGGAAATCTACCTTGATAGTTTTATAATTAGAAAGATGAACTTAGATGTTGAGATCGAACACAGACTCCAATGTGCTACTGGAACATCTAATATGTTAAAATATAAAGCATTTCATCACAGGGAAATAACTACTCCAACTAAGTTAGCTGTATATAAAGCTTTTATTTTTACCTAATTTATTGTATGGTTGTAAAACTTGGACTTCCAATCAGTGCAATATAAAGACATTAGAAATGTTTTATTTAAAAATTCTCTGTGAAATTTTAAAAATGCAATAGCAAGATTGTAAAACCAATCAATATGTTCTTTAGCTTGTTGGAAGTGACACTATTGAATCCATATTTGTAAAATCACATCTTTACTGGCTTATATATAAATAAGCTCTAAACACAAGTGTACACTTACATTTTTCAGGTCGATGCTCATGGGCAAGTGCAAGGATATTCATAAAGTGCCTGACCAAAGAGATTGTTCCTTTATAATCTTACATATGTAGGCTATGCTGTATAAATAACATATTTATCAAAAGTTACTACATCTTTATATATATCCTCTTAGTCAATCAAATTATAAATAAATCGAAATAATAGATAACTTATTTGTATACAATTTAATTTTATATCAAATCGATTTCCATTCACATATGAACCTTCTAAAGATATCATATGTAAACGAAAATCAATTTAATGATATGAAATGAAATTGTATACAAACAAGTTGTCTATTATTTCGATTTATTTATAATTCGATTAAGTGTTTATAATTTTTTTTGACATTATGGTTGTATATTTAATGAAAAATGACTATAAGAAATGATATATATATATATATATGAATACAATAGCTATAAAAATATAGTAATTATTATATTCATATAAGTAATTCTTACTTTATATTTGTCATTTTAATTGAAGTCATTAATACGTGCATAATTTGCAGCTCTTATAACAGTCGAAACTGTAAACAAATAAAACAATAATAAGAAACAAGGTATTGAATTGAATAAGTGTATATGAAAGAGGATATAATTAATTGCATTTAATAATATAATAATTGCATATAAGTTAAAGGAAGACAAGGAGAATACGAATATTAATTAAAAATTTTACTTAGGACAGATAAAATAGTCATATCAGAGTTTATTCATTTATAATTAATAATATTATGCTACCAATGTTTCATCAGAGTAGCATCTGCCATCAATTGGTAATGAATGTTATTTTAAAAACCATTGTAGAGATGTTTCCTGGTGTTATAAATGCAAGTTGCTTTACAAGTTTAGACCTGATCATACCATATATAATTAGAAAGTTGAACAGGGAATGATTTCCTTTTTGGAAATGATTTTTTATTTCTGAAAAAAGCTCAACTTGTACTTCTGCAGAGAACAAAAAGGCCAGAAAAAATAAAATAGAGAAGTTAAATAATAAATTATTTGCTTGCAATATGATTCCTGTAGAACGGCCCATAATCCAAGAGCCATTCATATTTGAAGTTACAAAAGCAGATGTTTGAAGTGCATATAACTTACTATTATCTTTATTACCTGTATATGATAAACCTTTGGATTTTAGTATTAGTAAGTATTGATCAGTTTCTAATATCCTATTCCAAATTCATATATAATGACAACATCGTCTGTGACCCATTGATTAGGATGTATTTAATTTTTTTTTTTTTCATTAGATAATAACACTTAAAAGTATGTCTATGTTATGTTTGAGCATATAAAAATATATGTGTCATAATTAAAAAAAAAAACCTTAAACATTTTAATTACAATTAAGGAAAGAGTTGTGAGCTATTCTGTCATTAGTTGATAATTTATTTATGTTTGCCTGATTCATAGTAACTTGCTCATACATCTGAAATCAAGAATGTCATGTTGATATACATGAGGAAAAGCCCTATAACATGAACATAGCAATGATCATTCATTGCTAAGCTCCTAATTATTTATTCTGTAGCTTGTAGCCCATGACATATGACTATTATTAATTTTGGATTAAAAAACTTTTGTGTACATAAAGACAATAAAGTATCAATAATTAATAATATTGAAACTTAAACTCTGTGCTCAGTAATCTTCATTAGGCAATTATTTGTTGGTGTTTGTCCAAATCATGCACAAGATTAGCAATTAATTAAAATTATACAAGATAGCTATTTGATCTTAAAAAACATGGTTAATATATTTTACCAGGTACTACATCCATACTTAGCAAATATAAAGATTAAATTAATAATATAAAATTATTTTTTTATTTCTCTAAAACAAAAACAAGCAAATAAGCAGCAAACCTATTTGTGGTATGTAAATATTTTCAAACTATAGGTAGTTCTCTATTTAACAACTGTCAGTATTGTAATTAGAACAAAAAAAAAAATTAATATGATATCTAAGTCAACACAGCTCTTATTCTTTATATCTTTAATGTTATATAAACATCTCTTATGATATATGTATATTATAATGTTTATTTTTATTGATTGTATAATATTTTTATATTTTGCACTTTGGAAAATGGAAAGCATAAACATTGTTGAAAAAAAAAAATTGAATTGCCTGGAATTCAATTTACACAAAAAATAACAGAATATATTTATTACTTAAGATTAGAAATAGAACTATTTCTTTTTCCCTTTTTTTAAGCTTATTATTGTCATAAAATATATATGTTTTTTAGATATCTGTTGTGATTATTTTCAAGTTTATATCCTCTATTACTAGATCCATTTATCTTTTGTTAGCTTTCAATTTGGGCTTTTTATCATTTGATGGTTTTTTTTTTTCTAGAATATTGAACTAACTTGATAGAATTTAATAAGCCATATCAGTTTAATTGTCGCTTTTGAATATTGTATAATATATATATATACGCTTACATATATTTTGTTATTTGCCTAAAAGCAATGCAATATTACTGGGCAATAGATTACTGTGTTCAAACAATTCTACTTGATCATCATCAACATGGTTGTCATAGTATTAACATTAAACAGTAGTTAAATAAGTGATCGCTAGAAAATATTTTGTAAAAGGCAAAGTCTGTCTAATTCAAAAATTATGTAGCTTAGAAAAAAATGTTCGAATAATTTAATAATAAAAATTATTTAATTTATTTACAGGAAGTAATAATTAGATAGAAAATTTATATATATAATTAACAATAAAATTTCTAATCAAATTTAGTATGAAAAGCTTTTAATTATTAGGTAAAATTTTCAAATTTTTATTATTTATTGATTTAAAGTGATGCTTGGAATATTTTAACATATTCTGTTTTTATTTACATATATATTTGACGGTAGATGTCGCTTTTTGATATTAAAAATATATCGTAAATTTTTTTTTTTTTCCATGTGTCATAGCATCGGCCGGGGCGCGAACCCACAACCGTCTGCAACCAACTACTTGCTTGCATGGGGCTGCGATACCTCTCGGCTAACAACGCAAGACAAATATATCGTAAATTGTACCTCAGATATAAAGTAGTGTATTCCACAAAGTGAGATGATTTAAATAAAGTCTTGAAAATTTAAACTTTAAGATTCATATATAAATTTCTTTTTTATATATAGTCTTTTAATAATTTGAAAAAAATATTAGTTGATTTTTTTAATTTTGAGTAATAAATCATTGTTACTACAATTTAGACCAAAAATTATAGGTCAAGTGAATGAATAATTATAGCAGCTGTTTGCATTGCCAATGCTTGTTTTGTTTTTGTTTTTTAAATAATTATTTTGAAAATATGCAAATTAAAAAATTATAAAAATAAGTCACTTATTTATACAATGAATCAAATATAATTTGATGAACTTAATGAGGTTTTCTATGAATAAGTCGTAAGTCAAAGTGTCATCGCATAAATTAAAAAAGTTAATAAGACGCACGCACACACACAAAAAATCATAATGACAACATATAATTGGTTTAAAGGATAGAAATGCGATTTTAAACTAATTCATCAATATAATTATACATTTATAAAACTTTTTAAATTCTTCATGAAAAGGCTAGGAATTGTCGTAGATATTTTTTAAGATTTTAAATAATTTATAATTTACTTATTGTAGATAAAAATCATATTTATTATTTATTTATTGCACATAAAATCGTACAAAAAAATAGGGGAGTTGAGATGGGGGACGTATTAATAAAAATGAAAAATTCCAAAAAAAATATCTGTGTTTTGTTGTTGACTTTCATAAAGCGTTTGACAATATTGATCAAAAGATAATGTGGTCAGTATTTAAATCATTAAATAAATGATCAATTAATTTACATTCAAAAAATAATTAAAAAATGAAACATTATAAGACAAGAACATTTAATCTTAACAACTATGTTTAAATATAAAAGTAATGGGTTAAATCAAAGAAAAGTGAAAAAAAAAAAACATTAGTGTATATAGAGTTGGAATAAATTATTTAAGATACGCATTCAATAGAATAAGTATTTAAGAAAATGAAAAAATACTGATATCACTATATGAGATAATAAACAAAGAATAAGAAAATGAAAATTATAAATAAACATGACTAAAATCAAAGCCAAGTTACTTAGCCAAAAAAGAAAGAAATCAAAATTGATGAAACTGAACTAGATAGTGTTGAAATTTTTGAATATGTTGAAAACGTAGCAATTGTCCTCCTAATTGTATTGCCAAAGCAAAAGCATTTTCAAATCACAAACATAATTGGATAAGTGATATCAGGTTACAAATCATATTGTATGTATTAGCCATCTCTGTATTACCTATTTGTCCTTATGAGTTATAATAAATTATTTAAAAGAACCCAATATTGTAAGGAATATATAATAGAAAGTTATTAAAAATTATAGATGTAAATAATTTTGAAAAAGAAACTGTGCAAAAATGCAACAGATCATATTATGTAAATGAAGGGAATTAACTTGTTTCAATTATGTCTTGGTCTCAGTCATAAACAAATTCCAAATGAAACTGAGACAAAAGGCAACATATATCTACAAGCACTTGCCCCAAATTTCTGATGATAACTTCTCTGAGTGAATATTCCAATAATATAGAAAAAGTGAGCATGTGATATTTAATAACTATTTCAATGGCTTTTATAATCATTATTATTATCATCTTTCTATTAGTTGTTATTAAGTGATGGTGACTTTTGGCAAACATATTTATGCTATTTGATCAAAACAATCTATTATCTGTTTGATTCTTCAAAACACATTCAATAATGTAGTAGAGTCTATCTATTTTTGCTGCTGAGTTCTTTTTTTCAAAGTTCAATTTTTTTATGAATTATACATTACTAAAATGATTGAAAATAGAAATAAATTAAGTCCATTAAGCTGTTTTTTTATAAATATTAAAAAAACAATAAAAAATATCATATGTGAAAACTATTATGATAAATATATATAAAATAATCATACATTATGTCTTTTTGGCACATGAATTTATACTTTTATCAATGTTAAACATCTGTTTTAATCTTTAACCTATTATGGCACACTGAACACTATCTACTGCTTTGTAATCATAGTAAAAATAACAACAATAAATAAATAAAAAAAACATGAATAAAATAAAATTATAATACAGCAATACAGATGATAGAAATTCAATAAAGATTGAAACAAATTCACTATATAACCATACATAAAATAAATTAAAACATACCTCATACAACATTATATATATTACCTTATTATGCAATTTTCCATTCATTTTTAATTGGCCAGTTATTATATTTTTATAGCATCTATTTTATATCCATATGTTAAGTAGTGAATGTATAAAGCATCTTTATTATCTATCCTATCAATTACAGTATTATGTTCTTTTGTTTTTTTTTATCTAATTATTTCTTTGAATGTCTGTAGTAGATCATATTACAATTATCACAATTAATTTTATGTATAATTACTTTTTTATATATTATATCATCTCTTATTTTACAATGACATATTACTTTTCCAAGACTTTTACTATTTGATCATCCAATATTTATATGGATTAACATATTTTTTTATCAATGGATTATACTTTTAGAATAATATGAAAGTTTCAACAATTTTTCATTTGAACTATTATTACCATCATTATAATCATTTTATATAAAAATGTCAAGTTAAGATGGCTGCCTAATACTAGTCTTGCAGCAAACCTAGTATTGTCTATATTATAGTCAAAAGTCTTCTTACTCTAAACACTCAGAAATATCTCAAAATCTCTAGTTAACAAAATAGAACCTATTTCTTATTCATGCTTTAACAAAACTCAATCACATAATATATTTTTTTTAGGAATTTGTGTACATTTTATAATTTAATAATTAAACAAAAAACAATTCTCACTAGTGTTAAAAATAAAGATAATATGACTGGTGACCAAGCATGTCTCCATGTGGTTAACACAAATACAAACTGAGCAATTTTTCCAGAATTGAACAACAAGAATACATATGGCAATATCAACAAAAATAATCAGCCCCTCAATCACCAAAACAACTGACAGATTTAGAAAACCAAACATAAACAATATTAAAAATATAGATTTAAAAACACAATGCAATCAACCCCTCCCCCCTTACAGTATGGACAACTGATATGTTGCAAAGTCTTGGTGAAAGGTTCAACAACACAATACCAAGAAGTATGTTCACCACTTTCAAGCACTTTTTCTTCCAAAGATCAATAATTTTAGCAATACATACAAAAACTGCTCTCTCTACAAATTTTCCAAGGCACTACTATATGAAGTTTTGAGCCTGAATGGTATGTGGAATTCAGTTCTTCAGCTTTCCAATCATCCCAACCTAAGTTACATATCAATAGAATTCCACAATGCCAGCCAAAACAAAGATTGAAACCCTAGAAAATTTTGCCTTAGTTATCATTAATGAAAATCACCTTAGCTATATAAGCAAAGTACTTAAAAACACATACTTTAGTTACACCATTCCAGGACATCCAAAAGGTAATAGATATCTTTGGAAAAGTCTTCCACTTCAGCTTATATACCTCAAAGACCCCTAGTTAAAAATAACTTCCAGTTTAAAGTTCAACACCATAAAATTATAGACCTTTTTATACTTACACAGATCATTAACCAAGAGACCACTCTCTCTCTCTCTCTCTCTATATATATATATATATATATATATATAATAAATAAAGTTTGATATCTGTATTCGTTTCACAATATATGTAATATACAAATCAATATATATATATCAAAATACAGTACAATTTATATAAATTATATTCTTTTAGAAGTACTTTCGACTATACACTTTGTAGTCTTTATCAACTATATAACGTTGAATAATCAAAACGAGAAAACCCTTAACAATACCCATAGTTCAATTCAGATTTCCCACAATTCTGTTATCTTAATATTTGATGACTGGTGATTCATTAACATTTGACGATTTCTTGAAATCAACATAGCCTCTTTTATTTTACGTTTATTATGACAACGTTCAATTTGAATAATTTTCATATTTTTATAATCAAATTTAAATCGATATTGACAAGATTTATTATGATCAAATATAACAATTAAAAAAATTTATAATGGTTTGTGTCATATTGCTTTTTTCTCTACAAATAACATAAATAGATTGCTTAATAATTCTAAAATTCAAAATTCAAAGTTTAATCAAAATTCTATTATATATAGATTGATATGTGGATGCGGCGTACAATACATTGGTGAATCTAAGTGTACATTTGAGAAGAGAATAAAAGAACATATGCTTTTATATAATAGAATTCAAAAAGAGAATCAATATGGAACAGATGTAAATAAACCTTCATCATCTGTTATATTTGATCATAATAAATCTTGTCAATATGGATTTAAATTTGATTATAAAAATATGAAAATTATTCAAATTGAACATTGTCATAATAAACGTAAAATAAAAGAGGCTATGTTGATTTCAAGAAATCGTCAAATGTTAATGAATCACCAGTCATCAAATGTTAAGATAACAGAATTGTGGGAAATCTGAATTGAACTATGGGTATTGTTAAGGGTTGTCTCGTTTTGATTATTCAACGTTATATAGTTGATAAAGACTACAAAGTGTATAGTCGAAAGTACTTCTAAAAGAATATAATTTATATAAATTGTACTGTATTTTGATATATATATTGATTTGTATATTACATATATATATATATATATATATATATATATATATAAGACACCTCAAACCCCAATGTTATTCTTGTGGTCAGTATGGTAATCTTGTCATACAATGCTCTGCTGCACAATCCATACAATATAATTATGCTGAGTGTCAAGTCAGCCAATGTATCCATGATCAAAACTAAAAAACTAAGCCAGCCAGTTTCAACTTGCAAACAAATGATAGTACTCAACCTAGTGAGAAAACACTTCCAATTGATTTGATCATAACACACACTAATAATGTTCATGATATTGTTATATGTTTGATTCAAACATTTACAAAGCAAAACACAAACCTACAATGCAATACAAAGGCAAACAGTCAATTTAGACAGAGTCAGACAATAGTACAGAAAAACATCTGTCAGCTGTGCCTAGCAGCACAGCCACCCTAATAATTAATAAAACATCCACCCAAATTATAGATGCACTTACTATGTGTCTCATCTCAATAATAATATTCTACACAGAGAGCAAAAGAAATCCTGGATGAATCTAAAAATGACATGAGCCAAAAGGAACTAAGGCATTTGAGTTTGAATGCCAGTGCATGTTCTACAAAATTATGCCACAATTATGGAAATTGCCTGACTACTACCAGGCCATCTGCACTTATTCAGAGACATATTGCAAAATGAATTAAATCAAAAAACAAGCCATCAACATACAAAATGAAAAACACTTATAAAACAATGCTCCAACATCTGACCTTCTATTACAGTGTCAATGCATCTGATCATGAACCTGAAACAAATCCACCCAACAGTAACAATCTACAAGCCCCAAGATAGCACTTATAAAACTCAACCTGATCTATGAACTGTCAACTGAATGCATATCTCTTGTACAAAGTTTTTACAATACAGCAGACTGCACTATCATTTGCAATCCAAGATCTCTGTTATAGACTTTTCATTATATCTCATAATGCTCTGTAATTAAATGTATTCTGTAGTTTTAAGAAATGTAAAACAATTTCTCTAAACTAATAATGTTTTGATTATAAATGAAAATCTTAGATAGTTCTGTGTCTATGAATAAATCTGAAAAAAAAAAACCTCGTCATATATCTTATTTAATTACCTGTAATCTATAACAAAATAATAAGTTAATGAAATTCCTACACTCTATGCATTTATAATGATATAAAACACTATATACTCTTTGTAACCTACACCAGTAAAATTATTTATATGCCCTAAAATTATGTAATCTTTAAACATGGATAGATAAATAAATGAATGGTTCACTCCTATGCTATCCATGAGCATCTCACAAAATCTGTTAATCCATTAATATAGTTTAATCTAATAATTGTATTGCAATTTGTGACAACCTATACTCTGTGCATATTTAATGTATTATTCTTATAATGTGATAATAATCCAATAATTATGATATACAAAACATATGCCCTGTACACATTCATAATCCATGCAATCACATACATTTTATGTATCTGTATCTGTCACATAATAGTGTAATAGTAAATATGTATCTATTAAATGTTTAATAAAATATTTCTTTGAAACATCAAGCATTGGTGGTCGAGAGGTCGCAACAGCTGCTTTACAAGCAGTTGTCCCAGGTTAGCGGGTTCACTTCCTGGCTGATGCTATGACACATGAAAAAAAAAAGTTGTTTTGTCACATGACCTCTAAGTAAACGATCACACAATTATATTACTGAGTTCTTAACTCATTTGTAAATACAAATAATAATTCCAAATTAAGTATATATTTATAAGTGAATTAGAAAATACTATGGTTAAAAAAGATCAATCATTCTAAGTTTATAGATAGTATTTATTAATTGGTAATAAAAGAGCTATGAATAATATTTATAATGATAATATATATATATAATTAAATTTACTAAAGTAAAATTTGAACTTAAAATTAAATATTTAGAAATATAAATTTACATAAGTAATGATAGCAAAAACATATTAAACATTTTATTAAAGAAGATAAATTAAGAAAAATAATTCTTATAAACTCATAACAATCATAGATACAAACGATAGTAGTTATTAAACAATTTAAATATAGAAATGATAAATATAATTCAAATAAAATTATAGTTGTTTTCCAAAAGAAATAGTTTATTGAATTATATAAAGATTATGGAGATAACCTTAAGAATATTATAAATACACTTTTGAATTGGAAAAAATCTTTATTAAATAATATTTCTATGCAAAATAAGTATAATAATGATGGTAACAATAGTTCAGATAATAATGCATCAAACTTTCATATCTTAAAATAGTATCTATTTTGTTTATATGTTAAATAGTGAATATGTAAGCAGATTTATCAAGTCTTCTTTAACTGTTATATTCTTAGTAAAAACCTGGAAAAATTAATGTGTAATTATAAAAAAAGATGATATAAAATATAAACAAAAATTATATATAAAATTAACTGTGACAATGTAATATGATCTACTATGGACATACAGGCAAACAGATGAAAGCGCCAAAGAATATAGAAATGCAGTTAATAAGAGAGATTGCAAATCTACTTTATATATTCACTATAAAACATAGGGGCATAAAATAGATGCTATAAAAATATTAAACCTTTAAATTACATTAAAAATCCAAAAAGAAATCAAATATATAAAACAAATTATATTAAGCATAAATAGATAGTTGTTTAAATATTTATAAAACTTCAATAAATTTAGTTAATAACTGGTCAATTTAAAATGAATGAAAATTATATAAATAAGAAGTATATATATAATGTATAAAGTAAGCATTATGTAATCAGTCTACAGTTATATAATTAATTAGTTTCAATCTTGATTACTGTAACATTATTTTATTTTATTCATATTTTATTTTATTTATTGTTATTTCTAAATTGTTGAAAATGATTGTTAAGGATAAAATGTTATATTTGTTTAAAAATAAAATTGTATCTGACAGTCAATATGTTTATTATTCATGGTGGATGTGCATTTGCTTTAAAAATCATATTCATTATTTAATATCTTCACTAGATCATGAACTTAAGGTGCTATCAATTTACTTTGATTTTCTGTTAATCATAATATTTTAATTAAATATTATTTGTATGTTTTTTGTGGTTCTCTTGAAACAGTTAACTAACATTTATGGTGGCATCAGTAATGTGCTCAATAATTAATTATGGAATTCCTCAGGGTACAATCTTTGGTTCTCTATTGTTCTTAATTTATATCAATGATTTATTTTCAATAAAACTAGGATCTTAGATTTTTGTTTTCATTGATGATATTTCTTTAACTTGTAATGTCGTTTTTTATAACTTCTGTCTTGATAAAATAACAAATAAAGATTTGGATTTAATTAATAAATGGCTGGCTTATATAATACTTTATTGGTTAACTTGGATAAAACAAAAACTATTATTTTTTATAATCATATTTCTTTCTTAAGATTAAAATTTGTTATAAATACATTTTGCATTTTAATAATGTGTGTACTTGTAAGAATACTCCTTTGATAAATAATTATTGTTATTTAAAAATATATATTGACTCCAGATTGTCCTGGACAAATCATATTACATATCTTTGTCAATGTTTATATAATTTAAACTATGTTTCTTTTATTTAGTTAAATTTCTTCCTAGGTCAGCTCTTTTTTTTATATTTATATTACCTGCTGTCAGAGCATTTTATTCTACAATATCTTCTATTTTGGTCTTTTACAAAAATATACTTTGTGAATTATCTTTAGTAGATCTCAATCCTTTTCTAATCAAGATATGTTTACCAAGCATGAAATGTTTGATCTGAATCATTTATATGAATATTGAGTTATTCTTGACATTTTTTATTGAACTTTTTCTGCATTCTAGAGTAAAAATCTATTTATAATATTTGTCTTTCTAATAGATTTTAATTAGTTTATCAAGTTTTTTAAGGGATCTAGTAGAATATGTCCATTCTGGTTCTAAATTATTTAAAACATTTATACATCAGTATTCAATTAATTGGAATAATATTTGTTATGCATCTGTTAAAAAGTGTTTACAGTAGCAGTTGCATGATGTATATTCATTGTATTATCTATTTATATTACTATTTTTATATTTAATAAATCAACTATAATTATTTACTTTTCTGAGCTAATATAATAAATGACCTTTAATAAACACAAGTGCAGAAAATTCAGCTTTATTACTGTCTATCATGTTCTCAGTATATCATGTATATACACCAAAAAATGTATACTAGGCAGTAAATATTTAAAAAATGTATCTTTACTACATATAATGTTCATTAACAATCGTTTATTTCTACATTTATTTATTTATTTGAAACTATATTTCTTATCTTTTAGTACTTGTGATTTTATTATATTTTTATTAATTTAATTTGTAAATATTTGCATATAAGCTTCTTGCATAAGATTTTTCTTATTTGGAGTTTTCAAATAATTGTAATATAGTTTGTGTTTGCTTTATAGAATAAATCGAATTGAATTAAATATTATTATTATTATTATTATTATTATTATTATTATTATTATTATTATTATTATTATTATTATTATTATTATTATTATTATTATTATTATTATTATTATTATTATTATTATTATTATTATTATTATTATTATTATTATTATTATTATTATTATTATTATTATTATTATTATTATTATTATTATTATTATTATTATGCATTTCTCAAAAATAATATATTTGAGTTTATACCAAGTCTACTTTATTTATTTGACCTGTTTTGACTATTGATTTATTTCCTGGGTGTTTAAATGTTGGTGTTATTATGTTGGTTTATCAGCAACTATAATCTGATTTCAGCTATTTATAAGCTATTTCTGATGGTAAGGAAGAAAAAAATGTTATTTTCATATATTCATAAAGTAATTTTTGTGTACCAGTATGGTTATGTTCTAAAAAGATATTTTGAACGTTTTTATAGTGATATATATATAATTTAACATATTCATTTAATAATGGTTTTAAGACAGCAGCTTAATTACTTGAATTCATCTAAAGTATTTGATTTTGTTTATCTTATATTTTTATTCAGTAATTTTTATTTATATGGTTTTGGATCAGTTTGTCTTATGGTTAAAAAATTATATAGAAGGCAGAAAGTAATTATTTAAAATTCATGGTGTCTGTGATTTTAAATTGTTTATCAGGGATTTTTTAATTTATATAAATGATAATTTTGCTTTGACTTTAGAATCTGTAGTTTATGTTTTTACTGATGATATTCCTCTATGTTGTGATGTTATTTCCTATAGGCTTTTTGTATTATCTTTTTTTACCTTTTTTTTCCATATAGCATTGGCCGGAGGTGAACCTGCAACAACTGTCTGTAACCAACTGCTTGTTTGCAAGGCAGCTGCACTGATCTCTCGGCTAATAACGCTTATTTGTACTTATAATATTGTTTTGGTTACTTTTTATTCCTTAGAAGTTTTTATTAATTTTAAGTTATTTTCATAAATTATACTGCTTATATATATTTATAAATTCAATGGTTATTTCAGTTTGATTACTTATATTAAAGTTTTACTATATTTATTTTATTAATTATGATTGGTTATACTGTTTACCCTCAGATCTCATTACTTATTTTGAAAAACTATACTATTCTAATTATTTTTATTAGCTCTCCAGTAGAGTTATAATGACATAGTGTTTAATTTTTACGTTATTCTCTACTCACTATATATTAACTATATCTCATTAACTGTTTAAAAAATGTACAGAACTCTGAGTTATCCTATTGTATATAACCATTTTTATTATTTTTCATTATGTGTTTTGTTTTAACACTTTTTTACATTTGCTATGCTGTATTTTTTTTTCCATTCATGTTTGTGAATGTGATAGCTATTAGGTATAACTTTTAACACAAGTTTCTTTTTATTTGGAATAATTTATCTTTTGTATTTTTATATGCTTGTAATTAAATACGTAAATAAATAAATCAGTATTATTAAAATTTTAATTGCCTGTTGTCATATATTTAAAATATAAAGCACATTATCATTAAATTATAGAAATATTATATATAAGCCAAGCGTTTTTCGATTTTTTGTGTGTAAGCAAAAAATCCAAAAAAGAATTTGACATATTTTACTGTGAAAATATTTGTGTCAACCCTATATATATAGTTCGGTATTTATAAAAAAAATTATTAGTGAAAGTAAAATTCATTACAAGTCTAATAAAATTTGAAACAGTCAAATATGAAAGATCCTTTTTGAGGTTTATGGCCTCTTATCGCATACTTAGAACATGTTAATTGTCGTGATCAACTAAATGTCATAGGGAAATTGGAAACTTTATTTTAATAAAAACTCTCTTTTTCTTTTCCTAAGGCTATAAAATTTGTTCTTTGTTTACAAAATCAAGCTTCTAAACGTTTTGAAGATTTTTTTTTTTAAATTATATTAATAATTATCTGTTTAAGCTTGTTTATAAAAATTTAAAGAATATTATAGTATAATAGTTGCAATTTATGATTTGGGTTCGAATTGAGGCTCAATTTAAAAATATTTAATGTATTATTTATTTTTTTGTATTTTTACTTGTTCAGATAACCAGCCCACAGCTAAATCCGGGTAATTAAGTATTTACAAAACAAAAATCTAGAATGCCAAAACTGCCTAACATTCAGTACCCATGTAAAAATAACTGTTCTTAATATTTGAGACTGATTAACCTTATAATCCAAGAACTTAATTAAAATTTGAAAGATATCTGATTTGGAGTATATATATAGAAAGAGATATATTCAATATTTTAATAAGTGTAACAACGTTTTTGTTTCGTTAATAAAGATTTTGGTAAATTACTATATATATCCAATAAATATAATGAATTAAATATAAACAGAATTATTTTTACAAATAATGTTATGCATATGCTTGCAGCAATTGTTAGAAATTTTTAATATAATATTTGTGTCGTTAATTAAATTACGAACATTTTTTTTTTTTTTTAGAATTAATAGTAATCTTTCTGCAAATACTTTGTACTTTTACATAAATATTTTATTTGAAATAAATACTACAATGAAGAATATATATTTATTAATTATAAATTTCAATCGATATTTAATTTCAGCGTGTATATATAATTATTTGGATTATCAAACTAGAATGAATGCACGTATTGGACATGTCATTATTAATATGATAAATAAACTTGAATAGTCTACTCATCAACATTTATCAGTCAATATCGTAAATAAAATAGGTTTTTTATTGAGGTTATAACTTAGAAAACATTGTTTTCCTCTCAAATGTCACTTTAATTGAGATATTTGTTAAAAGTTTTTATAGCTAATTAATATATACAAATGCTGACTATCTTCTATATTTACAATCATGAACAAAAAAAATAAAGTAACGCTCTCCTACATGGGGCTACAAAGATGTCAGGCAGAATAGTAATTGGTGATTGGAAAGATCCCCATAGATATGGACTTAAGGTGTCATTTGTTGATATTTTTTTTTTTATTTAGTTACTCATAGCTGAAGTTAACTTTTAAAAGAAAGAACTCTCCATAAATTGAAATAACTAAATGGCAAACAGACTTTGTGAAGATAAATGATTATCATAAAAAAACACACAAGTATTAGGAATGGAATGAAAATTATCATAAATAAGAGATGGAAATACAACATTCTGATGATCAATGATTTATCTAATTAAGTGATATGACTAGTTATTTAAAAT
The DNA here is from genome assembly GCA_028023455.1 of Epiperipatus broadwayi. Lineage (NCBI taxonomy): Eukaryota > Metazoa > Onychophora > Udeonychophora > Euonychophora > Peripatidae > Epiperipatus > Epiperipatus broadwayi. The sequence goes on along the minus strand of JAQFVV010012665.1, from coordinate 620,447 downwards.
AATGAAAGATACCACAAGCTGGTAATTCTGTTTTATGCCAACAAGTTCTCATTTTGATAAAATAGAGGATATTTATTACAGCTATTGTCATTGTGATGCCAAAGATACATTGTGAATACATTTTATACAATAACATATGTGTGCTTACTTATACACATATACATACAAAATGGAAATAAACAAATGAGGAATAAAATATTCATTCACAGAAAATGATTATATGAATAAAGATTTTAAAACAGACAAAACTCCATACACTATTGCCACTCTGCAAGCCAGAGTAATCAATGGATGCCAGAAGGCTTGTGCATAAAATCCCCATCTAGTGCCTACTCATCCAATATCCAGACTGGTTTCTGGATTGTGGCCTTTGTCAGTGAGGAGCCTTGGATCTGAAAGCACTGCACCTAGATTTTATGATTTAATGCAACTCTCCAGCACCCACCTTTTATCTCTACTTAACTACAAAACTATAAGTCTCAAATTGAAAACCCAATAATATTTTCAATCCAAGCTCATTAGCTTATATAGTCATTGGTGTCTTTGGTGATCATGTGATGTTTATTGGCTTAAAACCAATCCTGCCTAATAGGATAGTGGTGGATATGGTTATTAAAGAACCAAAAACCCCAAAATGTATGGATACTGAACTGAGTTCAGACCCATATGACTAAATAAGCTAATGAGCTTGGATTGAAAATGTTATTGTGTTTTCAATTTGAGACTTATAGTTTTGTAGTTAAGTAGAGATAAAAGGTGCTGGAGGGTTGCATTAGATCCCAAGATCTAGATGCAGTGCTCTCAGATCCAAGGTTCTTCACTGATGAAGACCACAAGCCAGAAACTAGTCTGGGAATATTGGATGAGTAGGCACTAGATGGAAATTTTATGTACAATCCTTCTGGCATATATTGATTACTCTGGCTTGCAGAGTGGCAATACTGTATGGAGAGTTTTGCCTGTTTTAATAACAGTTATAAGCAAGCATAAGAAATGTTTATCATGTGATGTTTATTGGCTTAATAAAGACTTTATTTTTACACTGATATATTCATTTAACTAATTTTTATAGAAGAAACAGTCCTAAAAACGTATAAATGAAGCAAAAAGATTTCATATGTAAATGAAGTCAATAATATGCAAAGGAGATAAGTGACTCTTTCTTACTCTCTCTCTCTCTCTCTCTCTTTTGTTTGAAGAAGTAGAAGAGGAAAAGAATTAACTAACAAGTTAAAAATTATACAAGAAGTGTCAGAATTTTTTTAAAGTCACTTTGATTTATTAAAAGTTATGAAAATGCTCACTATGTTTGAATATTCTTTTAATATGGAACAATAGGCTGAAGCAAGTAGCACATGAACTCTTATCTTTAGTACATTTTTTTTCTCCATATATCATAGCATCGTCTGGGAGGCAAACCCGCAACAACAGTCTGCAACCAATTGCTTGCTTGCAAGGTGGCTGTGCTGACCTCTCGACTATCAATGCTTGTCCAGTATTTCCTGTCAACTATTAGAAGCTGCTAAAGAGGAAAGAGACAGAAACTTGTAAATAAACTGTCAAGAAAGCTTATTTTTTCAAGCAAAATAAAATACTAACACTATGTGTAACTATATTCAATGCTTGTATGATAATAATTAAAAAGGGGGAAGATATTCAAAGGATAAAGAAAGGCTTTCACAACAAAACAGTAAGATAGTTTAAAAGTGAGCAGCGTTAATGTTTTATGATGCTTTAGGATATTTAAGATGAATAAATAAAAAGGCATATTGAAGTATAAAAGAATATAGAATAAAAATTGAAATTTGAAATAGTCAAATAAAACATATTTTGTTCATGAATAAACAAGAATAATAAAATATTTAAATTATTCACTGAGCAAACTATGTTGTAATTCACTGAGAATAATATGAATAAAACTATTTCAATAAAAATTGCTTTCAAATAAATAATTATTTATTTTTTATGTACAAATGTGAAAAATTATAATGAATATTTAGAGAGATAAGATTTGAACTTTTGTTCTGATATCCAATTGAAGACGGATTGAAGAGGAAATTTACAAATAATACTCTTTGGATTTATTTATTTTTTATTAATAAATTATTTTATTTATTAATTTGTCTGATTGTTATTTTAATGCACCTACCAAAACAAGCATTGGATAGAATGCTTTTTTATTTTCTAAAAATACATGAGTTAATTGTGCCTGAACAGCATACTAACATAATATCTATCATTTATATAGCACATATAAAAACGAAACAAATTCAAGCAGAATATCCCCCTACAAAGAATTTTAAAATATTTTAACTTATACCCATAATTTATCTAAAGGCTTATATCAGCTAGATATTTGGTTGTAGGACTAATAAAAGAACATCTTTTTTTTATCACAAGCCAAAACATGCTTCCCCACAGTTATTAATCACTTCAAAAGTAAACTACAAGCATCAAATAAGCCTAAATTAACTTCTCTGCATTTTGGCAAATGTAAAAAATACATAACATTACAAAACAAGACAGTAAACTTGAGTTAGAATTTTTTCTAACAATATACACCCAGGATTACATGCAATTTCCAAATTTATACTTACATATCTCAGTCACTTCACAAAAGCTATATCCAAAGTATAATAAAATACTTTCCAGATAAAATCTGTATAGACCATCTCTATTCTGTCTTAATAGTGCCTTTCTTTAGAAAATTTTATCTCATCAATGTTTATAATTTTAGATCCATTTCAATGAACCCCATTATAATTAAGGCTATAAAATCACTAATAAATAATTGAATCTCCCATTCCTTTTCATCTATCAAATTTTCAATTTGCCAAAAAAGATTATTCCACCTCTACTGCAATTACACTTTTTAAATGACTATTAATAACATCAGATTTTCTAGAAAATCAGAATCTATTGCAGTACAACTTGATATCACTGCAGATTTTGATTCAGTTTCTATTCGCTAACTTGTACAAGTCCTTAGAGAACATAATGTATCTATTTCCAGTTTCCACATATCAGCAAACTTACAACAACAACAGACAGACAAATTCACATTACATTAAATAGATAATCTTCCCATTCACTAACTTGTACAAGTCCTTAGAGAATGTAATGTATCTATTTCCAGTTTCCACATATCAGCAAACTTACTCCAACAACAGACAAATTCACATTACATTAAATAGATAATCTTCCCACACCATTCCATACCATAGGCTTCTTACCTAAATGCAAATTTATTTTTCTGACTTACATTAATCTGTCATAATCAAGCATCTAACATAAACTAGAAATAATTTCTAGCTCTTTTGTGAATCAAACAATCACATAGCATATATGCATGATTTAATCATTAATTGATGTTATGAACAAATTATGCAGAAAAATACTATCTCAAATTTAACAAAGACAAATCACCTTCCTAGAACATTCTCTCAAGTAATAGAGTAAACTCATCTCTCACTGCCTCATCAGACAAATTTTAATTTTCTCCAATTATCTTCCTGAAAATGCTGTGAGATATGAAATTCAAAGTAAATTATAGAAAGTATAACTCATACATGGAAAAGTGTTTAATATTTTGATCTTCTCAAAAACCTCCTATCAAGTAAAGTACATCCATTATCAAAAAGATATTTCCACTATGAAATAAATTGATGTGGAACAAAAAAACAGAATCAATTAGTACCACATCAATGCAAAAACATGCCAAATATGATGGGCTCTCTGATAAGATATATGATTTTCAGAGAGTAGTTAATGAGATTACAAGTTTTGTAAACTTGTATTCTGAGGCAATAAGCTTTATCCTGATTAAGCCATTGAATAAACCAAATCCAATCAAAAATCCTTCCATTAAAGGATTAACCACAACCATAACTAGCTAGAACAAAAATTGTTTGCAACAAAAATTGAATGCTGGGATAAATGTGTAATAGTTCATATAGAAGAATTAATTAACCCACCAAAATCTAGGCTTAAATTTATTAATAAATAGCTAATTCAAAGATTTAAATTTTGCTATTTGGAGCCAAAATATTTGAGTTTTTAAAATTAAAGCTGATTTTAAGGCTCTTCCTATTAATGTCTTTTTAACCAAAAAACGTTTTTTCACAGATAGACTCATTCACAATTCTCTTGAAAGAAAAAATTATGAAGCACTTCTGGCCTGAATTGCAAACATACTGAAACATAATAATTTCAATTACCAGATCTCAAATCCCTTCTGTCACTTATTTAATAAGCAATATAATTAGAGGTATTTTCTTAAACATAATAATAACTACATTTTACCCTATGGTTTGTAAGTCCCCATTTTTGTTTAATCTGACATCTTAGAACTTCAAACAATTTTTCATTACAAGTCATGCACTCACACTGATTGACATCTTTTCAAGAAGTTTAATCAAACTACCAACACCATGGTAACTGTTAGACCTTTAAAAAACTTCTTTATGCTATACATAAGTTCATGAAAATGTTATTTTTATAAACTCATGTAGCTATTCAGTACTTTATTTGGATTTTATATTTATTAAGTTTTCTCTAATAGAGTATGAAAATACATAATGTGATGTCCTGGTCTCTGCATTGTAGATTTAAATATGTGCCACTTAATATAACATAATCTTTTATTTGCAATAAAATATACTTTAAAAGTAAATAAATGAATAGAAATTTGTGATTTCATGTATAACAGTAAGTACATGAAAAAAAGTATAATATTAAAATAATATGGTCATTGGAAATATAATCATAAACTTTGTTTAAGAGTTATAGATCACATGACCCAATTCTCTTAAGGTTGTAAGATATAAACAATGAGCATTGACAAATGCTTAACAAGCTTTGTGATAAATGCTTAGCCAGAGAAAGCAGTTAAAATATCTCACCCTAACCTCTGACCATCATTTCGTGCTTTGGCACTCCTCAGAGAGGCACTAGAGTTGGTATTTTTAGATCTAGTGTCTGAAGCTACCTAGCACCTCTCTGAGAAGTGCCAAAGCATAAAACCATGGTCAGAAATTAGAGGGGAGTTTCCTGACAGAGATATTTTAAATGCTTTCTCTGGCTAAGCATTTATCACAAAGCTTGTTGAGCAATTGGTAATGCTCATTGTTTATAAACTTTGTTTGTTTTAAATTTTTCACTAAATATGAAGAAATAAAAATGGAAATGTACTACTTATTTATAATATTTGTTAATTTTAATATTTTCTTTTTTGTACTATTTGTTCCTTAAAAAAATGTTTTATTTTTTTTTATTTTATAGCATTTTTTTCCATAATAAAATATATGATAACAGGATAACAGTAATCTGGACCTTTCCTTACTGGATGCCAATGATGTTAGATTTAGATTAATATTGGATTTATTTATTATTTAAATACTTGCAAGATAAAATATAAAATTTGTTAATTATTTTCTTGTTTAGTTGCACTATAGTTGTCATTTAATAAAGCTGTATTAGTTTTTAATAAATGGAAAAAAATTCTCTTAACAAAGACATTCCTTGGCTTCAGAAAACTCCAAAGATGTGTTCTATTATTAAATAGAGAGATATAATCAAATACTATAGGGGAAAACTTTACTATATATATATGAAAAACAAAAAAAACAAGTTAAAAACTTGCTAACACTTGCATTTATGTCAACAGATGGTGTTCTACCAAAAACACCATCAAGCATATGTTTACATAAACATTAGAGCGAGCATTCACTATCTCTAACCTTCATTCCACTTTTAGATCATGATTTCAAGCTATTTACTATCATCAGTGAAAGACAGGAAAAAGAAACTAGATCTAAACACAAACTCTGAGCGTTTATGAAACAGTTTCTATTCAGCTTGCAAGCGTGAATCTTTTAGACACGTAATGTCTTCAAACTCAGCATAGCAAGCCAGATAGCTATATGGGTCTGATCTCAGTTCAGCACCACCACATAGTAGAAGCCTCTGCAATATATATCATTGCTAGAAAGACCTCATAGGTACATTTATGAAAAACAAAAAACAAGTTAAAAACTTGCATGTATTTATGTCAACAGATGGCATTCTACCAAAAACACCATCAAGCGTATGCTGAGATTGAAGACATTACATGTCTTAAAGATTCACACTTGCAAGCTGAATAGAAACTGTTTCATAAATGCTCAGAGTTTGTGTTTAGATCTAGTTTCTTTTTCCTGTCTTTCACTGATGATAGCAAATACCTTGAAATCATGATCTGAAAGTGGAATGAAGGTTAGAGATAGTGAATGCTCACTTTGATGTTTATGTAAACATATGCTTGACAGTGTTTTTGGTAGAATGCCATCTGTTGACATAAATACAAGTGTTAGCAAGTTTTTAACTTGTTTTTTGTTTTTCATAAATGTACCTTTGAGGTCTTTCTAGCAATGATATATATTACAGAGGCTTCTACTATGTGGTGATGCTGAACTGATATCAGACCCATATAGCTTTCTGGCTTGCTATGCTGAGTTTGAAGACACTATGTGTCTAAAAGATTCACACTTGCAAGCTGAATAGAAACTGTTTCATAAACGCTCAGAGTTTGTGTTTAGATCTAGTTTCTTTTTCCTGTCTTTCACTGATGATAGCAAATAGCTTGAAATCATGATCTGAAAGTGGAATGAAGGTTAGAGATAGTGAATGCTCGCTCTGATGTTTACGTAAACATACGCTTGATGGTGTTTTTGGTAGAATGCCATCTGTTGACATATATATATGTAGGGACAAACAACAACAAAAAAGGTAATTACTAGAATTAAAACATATTTTGAAAATCCAAATATTTTACATAAAGATGTGAGATATGCAATTAAAACTATGAAGAATGATAAAAATGCAGATAATGCTGGTATTATTAAATTAATTAATTAATTATTTATTTTTATTTTTTTAAAATTAGTTAATTAATCTTTTTTTGGTTCTTGTTTTTTCTCTGAACCTATTTTATCTATATTATATATAATATATGCACATCATCCTATAATTCCACCAACCTTCAAACAGATAGTTTGTTCTTATAGAAATATCTGGAAATGTACTTTTCAAATCATCATAGAATTTATTTGCTTCCAAAAAAAACTTTATTTAAACTTTTTGGCTCAGCAAAGCTTTTAACCTAGAAGATCATATTCATAGTGTTAAACTCAGCAGCTGACACTACTGAGAGAAAATAAAGATTTAATAAAAGTTAGTTAATGTGTAAATTTACTGATTTATATATTCTACTTTCAGAACAACATGATACAAGAGTCTTTTTTGTTTATTGTGTAGGTGATATTAGCAATTAACTATGCCTCTTTAATTTTCTTTTCCAATCATTGCATTCTGCACACACTACGTTAATATTATGTGGATTGAAATTATGGCCAGATTCTATTTCATGTTTGAGGAGCAGTGATTTCACATTAGAATTTTTTTTTGATTGTAAATGTATCTGTACTGTACCAGCTTTGTAAATCTAGTAGCATGGGATTCATCATAGTAGATTGCTTTACAAACAGACTCATCACAGTTAATCTTGTAAACATTCTGTAAAGTTGGTTCATTGCTGATAACATTTATGCAATAAACAAAAAAAATCTTTTGTTTCACTTTGCTCATAAAGTTAAATGTGTAAATCAATTAATTTACATATTAATTACTTTTTATTAAGTCTTTATTTTCTCTCAACAATAGTGTCAGCCATTGAGGTTGAGTACTATCAATACAATCTCCTAGGTTGAATGCATTGATCAGCCAGTTATTTATTATTTAAAGTTTAAATAAATTAATATTTTCTTTGGAAGAGAATACATTTTTATCATAAATTACATAGCAAAAGAAAAAAAAAGAAAAATTGTTATAAAATCATAAAATATCAGTACTGATGGAATTATATATATATGAATATAGATGAAATCAATTCATATGTTAAACAAAATTTTTAAAAAAATAAATGATGAGTAGGCAAAAAAATTATATATTGATAGTAATATTATAGGTGTTTTAAGAGAAGCAGATATATAAATAGAAAAATTGTTAGCAAAATTATACACTAAATGTCTAAAGAATAAAGATTTATCAGGTGATTAAAAATTAAGTATTAATATTAATATTTAAGAAACTAGATAAAAAAGATATCAGAAATCACAGATGAATAGTTTTATAACTTTAATAAAAAAATTTTAACTAAGATCATTACAATTCATTTACAAAAGATTTCAGAGTAAAAATAATTATAAAAGAGTCTGGATTTAAAGTTGTTATGACACAAAAGATTACATACAAATATTCAAAAAAGTTAAAAAAAATATCAATCACTAAATATTACAATGCTACTATCTAAGCTTTGGATTATCAAAAAAATTGACCCAAAATATTTGTCAATTGCTGAAAAATCTAAATAAAAACGCAACAGTAGTAATTAGACTAAGTAATTACTATAACAGATTAATACTAATATATCACATGATCAGCATTTCTTATGCTTGCTCTTAACTGTTATTAAAACAAACAAAACTCTCTATACATATTGTTACTCAGTGCAAGCCAGAGTAATCAATGGATACCAGAAGGCCCATCTAGTGCCTACTCATCCAATATCTCCACACTAGTTTCCAGCTTGGGCCTTCATCAGTGAGGAGTCCTGGATCTGAGTGCACTGCACCTAGATCTTAGGATCTAATGCAACCCTCCAGCAGCCATTTTTATCTCTACTTAACTACAAACCCATAGGACTTAAATTGAAAACACTATAATATTTTTAATTCAAGCTCATTAGGTTATATTTATTTTTATATTTTTTAGCTTATATTTGATAACAGTTAAGAGCAAGAATTAGAAATGGTGATCATGTGATGTTTATTGATATAAAATCAATCCTGCCTAATAGGATAGTGGTAGCTATGGTTATTAAAAAACCAAAGACACCAAAATGTATAGGTACTGAACTGAGTCCAGACCTATATGATTATATAAGCTAATAAGCTTGGATTAAAAATATTATAGTGTTTTCAATTTAAGTCCTATGGTTTTGTAGTTAAGTAAAGATAAATGGTGGCTGCTGGAGGGTTGCATTAGATCCTAAGATCTAGGTGCAGTGCTCTCAGATCCAAGGCTCCTCACTGATGAAGGCCACAAGCCAGAAACTAGTTTGGGGATATTAAATGAGTAGGCACTAGATGGGGATTTTATGCCCAAGCCTTCTGGCATCCATTGATTACTCTGGCTTGCACTGAGTGGCAATATATATAGAGAGTTTTGACTATTTTAATTAATACTAATAAGTATATATGGCAAAATGGTTTTATTTCTCCATAACTTTTCACATTAATTTTAGTTTAACTTGTGAATTAAAATGAAAATTTAAAAAAAATAAAAACAACGATTGCTTTAATCCTCTACATTATTTATGAAAATATGCTACAGAGAGTTATGAAATGTTAGAAGGAGTGTCGTGTGAGGGCAAGAAAGTAGGTTTAAAAATAAATGATACAAAATGTGTAAAGTAATATTTAATGATTTTTTTTAAAAAATAAAAATTTATGAAAATGATTTTAAAATATAAACAATTATAAATCCCTTGATCAGATTATTAAAACAGCTGAAATAATAGAGAATAAAATAAATATAGAATTCATCTTGGAAAAAGTTTTTTTGGTGGGAATAAATTAATATTAAAAAAAACATGCTTATCATTTGAAAAAAAAATCTATTTAATAAATATATTTTAGGTAGTTCATTTATACATCTGTGACTTGGAACCTTAATAGAAAAGCAATATAGAAATTTTAGACACCTCACCTTTCTTTTTTAATAAAAAAACTTTATTAATAACAAATTTTATATAAATATTAACGTATTTACGATAGAATAAATGTATGCTTCATAACCATAAATATGATGAGATTATAACTATAATGGTATAGATAATACTATAAGTTGTTTAACTGATATGATCCAAATTTGAAAAAATGTTGTATTCTAATAGCTTTGAAAAAAGTATAGCATTTTTTTTAATAACTATTGCACAAAACACATATAGGTTCAAGATTAGCTTGAATCAGTTGTTAAAAAACATTTTTTATTATACCCTGCAGTAAATTGAAAACAAAATTTTAACCATGATTGAGGAGAACTAATGTTTTGGAACTTACTTAGAGTCTTAACAACTGGAAAGGTTGTCCATAGATGCCTTGTTTATATCTTTAAATAATATGAACAAAAGATTTGATGTTATGCTGGTCTAATAGATTAGCATGTTCAATGGCAGGATCTTTGAAAAAGGCTCATTTGACATATGAAATTAAAACAAGAAATGGTATTGGGGAGAGATAGTGCTAAGTATTAAATTAATAAATATCACAAAATACATTTTGGCCTTAATATGTTCTAAAGGTTTGGACAAATCAAATTGAGCCCTCCTTTGCATATAGGAAAGCATGCTATTCTGATGAATAGAATATGTGAAGAGGAGTCACAAATGTATCTTTTTATCACAGAGGCATGAGTTTATTGTGGATCATATCCTGTTAAAAAGCCATATCCATAGGCTATAGAAGGCAAGTATTTAAGTAAGAATAGTAAACATTATAAGAATATTCACAATGGGATATAGCACTTTTAGACATAATTCTTTCATTTTTATACTGAATGTGTTCATGATGACACTGTTTAAATGATGACTTATTTACATTTTAGACAAAATAACTGGATGAAGAAAAAGGATGAGGAGTTACTTATGAAGAAAAATGATAGTTTATAGCCTGTAGACAGTTGCCACAAAGATGACTTACAAACTTGTTTTGTAGAACCAATTGATGTTTGAAATTTATTTTAAATATTCAGAATGAAAAAAATGTTTGTAACCTTACGAACCTTATCAGGACATCATTAATAAAAGATATGGCTTGGACAGTCAGCAGTATCCAAGATGAAAAAGAAAATACCTTATTTGCATTTTTTAATTTCTTTAATCAAAGGATCCATATAAATTGCAAATAGTAATGATGCAAGTGACAAAATGTCTTGATTAGGTTTGAAAAATGCCAACAATCACATTTTTTTTCAGTTTAAATGTTCTATTAGTGAGGTAGTTCTGAATAGGCATCAACAGATTACTATATTCAGACAGATGTTTATGTAATATATTGAAAAGATATTTCCAATTGACTATCTAAAGCTGCTTTAGTCTGTATGTTCTTTCTCTTTAACAAGATTGATTCTTATACTAAAAGGAAAGCTTCAGGGCATGGCAACCTTTTACTGTCTAATGTTACATCACTTTTCACAAAATAAATGTATTCAGTTCTTTTTATTATTCTTGGCAAGATTTTTTGATCAATATCTTCAAGTGTAATAAGATGCAATTTATTTACTGGGAGAGATATTGTATTCAATTTTTTTACTAAGACTAAATATTATAATGGTAGAAAGATTGGGGATATTAATATTGCTTGAGCAGAGTTGTTTGTAGTATTTATGTACAATAAGAATTATGATATAGTCAAGCTGTCTGTAAACATGAGCTGGGATAAGATCTGAAGTTAGGGAAGGATGTGTTTCTAGGTATATGATTTCTTGGTATATTTTTTGCTTTGTACTAAAAGAATTTGAGAAGTTTGTGTATTATTGTGATTAGTGGGAAGATATTGATCAGCTGCTTTTAGACTACATTTTAGATGCTCAAAAATTTCCATGTCAACATTGGTGCTAAAAAAGAGAAAGTCACCTTTTGTTAAAATGTACATACCAAAGGTTTGAGATGGAGTTTACCTTGTATAATTTACATTAGTTCTTATTAGCTTTGAGAGATTTGATATTGTAGTGTTTTTAATCTATATGTTATTGCATTCTGGTTGTAAAGTGTGATTAAATGATAACTTGTTAATCACTTGTATTGTTTAAAAATTTTTGAAGGTTAACCAAGTTTCAATTGGAGAAAGGTACTGCAGCTGATGATAGTAATGAACTGAAATTACTGTATTAGAAAAATCATTTATAGTTAATTTAAATTCTGTAGGAACCTGTTGCTTAAATGTAAACTTATAGAACTGTGTGTTATTTAGAGATCTATATAATTTGAGAGTCACCCAAGTGTAATCTGAAAATGAAACAGATGGTTTGAAGTTTTAAAATCAGATGGAAATGCAAAAAAAAAATGATTGGTGAGAGATCAATCTTGCCCAAATAATAATGATAGCAGTAGCAAGGTGAGTTAATTAACTTTAGATTGTAATGTGGATGGTAATTTATTATAAAAGCAATTGAAGTCACCACAAGTAATACTTATACCAGGTCTGGATAAGATTTTTGTTTGGGCAATGAGGAGTGTCTTGGTTACATCTTTGGCTTAAGTATATTGATATGAGTAACTGCTGTGCTTGCTGATTAAAGAAAAAGATAATGGCATTGACTAATATGTGTACTATATGTACTTTTGTTAACAGAATTTTTGTGTTTATCAAAACTCCTTCTCCCAGTATTATTGTGATGTTTGGTTTTTATAAAAAATATGATCTTTATTTAGAGTATTAATGATAGCTGATGATAAAATTTTTCTTTTGTTAGGACAATATATCACAATTGTGATTTTTTAGAAATTGAGTTAGCTGTGCAATTACTTTGTGTGAGTTTAGGCCATGCACATTGATAATATCTATGTTTATATTGCTCATACTACATATTTGTGTTGTTGGATCATCACTTTTTGTTGACATATTTAAAGTCTGGATCTGGTATTTTGGTGCTTTTTTTGTTGATGATCATATGATCACTTGCATCACAAGTGTTTTTGGTCTGATTAGTGGAAAGTTTTTTTTTTATGTGGTATCATGATGGAAGATGAGGGCTAAATCCTGTGCCTCAATCTCAGTTTGGGCCATGGCTTGAAAGATGGATATAAATCATGTGTGTTGACCTCACATTGTTCTATCACTTTGTGAAATTAAATTTCCATGAGTTACTCTTGGGATTGGATTTCCAGAGTTATTGGTTTGTTTGAAGTATTTGGTTTAGTGTTATGATCTTTTTACTTAGTTTATCTTGTATTTGACCTCCTTACAAACAGATACTGTCAGATCACATAAAAATACATCAGAGTGCATGCTTTTGTGTGCAATCAGAGTATATGCTTATGTGTGTATTTATTTATTAAATGGGTGAAAATTTTTTGGATACATTTGACCATGACACAGGCTTTTGCTCATTCCTGCACAGGTGATTCAGTCTACTAATCTTTCCACATCTGCTCCAATCATCAATGATATGTTGAGAAGAAATATTATTCAATCTAGAACATTTCAAAAATAGAGGTAGACAATCTCTAATGCTGATGGTGATTGATATGGAATGCATAAAGATGTGATAAGGAAGTGATCTTCCATCATTTTAATGATGACTTTCCATGAATTTGTGGAACTCTCAAAAGGTATATTTGGTATGATCTGTCAAGATATTAAATAACTGAGCTATATATAGTATGCTTGTTTATAGAACCTCATCTGTAAAGTCAGGTGGAGCATACATAATGTGACCATGTACCAGTGGGTTTGCTTCATTAGTTACATAGTATTTTTTTTAAAAAATAGGTGTTTGATAATATCTTCAGCTTGCTCTCACTGCAAAATATTCTAATTCTAGGAATAATCTAGCTATGAAAGCAGCAGTCAATTTAGTTGCTGTGATAATGTTTTCATAGCTCTGCTAGATAGTTAAAGAGTAGTGAGCATGATAGTAGTGGCTGAAGATCAGTCAAACCATAGTTTTTATGATACTGATAATTAATTAGTGGGAAAGAGGCTGTTTGCAACTATTTTAAACCTGTATTTATTAACTTGCCAAAAAACTTGAGAATGACATTTATGTTTTTTATTGCTCTGCTAGATAGTCAGAGAGTAGAAGGCATGATAATAATGGCTGGCCATCAGCCAAATCATAGTGTTTTTTTATGATACTGATGATTAATGTAGTAAGAGAGAAACTGTTTGTAAATATTTTAAGCCAATATTATTTAACTTGCCATAAAAATAAGCGTAATTATATCAGTGTGCTTTTGATTCTGATACTATTTAAGTTGATAAACTTTGTACTACTGTGGCCATATGTTATACCTAGTGGAGATATTGGTGATTTTTCAAGTTTTTACTTCTTGTTTTTAGTAATTTTTGAAGTGCTATGAGCTTAAATGTATCTGAAATAATGTTGTTAACAACATTTGATAAAGTCATAAATTTACTTAATCGGTGTTGATTAAAATTAGAACAAGATAATTTCTGGATAATAGACTTTCTTTTTCTGTTTGTGTCAATTCCACTTGTTCATTCAAATAGCATTTTGTGGGTGTGATGCAAGAGAAGTAGGCCACATGACACATATTTTTTTATTGCATTATTTTTAAAAATTGATTTAACATTATTACATTTTTTGCTTGCATTTTTAGAATGGGAGATTTGCACAGAATATTAATATTTGTTTCAGTCTTTTGTATTTATTTATTTCTGAATTTACAGTTTATAAAATTTTTGTATGAGAAATCTTTTTCATAATTGTGGGAAACTATAAAATGGCAACTACTCAGTTGCTTGATTAGGAAGCTGGTCCTTCACAAAACACGAGGAAGATGTACGCAACAATAACCAAAACTTACCAAAATAACATAAACCCGGGGGGGGGAATCCTAGATTTAGAAAAACTACATCAGACAATCTTAAAAATTTAGATCTAGTAGGTCAGAAGAAAATTGAGCCCCCTCACACACACACAATGGACAGATGAAATGCTTGAACAGATTGGGAAAGATTCAATAACCATGATACCTAGAACACTTTGTACAACATTCAAAATATTTTTTACTGAGAAATCAATCATGTTGGTGGTAACATATAATCACTGTACTCTCTTCTGTTTTCCCAAGGCATCCCTAATTGAGGCACTAAATAAAAATAATTTATTGAAGACAATACAATGCATAGGTAACTATCCTAATAACAGATATATAGCAGTTGAGATTTATGAAGCTACACAAAAAGATCCATTTAAAAAATTACATTAAAACTCTAGAAAATTTTGGCATTGTACAAGTTGATGGAAGCAGATGCAAGAATATCACTGGAGTGTTAAAAATGTCTTCTTCAGTTATAACTTGGACGATTTCCAAAGAATGATGAACCCCTTCAGTAAGGTTATTTTTTCAACAAATTTACCTTAAAGAAACATCAGTAACGGTATTTACAAATAGTTTTAAATATAAAATCAAAGTCAAGTCACATAAAGAAATAGACCCAGAAAACATCCCAACACACATAACAGACCAAGAAGCCACACTATGATTATATATCCAAGAAGCCACACTATGATTATATATCCAAGGACTAAACCTGCATTTTTTCACCTGTGGCAAAAGAGGCCACATAGGAACACAAAGCAATGAAGATGTAAATCTAGCAGAAAAAAATAACCACACCTCACAATGATTTGATGAGAATCCAGATAGCACCCACAAACCCAGGCAGCAGAAAAGCATAGATTTCCCCCCAATCAAGACAATAAAATCAATAATTAAAACAAATGAAAATGAAACTATAGACCACCTACCAAGCACATTAATGGAATTGACAATTAACACAAACATGAATTAGGAAGATGAAAACTTTAATTCCCAGGCAAAAACAGTGATAATTTAATTGAAAATGAAACTGCCTACCTACAAAAAGAAACAAAAATACTTCCAAACAGAGATAATATTAAAGCAGAGCACACAATTATAAACAAAATGACAACTGAAATAATGGATACCATCATACAGTGCAAAAGCAAAGAAATCTAGAGAAAATAAAAAGATTAAAACAAATGATCTGGAATATAGCCAATTAAATTCGATAAAACAACTAATAGATGAAAATGTGGAAATGAACCAACCTCTCAATATTCAAAAGAATTTGAAAACATCAGAGATAGTAATTGATTAAATGAATATTTACAGAACCAGCAAACAACACCAATCCTGCTTCAAGCAAGATTAATTAACAAAATGAAGGAATAACTGAAGGAAATAAAAATCACACACATTAGTAAAATTGCACATACTCACTCCTTTCTACAACATTAAATAACATGCAAATAAAAATTGCGGCTCACACACTTTAGTAAAATTGCACATACATACCCCTTTTTACCGCATTAAATAACATGAATATAAAAATTGTGGCACTTAATGTCTGAGGTTTAAACTCCACAAAAAAATACAAAGTAATAAATGGATACAGTCAATGCAACCCAGCATATTGGGTTTACTAGAAACAAAATATATAATAGATCCCAAATCAACCCAGCTACATATGAGTTAACTTGGTTTTTGCACATGCTTGAGGGATATATCAGCACCATCAAGTGGGACAGGTATATTTATCTGCTAATATTGCCCTTTCACATCATTTAAAATAATTTTCATAGACAACAATCTTCTGATGACTATGTTTAATCACAGAAGCTTTTCAATTAACATTATATTTGTATACACCCCCGGTCCTATTGTAATTAACAGAATAATCCCCACCCCACTATACTTGCTGGAGATTTTAATATGAGCTATCAAAAGTTTGTTGCAAAATAGATAAATCAACTTGCAATAGTGCTTATGAGCGGTGGAGATTTTCTCCCATTGAAATTAGTATCTTTTTATAACAATCACCAACATACTCTCATAGATCTTATATTCTATTTTCTAATGTTACATCATTCAATCGAATTAAGTCTCTCCCCTCCCCATTTTCTGATCATACTGCACAAATAATAAAATTAAATTTAAACACATACCATAACAGGATTACTAACATACAAAACACAATAAGTAGCCTCCTACTAGTCAACACTCCAGTGTCCTTTTCTCCAAAACATACATCATGGTAAATAAGCTCAATCAGATGCAACTTGATCCAGTCTCTAAATATATAGTATATACACACATTCTCTCGTTTAATATCAATCATATTATTCAAAAATCAACACCCCCCTTCTAAACCAGTCATTGACAATCAAGTAAATAAAATAAAGCTGACACAGCTATATAATCAAACATGCAATGAATTAAAGCAATATCTAGCAATTAAAAAAAATTGTCTAACACAGCAACACACATTTTTTATTTTTTTTATTTTAAGTAATAAACTTTATTAAACAAAACTTTTAAATATGTACATGAAATATCTACAAATTAGTTTTGATTCACCTTTTGCCTTATACCAAATTTACCGATCCTGTCCTCCCAAAACACCATATTGCAAATCTATAATACTCTCATTGTTGAAATTTTAATATTGTTTTCCTGTTAAATTCTAGAGTTAGGCCTTACAAATCTTCTTGAAAGATCTTCTACATACTTTTACTGTCTTATTTCTCTTTGTGTGTGTCCCTTTACTCCCACATTTCGCAAACAATCATAGCAGTCCCTCCCCATACCATTTCCATAATCTTCTTTGGCCAGTATTTCAAACACCCAGCAAAATAGTTGTCCCAATCATTTTCAAATTTCTTCAACCAATTAAACTTTTTGTTATCAAAGATTAACGAATACCAGATTGTCCATATAGTTTTCAATGCATGCATTATCACCATTGTGTTATGAGGTTTGAATTTTATTACATTTTGCTTCAATAGTATTTTAAGATTTATCATTGGGGTGTGGAAAACTCTGTATCTTAGCTTCCCCAAATTACTGCATTCTTCTAGTAAGTGTTGAAATGTTTCACATTTATTTTTACAAAATGAACAAGTTTCTTCCAAGCTCATTCCCAATATTTATTAATGTATGTTGTGGTCGGTAAAATTCCATTAATCAACTTGAATATGAATTTCATATATGCCTGTGGTGTATAAATTGAATGGAATTTAACTAGGACCCCTTTCATTGAACAATTTATCCATGAATTTTCATGAGTTTTACTCCCCTTCTTATGTCTTTATATCTAATTCCTTCCAAATTTTGCACATTTAGGTCATCTTGTATGTCCTTATATGCGATAAACATACCTGCTAAATAAGATCTTCTCTCCATACCTATTTCACTATATATTTTTTGTCCCCCATTGGCAGACTGAAGCATCTATCCTTAATAACATTTAAATATGTTCTTGCAGTAATAAAATCCACATATACCTTTGGATCAATTAAGTTAAGTCCTCCATCATTAATGGGTAACTGTAATTTTGCTGTTAATAGTAATCTAGATTTCTCTCCCCAGATGAATTTTTTTGCTATCTGGTTTATACTACTGATTGTTTTATTATATAGTTTGACCCATGGACTGTAGTAACTAAGGACCCCTGTTGTAATTGCATTGAACAATTGTGTTCTCGTCACTTCATACAGCTTAAACGATGTGAAGTTATTAATCCTGTCTTCGATTTTTTTTATAATTAGTTGATTTAAATAACCATTCATACGTGTCTTTGACATATATATCGGCAATCCAAGAAATGATTTTGGCTGAGCAATTAATTCGGGTGGTATTCTTTTACCAGTTGCCAATTGCCATGCTGCTGATTTGTTAGCTTGAACTACTGATCCTGTAATTTCCTGAAACTTTTTTAGGACATTCATCACTACACCAATATTATAACTATTTTCTACTATTATTACAATGTCATCAATAATGGCAGTGACTCCTATTGTGACACCCAAATGTGGTATATAGATTCCATTAACCAATGTCTCTATTTCTTTAATCATTGGGTCTACGTAAATCACGAATAATAGGGCTGCCAAAATACCTTTCTCTGGTGTGAAAAATTCAGATCTGCGCATATAGTTTTTATATGACATTCTACTATTTCTTATGTAATTCACTATAGCGTTCTCTAGATATTTGTCTTCTTGAATCAGATTGCTCAGAGCTTTTACGAGTTATGACCAGTTAGATCAAACGCTGTCTTAAAATCTATTTGTATTGCAAAGTACTGTGTTAGCTTAAGTTTCTTTGCATACTTTATTGCTTCTTGTATTCTTATAGATGCATTTATGGCTCTTTTACCCTTAACAGCATGATGCGCTGATGATATTTTATCTTTTACCAAGTTATTCAATTTTTTAAGTAGTATTCATGCCAAGATTTTTGAATCAATATCTTCTATGGATATGTTTCTTAGGTCTTCAAAAGTTGGGATTTGTTTTGATTTATCTTTCCTTATGCTAAAAATTATTCTGCTGTTTATGTAAGGCCATTTTATTTATTCACTACGCATCTGATTGAAAAATTTTGACATTGCACCTGCCAATACATAATTGATCTGTTTGTAGACCGAGGCTGGTATAGAGTCATTTGCCATTGTCATTTGCAACTTCAACCTATTAATTTCATCCATTATTTCTTGAACTGTTATATATTCCCTTGTATTTTCTATAGCCACTCTCTCATATTTATCAATGCCTGCTACTCGACAGCCAAACTTCGCCTTTAGCTTTTCGACCATGTATTCATCAACCTCGTCTCCAGATGCCACAGTGTTCTCTGTTATCTCAATGGAAGCAATGCCCTTTGTAGGTGGAATATAAATTTTGCTATAGTTAATCACTGGTTTTGATGTTATTCATTCCAGGGATTAATTTCTGTAGTCTTAATGTATAAGTTTCTTGTTGTATCAGATTGTATATTTTATTGTATTCTATTTGCATTTTATTGATTAATTCATGATTAGGACTTGTGCCAAAAATATTCTG
Source organism: Epiperipatus broadwayi (assembly GCA_028023455.1). NCBI lineage: Eukaryota > Metazoa > Onychophora > Udeonychophora > Euonychophora > Peripatidae > Epiperipatus > Epiperipatus broadwayi. The sequence continues at coordinate 600,734 of JAQFVV010012665.1, read as the reverse complement.
TAGTGTTTTATGAATTTCATGGATTCTATTTTTTATTTGGTTCTGAGATAATTTACTATTCTCACTCTGATAGCATATGTATGATATGTATTTCTTTATTTTATACCATGCGATGCATGGAAGTAATTTTGTAAGTCTTGTGTAATGTAACGATTATAATGTTTGACAATTGGTCAACTGAAAATATGATTTGGCTCTTAATATTCTTTTTTACTGTGTATGAATATATTTTTTTTGTTTCTTACATAATTATTAATTTGTAGTTGTACTTTTAGGTGATCAGAAAATGCAATAAGTGATGTGCTAATTATAGAATCACTAACTTTACTTGCTGAAACAAAGAATAAATCTATTAGCGAAGTGTATCTACTGCTGAAAAATGTGTAAGCATTATTTTCATATTTCATTTGTAGTGGAAACAGTGACACATCCCTCAACTTATGTTCTAAGGTTTTAGGAATGTTTTGGTATGAACAATTAAAATCACCACCCATTATCACAATACCTGGCATTTGCATCAGTTTGTTCTGTACGCCATGAATAATCTTTGAAATGTCATTACCCTTTGCTATAGAATATACCGCAATCAAGTAATGTTGCTCACTATAAATAACAAATAACAGAACTATGTGATTTGTTTGCAAATCCATTATTTGTATTTTTCTTATTCCAGAGTGCATATTTATTAGTACTGCTACTCCCTGTGAGGATCTAACATTGGGTTTGAACAGAAA